>CM061749.1:71487275-71891766 GCA_030979885.1 Lolium multiflorum | reverse complement strand
GAGATGGACAGCAGCATCATCAGAACTAACACCAAAATTGATCTCTCACAACCAAGTTCAGTAAAGCAGGTTTAATTTCAAATTCTGCCAGAGGAAGGTGGAGCAATAGGTGTGCATAGGAAATCATTATTATTTGCATTTGTGAAGTCACACAACTTAGTATTTTCAGGGGTATTCATTTTAGCAACAGTAAATAAAGCAAAATAGATAAAGTAAATGCAAGTAACTAATTTTTTTTTGTGTTTTCGATATAGAGAGCAAGACAGTAAATAAAGTAAAACTAGCAACTAATTTTTTTGTGTTTTGTTTAGGTGCAGCAAACAAAGCAAATAAATAAAATAAAGCAAGACAAAAACAAAGAAGAGATTGAGAAGGGAGACTCCCTTGCAAACAGTGTCTTGATCCTTCCCAAGAACGGCGCCGTAAAAATGTGCTTGATGCGTCAGAATGTACACGTCCGTTGGGAACCCCAAGAGGAAGGTATGATGCGCACAAGGGCGAAGTTTTCCTCAGAAAGAAACCAAGGTTTAACGAACCAGGAGGAGCCAAGAAGCACGTTGAAGGTTGATGGTGGCGAAATGTGATGCGGCGCAACAACAAAGGGATTCCAGCGCCAACGTGGAACCTCCACAACACAATCAAAGACTTTGCCCCAACTTATGTTGAGGTTGTCAATCTCACCGGCTTGCCGTAACAAAGGATTAAGCGTATTCGAGTGGAAGATGGTGTTAACAAAAGAAAACAAGAAAACAAGTATTGCAAAGAGATTGTATGCGATGTAAAGAATAGGGACGGGGTCCCACCCTTCACTAGAGGTGTCTCTCCCATAAGATAAAAGCATGTTGGGTGAACAAATTACAGTCGGGCAATTGACAAATAGAGAAGGGCATAACAATGCATATACATGATATGATAAATATAGTGAGATTTAATCCGGCATTACGACAAAGTACATAGACCGCCATCCAACTGCATCTATGCCTAAAAAGTCCACCTTCAAACCCCATTCAGTATTAGTATTAAGTTGCAAAGCAACATACAATTGCATTAAGTATGGTGCGTAATGTAATCGATAACTACATCCTTAGACATAGAATCAATGTTTTATCCCTAGTGGCAACAAGACATCACAACCTTAGAACTTTCGTCACTGTCTCCAGGTGTCAATGAAGGCATGAACCCAATTATCGAGCATAAATACCCTCTTGGAGTTAAGAGTAAAAACTTGGCCGTAGCCTCTACTAATAACGGAGAGCATGCAAGATCATCATAAACAACACATAAACAATAGATTGATAATCACCATAACATAGCATTCTCTATCCATCGATCCCGACAAACACAACATATAGAATTACATATAGATGATCTTGATCATGCTAGGGCAGCTCACAAGATCCAACAATGAAGCACAATTAGGGAGAAGACTACCATCTAGCTACCGCTATGGACCCATACTCCAGGTGAACTACTCATTCATCACTCCGAGGCTATCATGGCGATGAAGAGTCCTCCCAGAGATGAATCCCTCTCCGGGCAGGTGCCAGAGGCGATCTCCTGGATCCCCCGAGATGGGATTCGTGGCGGCGGCGTTCTCTCGAAGGTTTTCCGTATCGTGGCTCGAGACCGGGCCTTCGCGACCCCCGAGGCTTTGGGCAGGGGCTTGGGGGCAGGGTCAGGGGCTGACGAGGGCCCCACACCACAGTGTGGTGCGGCCAGGGTCCGGGCCGCGCCGCCCTCTGTGGTGACGGCGCCTCGTGGCCCCACTTCCTTCCCCTTCGGTCTTCTCGAAGCTCCGTGCAAAAATAGGACCCTGGGCGGTGATTTCGTCCACTCCCGAGAATATTTCCTTACTAGGATTTCTGAAACCAAACAGCAGAAAACAGGGAATGGCGCTTCGGCAGCTTGTTAATAGGTTAGTTCCGTAAAGCGCATAAACATATAACGTGCATAAAACATGTAGGTATCATCAATAAAGTAGCATGGAACATAAGAAATTATCGGCACGTTGGAGACGTATCATATAGCAATCAGCACAGCTACTCCTGATCCTCTCTCTGCTTCATCAGCTTCTCCACCGTAAGTGCAGTAGGATCGATAAGGCATTCTTCAAGTCCAATGCGCTGCATTTCTTCAACTTGCAGAACAGCAGGTGCGGTAGCAGCCTTTGCACAAGTCTTGGGCTTTGACGGCAGATATGGCAGCATCTGATGATTGTAACCTTGACTGTTGCTACGAAGAGAGCGCTTCACCTGTGATTCTACCTGTGGAGTAGCTTGTTTACGCGGGCGTCCACGACGCCGTGTGGAGCTCACCGCCCCAGCCTCGGCTTCAGAATCCTGGGAAGCCAGGGAGGAGCAGCTACCTGTATCTGGGCCTGAGGAACCTGGCCCAACCCAGACAGCTTTCCCCCCACCAAGGGCCTGGGCCAGTTTCTTGAAAGCAAATTTACGCTCCAAGTCGTCAATATGCTGTCCAAACTGAGCAGAGAAACCAGCAACAAATAGCAGTCTATCCTTGAGGCAAGTACAAAACTGTACACCAACACTATCTTCACCGGGGGTCATGTCTTGGACAGAGACAGGGACTTCCCATTCCAGTCCCTTGAGCTTGGGATAGATCTTGCTGCTGAAGAAGACAATCATTGCAGAGAAGTTGCATACAGAGAATTGTAGACCTGCCACAGGAACAAGAACCAGAGAGCTGAGAGTGTTGCGATTAATAAACCCTTCCTGAGCAAGAGGAAGCATCTCCACTTCCATGGCCACATTATTACCCGAAGCCCTGGAGAAAGAAAGAGCACCAGAGGAAGATCCATTCATCACACTATCAGCTGCTATTTCAAGATCAGAAAAGAAATCTGACTCCGGAGACCAAGCTGCAGGATTATCAGAAGTGTTATAGTTAGGTACAATACCATCCATCATGGAGGGCCCTTCATAACCAGTCATAGCTCTGAAACTAACGCCTCTATAACCCTCCAATTGCTGAACATGAGCCTCAGCTGGCCATTGTCCCCAACCATCTTGGTTCTGATTGTTCTGTTCCCCAACATTCTGTTCCCAAGCAATATCAGCATTCTGCTGGTTCCACACCTGCAGATTCAAGTGATGCTGTTGTATATCATTGAGATAGGGTAGCTCATAGGGGTGTGGGGTGACATTGATTGGAGGAACAGCATCCTCGTTACCCACTGCCTCAGGGGCCACAGCACGACAATCCAGGATATAAACAGGGATGGACCAGGATCCTCCTTCAGCGCCAAAGAGATTACCAGCTTGGGTCATGAGCAAGCTAAACGGAACCAGAGCTAGATCCTTGATCAACACCTTAACAATGACACGGACCTTATTGATTCTAGGATTATGCCAAAGGAGAAGCTTGCCAAACAGAGATACAACCTTATTGACATAATAAGTGGTCTGAAAATCTAGAGGGAACATTAGAAACATGATCCAAGCCTCATGCTG
Organism: Lolium multiflorum; assembly: GCA_030979885.1. Classification (NCBI taxonomy): domain Eukaryota; kingdom Viridiplantae; phylum Streptophyta; class Magnoliopsida; order Poales; family Poaceae; genus Lolium; species Lolium multiflorum. Next base: position 71,888,296 of record CM061749.1, on the reverse strand, counting down.
AAAATAGGTGATCTTCTATTCAAACCCTCATCATGTCTAATCACACTGAAAGTAACTTCCTCATCCGAATCTAGAGTATGCGGACTAGTGTTAATCAGCCTATCTCTCACAATAGCAGACGCAAACCGCACCAGGCCCAAACCTAAAGGGTAGACTCGAGGGAATGTGACAGGCGCCCCATGATCTCTGGCAAGGATAGTGCAAACCTCATCAAGCAGAGAGTCCTTGTTGATGTCGAGAATCTCGACGCTAGTCGTGATGATGGCGTACTCTTCGTGTTGGAGGGGAGGATCGCTGACCACCAGCACACTCCTCTGGATGCGGTTCGCCGGCCCATGGTTGATGGAGAGCGGCCCCGGCAGGTACCGGAAAGGGAGCACCGGGAAGTTCGCCATCTTGACGAGCTGCTTCAACACAGGTTGGGACAAAGGAGAGGTGGGAGGTGGTGAATGTGGCGGAGAGGTGGGAGGTGGTGGTGGATGTGGCGGAGAGGTGAGGGGAGGTGGGGGAGGTGGTGGAGGCGGAGCGAAGAGAGGTTGTGGCGAGATCGGCTGCGCAGTGTATGGGCGAGGCGGCGATGACGGTGGCGGAGCAGGGGATGAAGGGACAGAGTCCCGATGTGGTGAATGGGAGGGTGAAGCGGTGCTCTGCTTGGAAATACTATGTCCACCCTTGGAAGAGGAACCGCCAGCTACAGGAAAAGCGGAGCGTATGGGAGCCAAATCTTTTCTTACCCAGATCCAACACGATTTAATGGACTTTTTTTTGCTTAGAACGGAAAGAGGAGGTTGGTGAAGAATCTCTGGAGGGAAAAGAATCGGCTTTGCTATAAATATTTTTGATTTTCCAATATTTCTTTCTCTTACAAGAAGTTTCCAAATGAAAACGACCTTGACAGGATTTGCAACGCTGTGGACAATCACGGCCCAATGATCTTCTACCAAACAAATAGAGCACCATAATTTGGGTTTAAGGTTTGGAATAGGAATATCTGCAACCGACTCTGGGCCAGAAAACTCTACCGACTTAGGAGAGGTGTAGGTGGGCTTAGAGGCACATGCATGACAACGCAGGCCCAATAACTGACAGTCTAGGCAGACTCCAGGACAATCTTTGACCAGGTGATCATGCAGCCCACAACGAGAACAATAGCCCAAAAATTCAAACACCACATCTTTAGGCGGGATTATCGGTAAATCAAGCGTTTCCTTCATTTCCTCCTCCGAATAACGGGCAAGACGCATAACTTCCAAATGTTCAAGAATCTCCTTATCAATGCTAGAACAGAAATTTCGGACAAACTTCTGATTATAGAAACTGCCTTTAATGGGAAAATTAGTGTCCAAAGAAACCGGATCGTCAAAAGAACCAAATTTCACCGATAACTTTGAGATGTTCTGTAAGGAAGAAGGAGATTTCTGCTGAGAATGATCCACGGACCTGAAACTCGACTTGTTACCCATACGAGAAAACCCGAATTTTGCTAACTCATGAGCCGAAGATTGATCATCCTTGAAACTAGCCAGCAGAACATCTAGGTTTGGCTTAATGCATGTTGGGGCACGTTGAGAGACCACAAGATTTTCATCAGTCGCATGCCACTCAACATTGTCCTTATGAATGAACTCGGACAGAGATGGATGAATTCCTTTGAACAGGGAAAAGTGACAAACAAAGTCTGGCCAGATTCTATCATGCAAACCATAGATGAAGTGACCCACTTTGTTGGAGGCAACAGAGAAACGAAAGCGACGATCACTGAGCTGAAAAACATTAAAGCCACGATGATTGCCTCCAATGCAAGATTGCAGAGCCCAACCCACAGAGTCTTCCGATAGAGCAAAAGAGGCTGAGGAGAACGAAGCGACCAAAAAGAATTCCTTCGAGCCAGAGGTAGGGGAGAAGTGAACCGAGGAGCCAAAACGACGACGCACCTGATCCTCGACCGCCAGGCCGGGGGAGAAGTCCCAATGGAGAAGACCATCCATGGGAGGAGATCCTAGCAGCCATTGTCAAGCTCGGTGGAGAGGTGGTGGAGAGGAGAGGAGAGGAGAGCCATATTCACCTTTCAAGTCACTATTGTTAGAGAACTTTCAAAAATTTAACTTTGACTAAAAACTATATAGGCATACTAATTGGGAAAGTGGGAGTATGTGTGTGGATACATTCAGATTTTAATAAATCTAGGATAACTTTTATGGGATGGATGGAGTATTTTTAAAATATTTAAAGATACTCAAGTATTACATTATTTCACTTGTTTGGATCTACTAATATTTTGGTTTTAAAAACTGAAGTATTCTTCGAAAATGCAATTATTTTGCCATATTGAAAACTGCAACCCGACTTCTTTTTCCTCCTTAACTGAAGTAATTTAGTGTTTTTCTGAATAATTTGAGCTATCGTACATTAAAAAATAGACTTTCCATGAGAAAGTATATGTTTGTGTTAGTGAATGTTGTGCAAAACCAGTTTCGAACCAAAACATGGACCATGTGATTATGTTACTCGCTCTTTAGTTGTAAGCTCCACCCAGAGGCGGAGCTTCCAGTCGGGCAAAGTAGAGCGACTGCCTTATCTTGATTTTTTGCAAAGTAATTTAGATGTGTGTGTTTTCTGAACAATTAAAAAACAAACTTTTATATGAGAAAGTTATATTTGTTTTAATGAACGTTGCACAAAACTATTTTTAAACAAAAAAATGGACCAAATGATTATGTTACCCCCTCTGGCCCAGATTTTGATGCAACCATATACTATGTGAATTACAAGTGCATTCCCATCAATTAATTTCGACGAGAAGGAGTAGATCATACTCTCGTCAGTTCCAATGAATAAGGCATAAATTATTTTTGCAAATTCAAGAAAAGTAAATTTTGATTAAACTTATAGATAAAACTATCAACAAATATAATATTTTATAGATATCATATGAAAATATATTTCATGATATATTTAATGTTGTTGATTTTTTTTATTTTACATGTTAATAACTTTTTTTGTAAAAAATGGTTAACTTTTACATGGTTTTATTTTTCAAAAATAATATATGCCTTATTAGTTAGAAAATAGGAGAATTGGGAATATTTTGGTATTCGTATAATTTTTTTCAGAGTTGGTCCTACTTCAAAATTTTATCTCGGGTCTGCATGGGAGCAACTAGCACTTGGTTGATTAAAGTTAGTATAAATTGATTCTTGTTTAAATGATGTCACCCTCGTTGCAACCAGTCTTAAATCCTTCGAACAGAACAAATCACGTTGTATATCCTTTGGTCAGTTTATTTTCTCACGATGTAACTGAACTACTACTTCCGTTCCATGAAACGTATCTAAGATTTGTGTAATTCAAATGTATCTGAACACTAAATAGTTGACTGAGATACATCTAAATTTGAGCAAACATTTACAATGGAGACCGAAGGAGTACAATCCATATGCAACCAGGAGCCCGTCACGAACGGCTCGAAACTTGACTGAGATCTAACTTAACTTTAATCGACCGACAATAAGCATTTTACCGTGCCACTGAACGAGAAAAATCTCGGCGATTTACACAGAAATAACCCAAAACTGAAAGAAAAGCACAGACTAACCCTCCGGCGAAACTATTTCACCAATCTAACCCTTTTGTGTGGCGCCCCTCCCACGGGCGCCACACATGCCCATGTGGCTCCTCCTGCCGGCGCCACTGTCCCAGCCGACGTGGCCCCCTCGCCGCTGAGCTGGTGCGCCCATCCGACGTGGCTGCATGCGTGGCGCCCCTCCCAACGGCGCCACACATGCACTTGGAATTGCCCAAAATATACTGTGAGACAAATCCTCTGGGACTTAGCCGTTTTGCGAGGCTCGGTGTGGCGCCGATGCCACGGCGCCACACTAGCCCGTGTGGCGCCGATGCCACGGGCGCCACACATGAGGCTCGCGAAACGGCTAAGGACTTATCGTCCGGAGCCCCTGGATGTTTTGGACCCAATAGTTCATATAAGTTGGCATGTGTGGCGCCGATGCCACGGGCGCCACACTAGCATTTGTGGCGCCAGTGGGAAGGGCGCCACACATTGACTTGTGTTAAAAACATGAAAAATCCTACCATATTCCAACAGTTTTGACAACAAGAACATTGCACTGAATATGTACCACACATTGACACAACATAATGGTTCAAATGGCAAATAAGGTTCGACGACATCAAGGTTTCAATTACAATAAGGTTCAACGACACGAAGGTTCGAGAAGATCAAGGTTCAGACAACATAAAGGTTCGACAACAAGAACATAGCCAAAGGGACATCATTGCGTCGCAAAGGCTCCCTCCCCCTTGCCTTCTTCTTCTTAGCTTCTTCAGCCAATTCTTCCTTCTCCCTTAAGTCACGAGCCAACTGAACGACCGAATCGAAGAAGTGGTGGCGCTCCTTGATACGTCTCCAACGTATCGATAATTTCTTATGTTCCATGCCACTTTATTGATGATACCTACATGTTTTATGCACATTATATGTCGTATTTATGCGTTTTCTGGAACTAACCTATTAACAAGATGCCGAAGTGCCGCTTTTTTTCGCTGTTTTTGGTTTCAGAAATCCTAGTAACGAAATATTCTTAATCGACGAAATCAACGCCCAGGTTCCTATTTTTCCACGAAGCTTCCAACACCGGGGAAGGACCAGAGGGGGCCACACAGCCCACCAGAGGGTGGCCGGCGCGCCTAGGGTTGGCCGCGCCGCCTACCCCCGCCGCCTCTTCGACCTTCCGACGCCGCCTCTTCGCCATATAAAGGTCCCCGACCTAAAACCCTTACGAGGAAGCCACGATACGAGAAAAGTTCCAGAGCCGCCGCCATCGTGAAGCCAAGATCCGGGGGACAGAGTCTCGTCCCGGCACCCGCCGGAGCGGGAAGTGCCCCGGAAGGCTTCTCCATCGACACCGCTGCCATCTCCACCGCCATCTTCATCACCGCTGCTGCTCCCATGAGGAGGAGTAGTTCTCCATCGAGGCTCGGGGCTGTACCGGTAGCTATGTGGTTAATCTCTCTCCTATGTACCTCAATACAATGATCTCATGAGCTGCTTTACATGATTGAGATTCATATGAGTTTTGTATCACTACTATCTATGTGCTACTCTAGTGATGTGTTATTAAAGTAGTTTTATTCCTCCTGCACGTGTGTAAAGGTGACAGTGCGTGCACCGTGTTAGTACTTGGTTTATGCTATGATCATGATCTCTTGTAGATTGCGAAGTTAACTATTGCTATGATAATATTGATGTGATCTATTCCTCCTACATATGCATGAAGGTGACAGTGTGCATGCTATGCTAGTACTTGGTTTAGTCGTTTTGATCTATCTTACACTTAAGGTTACTTAAACATGAGCATTATTGTGGAGCTTGTTAACTCCGGCATTGAGGGTTCGTGTAATCCTACGCAATGTGTTCATCATCCAACAAAAGTGTAGAGTATGCATTTATCTATTCTGTTATGTGATCAATGTTGAGAGTGTCCACTAGTGAAAGTCTAATCCCTAGGCCTTGTTCCTAATACTGCTATCGCTGCTTGTTACTGTTTTGCGTTACTACTAATTTACTGCATGTTTACTTCCTACAATACTACCACCATCAACTACGCGCCAAGCACTTTTCTGGCACCATTGCTACTGTTCATATATATTCATACCACCTGTATTTCACTATCTTCGCCGAACTAGTGCACCTATAGGTGTGTTGGGACACAAGAGACTTCTTGCTTTGTGGTTGCAGGGTTGCATGAGAGGGATATCTTTGACCTCTTCCTCCCCGAGTTCGATAAACCTTGGGTGATCCACTTAAGGAAAACTTGCTGCTGTTCTACAAACCTCTGCACTTGGAGGCCCAACACTGTCTAGAAAGGAGGGGGAACGTAGACATCAAGCTAATTTTCCGGCGCCGTTGTAGGGAGGGAAGGTAAAAGGTACTCACACTCCGGATCTTGGCTACTAAGCTATTTTCCCGGCGCCATTGTAAGTACTCGAAGCTATTTCCTTTAGACTCTGCAATTGCGACATTTGGTTTCTTGTTTACACTAGTTAGGCATAATGGAAAACAACAAAAATATGAGAGATCTTTATGAACTTTATCTTGAATTAGGACATGATGTGTTTGAAGAGAGAATTAAAAACCCATGGAACTTTATATGCATGATAATGGGAATGTTATTAGTATGAATGCTTTGAACACCATTGTTGCTAATGCTATGGAAAATTCTAAGCTTGGGGAAGCTGGCTTTGATGAGCATGATATTTTTAGTCCCCCAAGCATTGAGGAGAAAATTTACTTTGATGATACTTTGCCTCCTATTTATGATGATTATAATGATAGTAGTCTTTTGTTACCACCTGTTATGGAGGATAAATTTGATTATGATTACAATATACCTCCTATATTTGATAGCTACTTTGTTGAATTTGCTCCCATTACAACTAATAAAATTGATTATGCTTATGTTGGGAGTAGTAATTATTTTATGCATGAGACTCATGATAAGAATGCTTTATGTGATAGTTATATTGTTGAGTTTGCTCATGATGCTACTGAAAGTTATTATGAGAGAGGAAAATATGGTTGTAGAAATTTTCATGTTACTAAAACACCTCTCTATGTGCTGAAATTTTTGAAGCTACACTTGTTTTATCTTCCTATGCTTGTTACTTTGCTCTTCATGAACTTGTTTATTTACAAGATTCCTATGCATAGGAAGCATGTTAGACTTAAATGTGTTTTGAATTTGCCTCTTGATGCTCTCTTTGCTTCAACTCTTATTTCTTACGAGTGCATTATTAAAACTGCTGAGCCCATCTTAATGGCTATAAAGAAAGAACTTCTTGGGAGATAACCCATGTGTTTTTTTTACTACAGTACTTTGTTTTATATTTGAGTCTTGGAAGTTGTTTACTACTGTAGCAACCTCTCCTTATCATGTTTTTGTGCCAAGTAAAGTTTCTATGTCAAAGTTGATGTTATATTTGGGATCGCTGCGCAGAAACAGCATTGCTGTCTGTCACGAATCTGGGCACAGTTCTCTGTAGAAAATTCGAAAAATCTGCCAATTTACGAGCGTGATCCTCAGATATGTACGCAACTTTCATTAGTTTTGAGTTTTTCCATTTGAGCAAGTCTGGTGCCATCTTAAAATTCGTCTTTACGGACTGTTCTGTTTTTGACAGATTCTGCCTTTTATTTCGCATTGCCGCTTTTGTTAAGTTGAATGAGTTTCTTTGTTCCATTAACTTTCAGAAGTTTTGTGCAATGTCCAGAAGTGTTAAGAATGATTGTGTCACCTCTGAACATGTGAATTTTTGATTATGCACTAACCCTCTAATGAGTTTGCTTGAAGTTTGGTGTGAAGGAAGTTTTCAAGGGTCAATAGAAGAGGGTGATATAATGTGATCGAGAAGAGTGAAAGGTCTAAGCTTGGGGATGCCCCGGTGGTTCATCCCTGCATATTTTAAGAAGACTCAAGCATCTAAGCTTGGGGATGCCCAAGGCATCCCCTTCTTCATCGACAACTTATCAGGTTTCTTCTAGTGAAACTATATTTTTATTCCATCACATCCTATGTATTTTACTTGGAGCGTCTGTGTGCTTTTATTTTTGTTTTTGTTTTGTTATCTTAGTTCTCTGAATAAGTTCATCTTTGTGTGGGAGAGAGACACGCTCCGCTGGTTCGTATGAACACATGTGTTCTTAGCTCATAATATTCATGGCGAAGTTTCTTCTTCGTTAAATTGTTATATGGTTGGAATTGGAAAATGCTACATGTAGTAATTGGTAAAATGTCTTGGATAATGTGATACTTGGCAATTGTTGTGCTCATGTTTAAGCTCTCGCATCATATACTTTGCACCTATTAGTGAAGAAATACATAGAGCATGTTAAAATTTGGTTTGCATAATTGGTCTCTCTAAGGTCTAGATAATTTCTAGTATTGAGTTTGAACAACAAGGAGACGGTGTAAAGTCTTATAATGCTTACAATATGTTTATATGTGAGTCTTGCTGCACCATTTCATACTTGAGTTTGCTTCAAATAACCTTGCTAGCCTAAACCTTGTATCGAGAGGGAATACTTCTCATGCATCCAATACTTGAGCCAATATTCATGCCATTTGTGTCCACCATACCTACCTACTACATGGTATTTCTCCGCCATTCCAAAGTAAATTGCTTGAGTGCTACCTTTAAACCATTCAAAATTTATCACCTCTGATTTGTGTCAATGTTTTATAGCTCATGAGGAAGTATGTGGTGTTTATCTTTCAATCTTGTTGGGCAACTTTCACCAATGGACTAGTGGCTTCATCCGCTTATCCAATAATTTTGCGAAAGAGTTGGCAATGGGATTCCCAGTCCCAAATTAATTAACAAAAATAGACACTCCTCCATGGTATGTGATTGTTGGACGGCACCCGAAGGATTCGGTTAGCCATGGCTTGAGAAAGCAAAGGTGGGGAGGAGTGTCATCATAATAAAACTAAAATAAAAAGGCATTCCTTCATGGTATGAGATTGTTGGCAGGCACCCGAGGATTCGGTTAGCCATGGTTTGTGAAAGAAAGGTTGGAAGGAGTGCCACCCAAAAACAAAATAAAATGGGAGCCGCTCTTTGAAGGTTTGCCTGGCAAGGGGGTTAGAGTGCCCATTACCATTCGTTGACAACAACAAACACCTCTCAAAACTTTACTTTTATGCTCTCTATATGTTTTCAAAATCAAAGCTCTAGCACAAATATAGCAATCGATGCTTTCCTCTTTGAAGGACCATTCTTTTACTTTTATTGTTGAGTCAGTTTACCTATCTCCCTCCACCTTAAGAAGCAAACACTTGTGTGAATGTGCATTGATTCCTACATACTTGCATATTGCACTTGTTATATTACTTTATGTTGACAATATCCATGAGATATACATGTTACAAGTTGAAAGCAACCGCTGAAACTTAATCTTCCTTTGTGTTGCTTCAACACCTTTACTTTGAATTATTGCTTTATGAGTTAACTCTTATGCAAGACTTATTGATGCTTGTCTTGAAGTACTATTCATGAAAAGTCTTTGCTTTATGATTCAGTTGTTTACTCATGTCATTACCATTGTTTTGATCGCTGCATTCATCTCATATGCTTACAATAGTATGATCAAGGTTATGATGGCATGTCACTTAAGAAATTATCTTTATTATCGTTTTACCTGCTCGGGACGAGCAGAACTAAGCTTGGGGATGCTGATACGTCTCCAACGTATCGATAATTTCTTATGTTCCATGCCACTTTATTGATGATACCTACATGTTTTATGCACATTATATGTCGTATTTATGCGTTTCCTGGAACTAACCTATTAACAAGATGCCGAAGTGCCAGTTCTGTTTCTGTTTTTGGTTTCAGAAATCCTAGTAACGAAATATTCTCGGAATCGGACGAAATCAACGCCCAGGTTCCTATTTTTCCACGAAGCTTCCAACACCCGGAAGGACCAGAGGGGGCCACAGGCCCACCAGGAGGGTGGCCGGCGCGGCCTAGGGTTGGCCCGCGCCGCCTTACCCCCCGGCCGCCTCTTCGACCTTCCGACGCCGCCTCTTCGCCTATATAAAGGTCCCCGACCTAAAACCCTTACAGAGGAAGCCACGATACGAGAAAAGTTCCAGAGCCGCCGCCATCGCGAAGCCAAGATCCGGGGACAGAGTCTCTGCTCCGCACCCCGCCGGAGCGGGAAGTGCCCCGGAAGGCTTCTCCATCGACACCGCTGCCATCTCCACCGCCATCTTCATCACCGCTGCTGCTCCCATGAGGAGGGAGTAGTTCTCCATCGAGGCTCGGGGCTGTACCGGTAGCTATGTGGTTAATCTCTCTCCTATGTACCTCAATACAATGATCTCATGAGCTGCTTTACATGATTGAGATTCATATGAGTTTTGTATCACTACTATCTATGTGCTACTCTAGTGATGTGTTATTAAAGTAGTTTTATTCCTCCTGCACGTGTGTAAAGGTGACAGTGCGTGCACCGTGTTAGTACTTGGTTTATGCTATGATCATGATCTCTTGTAGATTGCGAAGTTAACTATTGCTATGATAATATTGATGTGATCTATTCCTCCTACATATGCATGAAGGTGACAGTGTGCATGCTATGCTAGTACTTGGTTTAGTCGTTTTGATCTATCTTACACTTAAGGTTACTTAAACATGAGCATTATTGTGGAGCTTGTTAACTCCGGCATTGAGGGTTCGTGTAATCCTACGCAATGTGTTCATCATCCAACAAAAGTGTAGAGTATGCATTTATCTATTCTGTTATGTGATCAATGTTGAGAGTGTCCACTAGTGAAAGTCTAATCCCTAGGCCTTGTTCCTAAATACTGCTATCATGCTTGTTACTGTTTTATGCGTTACTACTGCTGCGTTACTGCATGTTTACTTCCTACAATACTACCACCATCAACTACGCGCCCAAGCTTTTTCTGGCACCATTGCTACTGTTCATATATATTCATACCACCTGTATTTCACTATCTCTTCGCCGAACTAGTGCACCTATAGGTGTGTTGGGGACACAAGAGACTTCTTGCTTTGTGGTTGCAGGGTTGCATGAGAGGGATATCTTTGACCTCTTCCTCCCTGAGTTCGATAAACCTTGGGTGATCCACTTAAGGGAAAACTTGCAGCTGTTCTACAAACCTCTGCACTTGGAGGCCCAACACTGTCTACAGGAAAGGAGGGGGAACGTAGACATCACTCCTCCGTCTTTGCAGCTTCCGCTTGAGCTCTCTCCTCCTTGATGCGTTCAGCCTCCCTAGCCACCTCCTCTAGGTGCATCCTATTGGCCCTCTCCCTCGCAATTTGCTCAAGTTGCGCAATAGGTATTCCTCATACCCCCTTTGCATACGGGCACGCTCGGCCATCTTCTTCTCGTGCTCCTCCTTCTCGTTCCTCGCAGCTTCTTCCTTCTCCCTCTTCCGCACCGTCCTTACCGCCTCCTCCCAAACGGACTCCTCCTTGTCATTGCCCTCCCATGCCCCCTTCCCCTTGGTGGGTTGAGTTGCCATACCTGAAAACCAAATTGAAAAATCAAAGTTAGTCATGGAATAGGAAAATAGAAAGTACAATGCAATTATTAACTTGGAGACACATACGGATAAGGCCCCGCTAGGTATCCTATCATGCTAGTACCCCGACGGCCACCATGCTGACTTCTACTAAGCCCAACGTGAATCCTTGGACCTTGTCGCCATTGTGTTTGATGCCTTGCGGCTTGTTGCCTTGGAGCTTGTTGCGTAGGAGCTTGTTGCCGTTGGGCTTGTGTGCTTGGGGTTTGTTGCTGTTGGGCTTGTGTGCTTGGAGCTTGTTGCCGTTGGGCTTGTGTGCTTGGAGCTTGTTGACGCGTTTGGCTTGGAGGAGGTTGACGCGTTTGGTTTGGAGGAGTTTGACGCGTTTGGCTTGGAGGAGTTTGACACGGTTGGCTTGGAGCTTGTTGGCTTGGAGCTTGTTGGCTTGGGGTTTGTTGGCTTGGAGGTTCATTTGAAGCTTGTTGGCTACTTGATGCTTGACTTGTGCTAGCATCATTGCCCTTTGATTTTTTGCCGGATGTGCACTTCCTTTTATTGTGGCCCTTACTATTGTGACGTCGTAGGCAAACCGGGATTTGACCGTATCTTGCACGGACCTAATGCTCATGATAGGAAGTGATGAGATCTCCGCCGAGAGCTTGTATGCAATGAACTCGGATGTGAGTTGACGGTGGTCCGGCTGCGCATCCTTGCCATCAAGCTTCGGCCCCCGGCACATGTGAGTGGCTACACAACTTGTTATGTGCCAAGAGGGCCCTTTTTTGAAAGGTCGTGCACGGACAACCCATGGGCACCTTTTATCCACACATTTTAGCGTGTACCGCTTCTTCAAGTCCGAGTGAACAACGATGTAAGGGCGATGATGCTTAATGGAGAACTCCTTCAACCATATCTTCAATTCTAAGAATGTATCAAACGTTAGCCCTTTAGAGATCATAGCCGTCGTACCATTCACATCTCTCTTGGATAGTGGCCTAGCTCCAAGAAGTAAACTTTTGCCACCATCAACCACGGCTCCATCCGCAAGACTAACATCACGGAATAATGGTACCCGGATATCCCGTCCGGTTACCTTCTTGAAGATCTCGGCTCTTTCGGCTTCCTTAGCCGTCAAGCCATCCTCGTCAACCTCCTCTTCGGGTCCATCATCATCCGAGTCCGACGCATAGCATCGGGAATAAGGAATGGAGTGGTCCATCTCCTCTTGCGTCCAATATTTATCCAAGTCACCGACATTGTTGTCATTCATCTCGAAACCATCATCACCATCGTCATACTCATTGTCCAACGGAGGTTGTTGGGCAATGGGAGATTGGACAATGGGAGATTGGGTGGCTTCTTCTTGGCTCATGGGCGGTGGACTCCTCTCTTGAGCGGGGGAGGAGGGCCGGTTGAGGTCAAGCTCGATACGAGCATCAACCGTCTTGGTAGCAAACAACTCCAAAGCCTTGTCTTCTGACCCGGCCACCGTCTCCTTGTACACGGACCAACGTTGCTCCGAGTTGATCCGCATTGTTTTCCAACGGGTGTGCATTCCAAACCCCACATTATGCCTTCCCTCTAGCTCAACACCATCATTTGGCTCATTCCAATTCAACTCAACCCTAACTTGTGCTACCACCTCCGCAAAGCTAGGGCTAAGGTCAAACACCAAGTCAACCTCTTCCGGGTCCGGCTCTATGTTTCCCTTCAAGAAAGCATCCTTCTCCACATGATGAACATGAACAATTCTTTCCATCCCCCTAGCATAATGGGAACACATACACACATGTGTTCATTAGTTACCATAATCAACATAATCTACCCATACAAACTAGCACACTACCATTTCTTCTACTTCAACAACCCTAACATCCAACCAAATCCATCTCCACCCTCAAATCAACCAAATCCACATCTAGGGTTTCACATATAGATTGGAGCAAATACACAAAATCGATGGATGAAAAGAGGGGAAACGGGGGAGATTACCTCAAGCAACGAGTTGGGAACGATCTCCACGGACAGATCTGACGATTTGGTGGTTGATTTGGTGGGGGGAGAGAAAGGAAACCTTTGGAGGAGAGAAGAAGAGAAGAGAAAGAAAGAAGAAGGGTCGGGCTGGGGGCGCGCGCGGCTCAAACTTAAGTGAATGTGTGGCGCCCCTGGCAAGGGCGCCACACTTTCAAAGTGTGGCGCCGGCGAGAGCGGCGCCACTCTTGCTGCCACGTCGGATCGGGGTCACCAGCTCAGCGTCGACGGGCCACGTCGGATGGGTGTGTGGCGCCAGCGCCAGGGGCGCCACATGGGCATGTGTGGCGCCCTTCAGAGGGGCGCCACACAAAAGGGTTAGATCCGTGAAATAGTTTCGCCGGAGGGTCAGTCTGTGCTTTTCTTTCAGTTTTGGGTTATTTTTGTGTAAATCGCCAAAAATCTCCCGGCCATGTGAGAGAAGAAAAAGATGCACGCGGAGTAGTAGTGGCGAGAGATCTGAACATGGTGTCCAGTTTAAGCCCGACAGAATCCAGAGGTCGGCGCCGGACGCAGGCAGTTCAGTTGACTCAAACCGAAACGAACCAATGCAGAGATACGCAAAGGAGCTGATCTGATTGTGTGACACACGTTTGTGATCCGTGGGCCCGTCCAAAGCCAATTTGATGACTCAGCGTGCCAGGATGGTTTCAAGTCTCCTCTCTTTTTTCTTTCTCTCAACATGTGGATGCGGATGCGGATGCGGATGCGATGGGTTCCCATTCGAATTTTGTAGTAAAACGGCGTTCCCCGTTTCGTACAAAAATTTCCGCGGCATTGTGATTGTGGAATCGCGCATCGAGTGTACACGAGTCGCTCAATAAAGTCATCCATTGTCATTCAAGGAAACACCGAGTCCGTCCGCATTGCTCCCACGGCGATATATCGGGGCCTCCGCCTCAGGCCGTCCTCTTTCCCTCCCCCTATTGCTGCCACCGGCGAGAGCCGCCGGGCAAAGCCCGCGCAATGCCAGCGGTGGAGGGTGTCCTCTACTCGCGCATGGTGAGGGTCTCGCGGCGGAGGCCCTCCCCGGCGGTGCTGCGCTGCATTTCGTTCGGCCGGTGTGGGAGATGTCGTCAGTTCCTAGCCATGGGTGGCGGCGGGCCTAGATATGGGCTGGTGGGTCTAGGTCTGGGCCGCATGTGGGTAGTCTCGCTCAAGGCAGGTAGGTGCATCTTGAGCTTGAGCGTGCTAGGGTTCAGGTTGGGTGTCCTGTTTGTACAGCCTGAGGCCTGGGCACGGCGGCTCGGGTGACCGGCGACACGACCCGACCTGGTCCCTTGGCCCCTCGGTCCGGTATAAGAGGCTAGTGTCCTCGGTAGAGGCAGGGACACCATGTCTTCTTCCCTCCAAATTTGCTTTGACTTCAGAGATCTTGGGTTCTTGGCTGGTAGGGTGGCGCTTCAATGGAGTGGTGGCGACTCGTCGCCGCCGGTTGCTTGATTCCCTCCGGTCACTGGTGACGACCCTGGGGACGGCGCATCATGGAGCGCCTGCACAACTGGTTTTCTCACGTTGGGTTTGGCTTGTAGGGACACTAGCGAGCTTGATGGTGTGTCTGTGAAAGCATCGCATGGCTTCGGCCACTGCCGGCAATGATGACGTCTATGGATGTCGTTCACATCCATGGGAGGCGTGACCACGACACACATCCTGTTGTTGGTTGCCTTCCTTGGGGCATTGTCTGTTGCCCTACTCGTAGATGCCATGTGACTTGCTGTGACCGGCTTCATATAAATGGTGTGCTTATGGTTTGTGTGGCCGCTCTCAAGCCTAGGGTGGTTGTCGGGGTTTGTGTCTATGGCACAGGGGACACTGGTGGTTCTCAACAGATGGTGGTTGTCACTATGGCATGTGCAAAGACTAAGGTCTTCCGTGGGGTGGGTAATGAAGCTTATGCGAAAGCATTGCACAGCTCCTGTGCCGACAATGGCGACGCTCACCGGCGTCGTTTCCCTTCCTCGAGGCATTGTCGTGAAGTTTCCCCCTTACAACTCTCGTGGTTCGCCAGTTCACTAGCGCAGTTAGCTAGTTTCGGTGGGTGTTTGTAGTCTTGTGCTATGCGGCTTAGTGTGCTACTTCAGTTTGGTGCAGCTTCACCGGGTGGCATCTCGTTGCTTGAAGATTCAGGCTAAGTTGCCCGTGCAGCCGTGCTTAGCTATAATCTCGGGCGTCCTTGTAGATCTTGTAGTCTGGAGACTTGCTCTACTCCGTGTGGTCTTTTTTTTTTGGTTTAGTCATTAGCTTTGGACCAGTTGTGCTTGTACCTCTAGCTGGTAACCCTAGTTTTTTTCTTTTTGTTTTCCTTCTGTTGTTGGTTTTGTTGTAATTCTGGCTGATTGATAACTCTATTAATTTAAAATTGAGCTCGTGAGGTTTAAAAAATGTACACGACGTCGGTGGCACCACGAGAGATGATCTCACCCGATGCGTTTTCCACGGGAACACGGTGCAGACTGGCTGGTAGTACGATTTTTCCAAAGACGAGTGTTCCTTCAAACAAGACTGCGACGCGTATATATTGCTATTTTTTCTTTGAGATAAACCACAACGAAAACCCAGTTTGAACAGGCATGCACGTACGGGTGGTGGCCTGCCTTTCTTGACGCTTTATGTTATTCTCAAGTCATTACTCGGACTTGGACTTCTCTCAGCTCTGTCTCTCCACAGCAGACACGCTGAATTCTCCTGTACCTTCCCGTGGAGGCAGATGCGCTATACATGATGTTCTCTTCATTTATTTATTACAGTATTATTTATCTGATAAAACTATACAGTATTATGTATGAAAAAGAACGGCACATGATTTACGCACCGGGTAAATGGATAAAACCTGGAAGGCTGGATCGAACCTTTGAAGCCGCAACTACTTGTGGATTGTGGTGAACACGCGCGCCTAGCTGGTCAAAGTAGTTTGCTCCGATTCTCCTGAAAAAGTTGTGTGTGGGCTCGGATTTTCTCAGTCAATGGCTTGCCTACGAAGATACGGGTAGATGCATGGAGCGAATCGTGGTGATTCTTGGTCAGTCAACCATACATGTTTGGTTAGGGCCAGCGGCGGGTCGCTGAGCGATCGTTTTCGTTCGCCGTGACCAGAAATACGTCTAGGCCCTGTTCCAGTGGAGCGACGCAAAGTGATCGGCCCATCCGCGGAGACGCAAACCTGACCCAAATATGCGTCAGGTTTGCGTCTCCACGGACGCTATGTGGTCGCGAAAAGTGTCTGCGTTGGGTGCATCCGGGCCCGGTCGGCAGTGACTATTTAAGCAAAAGTTTTTTCATTACTATTGATTGGCCAAAAGGACCATCTTTACAGAGATGGTTAGTGGAGTTAACCTAAAACTACAACGGCCGTACTTACTCGCCGTCGCGCGGCCTACACCGGCCTCGGTTACTCACAGTCGCGCGCCCTACTATTGGCCGACGGAGGGGCCGGTGCCGTCGTCGAAGCGCGAGCGCTTCGCGCACTCCTTGCGTCGTGCACGCCGCACATTGGACATCTCGTCCTGCCGCCTGAGGCGTTCGAGGGCCTCGGCCAGATCTTAATAACCCGTCTATGCCGTATCTTAATAGAATATAAGTGTTCTATATCAAAATAGAAAAATCTCTGCCTGGAAAGAGATCTTGAAATGGGCATTTTAAATCTGAAGCCGATTTGATGCCCTAAACCATTTGTGCTCCATGTTCACCATGTGATTATCGCTCGATTGCACGAACTTCTCGTCTCCTTTGTTCCCGCTCTAGGATTACTAGAACATCCTTCGTCAGCGTTTTCTAAGCTTTTGATTATGGAGCTTTAAACCCTTTCGAGTCAACGATTGAAATGAAACAACAACCTCTTCCTCTTCCTCTACCAACTATTATTTCCTTCAGCTCGTGATATGCTTCCCCCTCTGATGCTTGTATATTAATTTATTGACAAAACATACACATGTTTCCGTACACGAGTGATAGAAAGGCGACTAGGGTTTCCCTGCCTCTCGCCGGTGCAGCCGTCAATCTGCCCCGCCTCCTATGCCCTTAGGGCCATGGAGGCACGGTGGATCCCAGGCCTTGACTGCGGGAGGGCTCTGATTCAATTTGTGTCAAACTCAGAAGGCGTGGCAGTGGCGACTCACTCAAGATGGAACATAGTCCTCCCAACCTAGCCATTCGTTCCGGTGATGCGTCTAGCTTCGCCGGAGGGCCCTGTGGAGATTTGTCCCTGGGTCGGGTTTGGTCCGTGTTCCTTATGATCTACGCTTCTCCGGTGGCAGATGTTATTCTCTTGTGTTGGTCGTTTGCGGTCTTACCATGAGTATAGTAGAAGCGGGAATTCGGCGTGAGAATTTCAGAAATTCATTCCTAACAGGATTTGAACTCTGGTCGTTGGGATGTGCCACTGCAACCCCAACCACTGAGCTATGCCCACTGCCACTGCTTTTGGCCTCCCCGCTAAACTAAGGATGAACACGCCTACCTAGTCAAAGTGGTTTGCTCCGATTTTCTGATGACAAAGCTGTGTGTGGGCTCAGATTTTCTCAAGGCAAGCCATCGACACCTCATGGTTCCTGTTGCTCGACGATCCATCCCTTGTCTCGACGAAGTATGCTAGTAGTATTTCTATTTTCACAATATAGCTTTTGGTACTATATGTTGTTCGACGGCTTCAATTATAATTGCCCAAAATATATTTGAAAATTGCAAGCACAATGTTTTTTTGCACACATAGGACGTCAAAAGATTGTTATGGACTACTTGCTCTTGGTCAGGTCGCCTAGTTGGGACAATTAACCATTTAGTCAGAAGTGTAGTTAGTACATGGCTATTTTTTCAGATCATAATGTACGGTGAATTTGCAACTGAAAATGTTTGTGCTAGGCAACAAAGACTGACTTGTTTTAGATCTGCAACAAAGAATGACTTGTGCATCATCATACCTGTAAAAAAAAGGCTTGTGTACTATCCCCTGATGGGCTCCAGTTCACTTGACGTTATTAGCTGATCTTGCCTTATCCAAGGACGACTTGATGGCTTGTTATGAGAAATGCAGTGAGAAGCTGGTGCTGAATGGACAAGGAAGCCAAATCTGCTCACCATGTATGCCCAAAACTCATGACTTGATCTCTCTTCGTCTTCAAATCCGGCGTCTCTGCCGGACGGCTTTTGCGGTTCTTCTAGGCAGCTTTGCTGCGGTCGAGCCTCCTGTGGCTTGTGGCTTGCGGTGGCCTCGTTGTCTTCTTCCTCGGCGGCGTCTCGACGGTGCTGCAGGTGGGCGACGGCGGGCGGTGCGGCGGTGGAGCAAGGGGATCTGCAGGGGCTTCGTTGTTATTTCTTCTTTTTGTTGGGTCCTTTTTGCTCTTTCTCCAGGACAGCTGTGTGTCTGGTTGTTTCTAGTTTCTGGTGGCGTGTGTGTGCTGTATCCGTTGTTTTTTTAAACGCGTTGCCTTTCCTCAAAAAAAAAAAACTCATGACTTGTAATGATTATTATTGTTTTCGAAATGGGGAGCGAAGCCCCCACTACTAGGAAATCTCTTTTCTGTGACGCACCATTTTGGACTTCTGTGGCGCATATCCCTTGCACCACAGTTGTCAAGCGACAGATATTTGAATTCTGTGACGCATATCTACATGCGCCACAGAAATTTGAAAAACTTATGTGGCGCACCAGGTAGTCATGCTCCACAGAAATCTTCTGGGGCACACCTAGCAGTTGTGCGCCACATTTTTTTTAATTTTTTAAAAAATGGCGGGCAGATCTAGATCTAGATCTAGGGCCGACTGATTTTTTTCGCTGCTTTTTTTTTGAAATTTCGCCGGAGGAGGAGAAGGTGGTGGTGGTGGGTTAGTGGAGGAGGAGGCCGGCCGGAGGAGGAGGAGGTGGTGGTGGAGGAGGAGGTGATGGTGGTCGCCGGAGGAGGAGGAGAAGGTGGTGGTGGTGGTGGGTGGGTGGAGGAGGAGGAGGAGGAGGTGGTGGTGGTCGCCGGAGGAGGTCGCCGGAGGAGGAGGTGGTCGCCGGAGTAGGAGGAGTAGGTCGCCGGAGGAGGAGGTGGTCGCCGGAGTAGGAGGAGATCGTCGGGTGTGGGTGGAGGAGGAGGAAAGAAGAAGGGAGGAGAAAGAAGAGAAGGGAGAAAAAGGGAGAAGTGGAGGAGTAGGAGGAGGAGAAGGGAGAAAAAGGGAGAAGTGGAGGAGTAGGAGGAGGAGAAGGAAGAAGAAGGAGAAGGAGAAGTGGAGGAGTAGGAGGAGGAGAAGGGAGAAGAAGAAGAAGTGGAGGCCACCGAAATTCAAAATTCGGCTCAAAATTTCTGTTGGCAGCTCCATGCGACACATAATTTTTTTTCTTTCAAAATTTCTATTTTTGCAGGAAAAATCTTTACTTCGTCGTATCTTTTTACTCTTTTTGACTTTGGCGATTCTATAAATTGGCTAACCGGGTAAAGGAAGGGCACAGTGGATCAGTGGTGCCCAGGTGCACGAAATTCGCTTCCAATTTTTGTTGGCTATACTGTGTAATTTTTTTGAGATATTTTTTAATGAAACAATTGTGATTTGTTTTTTTTTGAGTCAACAATTGTGATTTGTTAATATTGCCTTTTTTATTGAGAAACTAGTACAAATGCCCGTGCGTTGCCACGGATCTCATATTTTATGTCTCAATGCACATATATAGGATGACATTAAGCCCCGTCAGCAACATTTTTAACGAGAAAGGAATATCTCCAACACGGATACTAATCTAGTTCATCAGTTGAATCCTCAATTGTTCCGATATTTCCCAGACCATATACCATATGTAGTGCCATATCAGCATCTATCAAGGCGATCATTTATGTCGAACATGCTCCAGTGATATATTTAGGTTTTGACAACCATGTAGTTTGACATTCAATTAAAATGCATTTCGAGAAGCCATAATTTTCTAGCAACAAGTTTTCAAATACATTTAGGATACTGATATATATTGAGAAGCCGTAATTTTGCAGCCACATAGCCGTAATTTTGTAGCCACATATACGTATAATCAAACTTTCTTTTTAAGCCTTAATTAACTTGAAACTTTCCTTGAGTCATGACACTGCGAAAAAATAAAAGAAACTCACACCCAAACTCGGACATGGCCACCCTCTTAGTGCCTCTCGCCTGCCTCCCCACTCTCGACCTTCCTTCTTTCTATATCCCTCCATTTCCCTTTGGTGAAGAATCCTTTCCTTGCCTCCCCACTACTGGGCAACCGGATTGCCTAGTCCCCTGCCTTCCAGCCGCTAGCCTCGATGAACGCCTTTTCCCAACCGCTGCCGCCATTACCTATCCCTGGTGGCACGCCCATGTTCTACTCCGCCGGTTGTCATTGGTTATGGCACTCGAGGGAGGAGGCTAGCTTGTGGTAGGTCCAGAACCCAGCGCTTGCGCTATGGAAGAGGAGTGACAGACCTTATCTCAACAGGATATGTGTTACACGTGTGTGTAATCATCTGCATATGTTTAGCATAGATTAGTCCTCACATAAGTCCAAGTATTACAATATGATTATTCAATAAGCCAAACATATACGCATATGCCATGTAAATGAAAATTATCCATTTTCACCAACAGATTTTCCGAAACAGAATCTCGTAATACTGAGAGAAGACATCATAGTTTGAGGTGATGATGGAAATATCCATTGTCATGCATACACAGGGAGGCCTTGCAGTATTTGGAACGTAAATTCAAGGGAGGTGAACATGCCTTTCTTTCATAGCGCCATAGAAATTAAATTCGTGGGAAGGGGAAAAAATCAAGTACAGCTAGGTAGCAAACAACCAGTTGAGAAAAGTAAGTTTTTTTTTTTTTTTGAAAGCGGAGCTCACTGTCCATTCATTCATTAAGCAGAAGGTGCTCGTTTTTAGGAGAAAACCGGGCGAAAACCAACAACAACAACACCCACAAACATACATGCTCCGCCCCAAGGGCACACCTAGCCATCCTGGCTACCCACAAAAGCTACAAGAAGCTCAAGCCGGCCTATGCCAAACAGATGGCTCATCGAGAAGAAACCGGCAGCTCCGATTCTGAAGACGAGCCTCGGAGAGAAGATGCGCAAGACAAGCGCCGAATAGGACCTTCACCGGACCACCCCTCGGGTGGCATCGTACACCGCCCAAGGGCAGCTTCGACTTCACAACAAGAGGAGACCACCATGAAGACATTCGGACACCGGAACGGAGCCGACTAACATGACCTTGCCGCAACCAAACCTTGGTCATCACCATTGTCGTTGCCTCTCAAGCCTCCACCGGAACAACCCGCATCACTGGTTGACCTCCAGCCAACCCAGATGCCCTATGTGTCCAGACCGCCGAGTGCGTAAAGGGGAACACCAACTTCAAGACGACGCCCTCAAGAGGGGAAACGACGCAGAAACGTCGTCGTCCGATCCGCGGGATCTAGGCTTTCACCCGAAGACGTGAACCCGAGGGCAGCGAAGGTCGGAAAGCTCCACGACCGCCCCCCAAGAAGGACGGCGACATCCACGGACGCCGCGCGGTCAGGCTTTCGCCCGGAGCAACCGAGCCACCACACCCTCACGCGGCCAGACGGCGAGACGAAGACCGTAACGCCGCAGCCCCCACTCCGCAAACACACCTCATGTGCAGAAGCAGCGCCACCGCCGCACACAAGCCACCACCGCCACCACACACAAACCAAGGAGCTCAGCGAGCTCCGCTACCACCACCCGCACCGCGCGGGGTTGAAAAGCCGAGCCGCACCACTACAGCCGACCAAGCTCACCGAGGAGAGCACCGCGGGCGCCGCCAACCGCCACAGAGAGGGAGCTTCGACGAACGCCAACACAGAGATCCAAGATCGAGCCGTTGGCCGCAGCAGCGTGAGCTCCCCGGTCCAGCCGCCATGCCGCCCTCGCAGCCACCGCGGCCGCCATGCCACCTAGAGCACACACAGGGCCGCCGCCCCGCAGTCCATCCCTGCAGCCTCGCATCTGGGCCCGTGCGCGCCGCCGCGACCCGCTCCGCTGCACCACCGGGGCAGCACGCCGCGCCCCGGCCACCCCCGCGCCGCACGCCGGCACCCCTGCCAACCCCGCACCGCACGCCGGCCGGGGGCCACGCGCGTCGCCGCCCGTCCGTCCGCACGACCCGAGCGCCGCCGCATCCGGCGAGCCGCCGCCACGGCCCGCCTCACCACCAGATCCGGGCTCGCTGGCCCCGGATCCGCCGCCCCAAGTTCCCGGAGCCGCCGCTCCGGCGTCCGTGCGCCGACGAGCCGGCCGAAGACGCCCCAGCCGCCTGGACCTTCCGCCAGCGCCATGAGAGAGGAGGAGCACCCCTGCAACCTTCGGCAGCAGGGCCCGCCGCCACCGCGGCAAGGGCCGGCGGCAGCGGCGGCGAGCGGGGCAAGGTGGGGGAGAGACCGGCGGCGGCGCGAGGGTGCCCCCGGTGTCGCCTGGGTGCGACACGGGGGGGAGGGCTTCGTTTTAGAAAAGTAAGTTTACAAAACCCAAAAAAAGCTCCAGCTCACAAATTGTCCATCCATGTCCTTAAAAACATACATTTTTCTCCAACTGAGTTCTAGATTCATGAATACCAAAAAATTGCTTCAAATTGCACATTTTCTTTCCAGACAAAAAGCAAACTATTTTCCAAAGATCCATCATTGTCATATATACTGTATCGTGAGGATCCAAATCCTTGTGGAATGCGCACAAAGTCTCAGATATACACGTATCATCAGAAAACCTTTCTCAAATAATGGCAGACATGCAACTTTTGATGAGGAAGAGAATGAGAACTGACCTCGTTGGAGGCCATGGCTTTGCTTTGCTTGAACTGCCCTCCTTGGTGAAAACATGTTATATCTCAGCGTTAAAATAGTCTTTACCAAATAGAAGGTTCGGATCTTCTACTTTTGTTTTCTAACAATGGTGGAATTTTTTATTCCATAAGGTAAAACTACAGTGGCAACATAGTAGTATTCAATTTTTTCTCGTTATTACAAATTATTTACACAATAATGCAAGTAGTGAGCTACCTGTGATTGAGTTGTGCCTCTATGATAAGCTAATTTGTCCAGGCCCTATGTGTCTGATTGCCCTTACCTTTGTATGGTACATGAAACAAATATCAGATCAAAACTTTGCATTTTAGGCAGGAAAGTCTAAAAAATTCCGAAAGGGCAAGAGGGTCATTGCTCACCTTGTTTCTCGTCAAGCTCCTCCAGATTTTATGACACTCCTTGCACATGATATCTGAATGTATCACCATAGGAAGTCACGCATCATAATCAAAATACCATAGAGACTGAGAGGCGATAGTTCTGATGAGTACACTAAGAAATTTAGCGAGCATGCAAATTTGTCATGTTACTTGAACTTGAACAACAACATAATATATTTTTTTAAACGGAGGCAAAAACTTTGCCTCATTCATTAATTAAGTAGAAGGTGCCCGGTTTTTAGGAGAAAACCGGGCGAAAACCTCCAGCAACAGGGTCAAGCCCACACTCACAACTACCCGCTCGCCACCATGAGGGGCACACCAAACCACCCTGGCTACCCACAAAAGCTACACATATGCGAAGCTCAAGTTGGCCTATGCCAAACAGATGGCTCTTCGAGAAGAGGCTAGCAGCTCCGATTCTGAAGACGAAACCCGGAGAGGAGATGCGCAAGACACGCGCGCCGAATAGGACCTTCACCGGTCCGCCCCTCGAAGGTCATCGTACACTGCCCAAAAGCAGTTTCGACTTCACATCAAGAGGAGACCAACCCAAAGACATTCGGACACACCGGAACGGAGCCGACTAACACGGCCTTGTGCAACCAAGCCTTGCTCATCACCATTGTCGTTGCCTCGCAAAACCTCCACCCCGGAACACCCGCATCACCGGTTGACCACCAGCCAACCCAGATGCCGTGTGCGGCCAGCTCGACGGAGTGCGCGAAGGGGATCACCGGCTTCAAGACGACGCCCTCAAGAGGGGAAGCGACGATAGAACAACACCGTCATCCGATCCCGCAAGGTAGGATCTAGGCTTTCACCCGAAGACGTGAACCCGGGGATAGCGAAGGTCGAAGAGCTCCACGACCGCCCCCAAGAAGGACGGCGACGTCCACGGACGCCGTGCGGTCAGGCTTTCGCCTGGAGCAATCGAGCCTACAACATTCCCACACAACCGGACAACAAGACGAAGCTTCGCCAGTCCGCACTCCGCTGACAAACACCTCCTGTGCGGCGACAGCGCCACCGCCGCATAGGAGCCACCGATGAGATCCCGGGGCAGCCGCCCCGCTGCCAAGCACCACCGAAGCTTCACGCTGCCCAAGCCATCTGGAACCCAGCGAGGCCAGAAAATGACCAACACAGCGCGCCCCGGACCATCCCTGCACCGCACATCGGCCAAGGACTGCACGCACCGCAGCCTGACCACCCACACGGCCCAAGCATCGCCGCATCCGTCGGGCCGCCGCCACGGCCCGCCTCCCCATTTGACCTGAAGCGTAGGCTCCTGATCTGCCACCCCATCGTCCCGGAGCTGTCACAGCTCCGGCGTCCTTGCACCCACATATTAATCGAAATAGAAATATGCAACCTTGGAAGTAGCAAATTGCTACATCAAAGAGTAAACTATGACTCTTAAACTGTTTAGCAGGGGTTGACTCTTAATAAACTAATTATACATAAACGATATTTCTTTCAGAAAGCAAACAAATTCCTGTGAGAGGATTAGTTCCTACATATTAATCGTTCAGTGCTTTTGAATAACATATAAATAGCAAGTACATAAGCTGCTTTTATATGCTGCTCCAGGTGCTAGCAGAACCATTTAACTTCAGGTTACATTATGGAAAACTAATAATTATTGCTCAATCAGTAAAGATAGAAGCCAATATTTAATCAGGATGAAGCTAGGATTATCTGTTGGTGCTACTGAAGGCTCAACATAGTACTCAGATATCCAAACATACAAATCTAGACAAACCAAGCAGCATAAGCATCGTCTCTTCCAAAAAAAAATTGTAAACCAACATGCAACAAGACACATGCGACCAACATGTGTTACTATAATCTGACGATCGCTGCACAAGACCTCTGTTCTGGCAGTGTAAAGAACTGCAACAAACAATGAATAACCAGACTAAGGAGATGGTCATAGATATTGGATGACAAAAGGTACTACCAACTTTTGCAGGTCCAAAGACACGGCCAGATTCAGTGTCATATATGTACTCAGACCCTAACAACAGAAAAAAGAAAAAAAATACCATTTGATCGACAGTTTCTACCTATGCGCAGAAAACAAAAGTTGTCAGGTTGATCAACCCCCTGATCCAAACATGCAGAAGTAGATGGGTGACGCCGCCCTGGATTCTTGGAGAGAAGCATGAGATCATGGTGAAGGATAGTTTCACAGGGAGGATGGTACGACGGAGAGAGCTATACCTTCAAGCCAGGTGATGCGGCGATCGAACACGTCGCTAGCCGATATGTCTCCTCTTGGTGATTGTTGATTTCCTAGATCGATGATACCTACAGAAATTCGGTCAAATTAGCATCGGTTTAGTTCAAACATAATGAAACATAATTGCTTCTTACATACTTGCATATTGCTTTGTTAATAAGATTTGGCCACAGGATGTGAAAATAAGATTAAGTTATGCATGACAAGCCTACTGAATAACTTATGTTAATGTTAAACTAAAAGAGCAAATCACTATTTTATACTACAAGGTTAATTATTCCAAAAACCATGTCTACAAAGCACTAAAGTGACATATCGTATACAGATCAAGTCAAAAGCATGGAAAGGGCGGTGCTAAAACAATCACAGAATAACCAAGGTTTCTATTAATCTCTCATGTCGTACACAACAGTAGGGCGTATACTGGCAGATGGTGAATCAATCCATCTACATTGGCCATCATGTGCTTTATGGCAACGGGCATACCAAGAACAAACGGGAGTAAGACTTCGGAGCACCGGCCGTTGAGGTTCGGTGGATGAGGAAGACGATGGGGGGCGGCTGACGAGGGTCGAAGGCCAGAGCGGCGTGAGGGATCTGCTGGATGGCGGGGACGAAGGACGGTGTGTGGGATCGGCTGCAAGAGATCGGATCGGACGCCGGCAGCATGAGCTCGGGATGCCGACGCTTCAGGTCGGGGGCGGCAACGCGGAAGGGTCGAGGCGCCGCCGAGCTCCATGGTCGCGCTGGCGAGCTCGGCAACTACTACCGGTGGGATCGCCATGATCTACTCGACGCCGCCGCACGAGGATCTCCGCTGATGCCGACAATGAAGTCTGGGTACTACACGATGCGCCCTCTGTGGCGACCAAAATATGTGGAGAGATAGGCATGTATTATGGGTTGATTGAGAGACAATCAATTCATTTCCGAAAATGTAGCCTGGGGAGCGCCGCAACGAAGGAAAGACCGAGTGCGACGAAGGAAAAGACTGGAGGAAGCGACGACGGAGCGGACGACCAAAATTTGACGTATTGACGTAGCCAGAGGTGAGGCAGAATAAGGAACATGTTCCTCCTTTTTAAGTAGTGTAGATGTTAATATTGGTCAAATGGATATTGCCTACTCGAACTAGACCGAAAATGGGCTGGCCCAAGATAGCCCGGGCTGGTTCTGCTCTGCTATCCCGCCTCCCGCGACCCGTCGCCGTTGTCGGTCGGTTCGGTTGCCGACTTGCCGGAGCCGACCGCGCCCCGCCGCTCGCGCCGCCGCACTCTAGTCCTCCTCCACCGCGCCCCGCCCAACCGCCTGTTCCTCTCCTCCCCGTCTCTCCTTCCTTGGCCCATCGCTCGTCTGTAGCTGCTACCGCTGTCGCTCGTGGACCAGACGCGCGCCACCGCCTTCCGCTCCAGTCCATCCCGCCGGCCGATCCGTTCCTTGCCGCGATACCCGCGGTTAATGTCGCGACAATGTCGCGGTGAGTTGCACCGTGCGCGCGAGGAAGGCTTGCGCGCACATGCTGCGCGCCCGGTCACGTGCCCGCGGCCTGCTCGACGGAATTCCCCGCTGGGGCGGCTTGTGTTGTCCGCTCGGCCGCCCGAGCTCAGGATGCTCCTGCGAGTGTACGCGGGCATGCTGGCGCGCGGAGGCAGGCCGAACGCGTACACGTTCCCGCCCTTGCTCAAGGCACTGGCAGCCGAGCGGGGCGTCGTGGCGGCGCCGGCTGTCGGAGACGCCGTCCACGCGCACGTGGTTAAGTTCGGGCTTGAGCTCAACGCCCACGTTGCGAGCTCGCTGGTCCTCATGTACGCGGCCAGGGGCGATAATCTGACTGCACGTGCGCTGCTGGATGCGTGGCCCGCGGGCGGTGGAGGCACGCCCGTGGTGTGGAACGCTCTTATCTCCGGCTGCAAGAGAGGCAGGCAGCTCAGACTGTCATGCCGCTATTTCGTGGATATGGTGAGGGCTGGTGTCGTGCCGACGCCGGTCACCTACATCACGGTGCTGTCAGCGTGCGGGAAAGGCAGTGACATCCTGCTCGGAATGCAGCTGCACAAGTGCGTCGTGGAGAGCGGGGTGCTGCCTGACCTCAAGGTGGAGAATGCTCTTGTTGATATGTACGCCGAGTGTGGCGAGATGGAGGCAGCCTGGCGGTTGTTTGCGGGCATGCGGGTGAGGGATATGGTTTCCTGGACGTCACTTATATCTGGGTTTGTAAGACTTGGTCAGGTTGATCGAGCCAGAGTATTGTTTGATCAAATGCCTGAGAGGGACACCGTTTCATGGACTGCAATGATTGATGGTTATGTGCAGACTGGACGGTTCAGAGAGGCACTGGAGATTTTTCGTGAGATGCAGTTTAGCAAGGTGATGGCGGATGAGTTCACCATGGTCAGCGTACTCACGGCGTGCGCGCAGCTTGGTGCTCTGGAGACAGGGGAATGGGCAAGGGTTTACATGAGCAGGCATGGGATCAAGATGGATACTGTCGTTGGCAATGCGCTCATAGACATGTATTCAAAGTGTGGGAGCATTGAGCGGGCATTGGGCGTGTTCAAAGAGATGCACAGCAGAGACAAGTTTACTTGGACCGCCATCATACTTGGTCTTGCTGTGAATGGCCATGGTGAGCAGGCTATCCATATGTTTTACAAGATGCTTAGGGCGTTTGAAGCTCCAGATGAGGTGACATTTGTTGGTGTTCTAACTGCCTGCACTCATGCTGGCTTGGTTGACAAAGGGCGAGACCTCTTTCTCAGCATGGTAGGGACCTACGGGGTTGCTCCTACTGTGATGCATTATGGATGCATAATCGACCTCCTTGGCCGAGCTGGGAAACTAACAGAGGCACTGGAAACAATTGGTAAAATGCCTATGAGACCCAACTGTGCAATTTGGGGGACCCTGCTGGCAGCTTGTAGGGTTCATGGCAACTCAGAGATAGGTGAATTGGCAGCAGAGAATCTCCTCGTGTTGGATCCAGAGAACAGCATGGCTTACATTCTTTTGTCCAATCTGTATGCAAAGTCTAATAGATGGGAAGATGTCCGGCGGCTTAGGCAGGTAATAATGGAGAAAGGAATCAAGAAAGAACCTGGTTGCAGTCTGATTGAAATGAACGGCACACTTCATGAATTTGTAGCTGGCGATAGATCTCATCCTATGAGCATAGAAATCTATTCCAAATTGGACAAGGTACTCACCGACTTGAAGAATGCTGGGTATGTGCCTGATGTAACTGAGGTATTTGTTCAAGTTACAGAAGAAGAAAAACAGAAAGTTCTTTATTGGCATAGCGAAAAGTTGGCAGTCGCCTTTGCACTACTCAGTTCAGAATCTGGTTCGACCATAAGGATCGTGAAAAACTTGAGGATGTGTTTGGATTGCCACAATGCAATTAAATTGATCTCCAAGTTGTATATGCGAGAGGTTGTCGTGAGGGACAGGACACGCTTCCATCATTTTAGACATGGACTCTGTTCTTGTAAGGACTACTGGTAACTCTCATTATACATCGATGATATAATACAATGGAATTTTGGTAGTAGGTCTGGGTGACCACACAATGGCCAACTTCGGGTTCTCATTTCAAACACTACATACTGCACATTTGTAGTTCTGAGAATGAAGGTAGAATCGAGTTAGTATTCTCGGTACACTGGAAGCTATAACATCTTGGAGTAATCCTGTCTGTTGCTGAACGCTTATTTTGGCCGCAGCTATTATTGATGGAAGGTGAGTTACATGTTTTTGTTGCATCTAGTGCAGAAATCTGTATCATTTTTGCTGGTTTCATGTTAGTAAGTTTTTATCTGCTACTCTGTGTAATTTATTGGTTCTTTCTCAGAGTGTTATATTGAGAGAGTTCTGGTTCAAAACTTAATGTTCATCTTGACCTTTTCTCCTTTTTTCCCCATAAATATAAGTAACATAGTGTATATGCTGTTCTTAAGTTTCCTTTACTAACATGTCATACATGATTCACTTTGGAACTTTCTGAGTTATCTTATACTTAGCGTCTTTCCAGATATGTGTGTACTTCAATAGAGGAAATTCTTGCAGTAACTGTGATCTATCTTCTGGACTGAAGTTGATATTTAGGTGCAACAGTGTTCTTTCTGAAGATTTATTGTTTAGTGCTTTGCCAAACCAGGTTTGTTCTATTCCAGTTCTGCAGCTTTCATATGTTCGATCCTGTTGCCCGACCGCCATTTGAGCTTGTGATGAACTCAAAGCATAGACCTACTTTGAACATATGATATTTGAATTACATGCTTGCTTATAATTTCTCAGTAAATCTTGACACTTCTTGCGGCAATCATTCCATTTATATGTTTTAATTTCGAAGTTACTTTTTTGACCGAGATACCTTAGGGGAGTCCTGTGTGGTGTAATATATAGAAGGTATTCACACGTCCTTGTCAATGGTTCTAAATAAATGGATAATTTGATCCTACATCCTAGATAATAGTTCGAAGACTAGACTGCATATTTAGCACTTTTTTTCCTACTCCAGGAATGAAATGACACATTCAAAACAATGCGTTTCCTCGTTAGTTTTGAGTCTGATCCTTTAACTATTTTATTTTCATATAAGAAGGATTGGAGAGATCCTCGTCGTTACATGTTTTTTTCCACACTATCAAGTCAAGTATAAGCTTCTAATTTCGTCGGACCGTTATGCTGGTTCCATTTCCTTCTCTTCAGGTTACTCACCTTGAATCTTGTTAGTGCTTGTTTCCATAGTTCCCACACATTTAAATTCACATTTCCTCCTTAAATGAATCTTATGAACTCTGATGAGCAAGTTAGCACGGGAAACAGATAGTGCTGTTATTTAGACCATGGTTATCACTAAACAATCAGGCTACCACCAGCAAGGCTGGTACAAGCTAGTGGTTGTTGTAAATTACAACTCTTTATAATGACATAAGTACAGTAGGGTCTTTCACTTTATGGTTACACAAAAGAGCCTGGTACAAACTACTAGGTATCTATAAATTGCAATTATTTATAACGATATAAGTAGGATCTTTTACTTTATTTTTGCACACAAAAAAGGCTTTATTACTCTGTATCAACCAGATGCATTCGTCTTGTTTCCCATTTCTTTAACCAATAGCCTTATGTTGTTATGTGACGAACCTTCCTCATCAAAAGCCAACCTTGCCTTAATGGCATAGTCTTTTGCTCTCATCCTCAACTCCTCTGTTGCCTCCCCCTCATCCATCAGGGTGTGCACAGCTGTTTCCACAACATCTCTTGTAACCATAACCTCTTATTATTCACTTCTTCACTCTGTAATTCCTTTCACTCCAACCTCCACCCCAGTTTTCAGCACATGCACCACCAGCTTTTCATTCAAAAACTGATGTCAGGTCACTTATAACTCGGTGTTGTCAGCTTGTGGGGAAGGCAATGGCATCCTGCTAGGAATGCAGGTGCAGAAGTGCATCCTGGAGAGCAGGATGCTTCCTGACCTCAAGGTGGAGAATGCGCTAGTTGATATGTACGTCCACTGTAGAGTGGTGACAGCTTGGGAGTTGTTTGAGGACATGTAGGTTTGGTGTCCTGGACGTCTGCAATCTCTGGTTTGTAGGACTAGGCCAGGTAGATTGAGCCAGGGCACTGTTTGATCATATCCTAAGAGGGACACAGACTCATGGACTGCAACGATTGATGGTTATGTACAAGATGGCCAGTTCGGAGAGGCACTGGAGATGTTTCGTAAGATTCAGTTTAGCAAGTTGAGGGCATGAGTTCACCATGGTCAGCATAGTCACACTGTGCGCGTAACTTGGTGCCCTTTTTTTAGGGTATGAGAAATCCTTGAAATTTCATGTTTGTCACAGTACTAAACCAAATACGAGTGTCTAATTCTTATGTGTTTTATGCTGGTTCCACTTCCTTCCCCTTTTGGATTATTCACCTCAAATCAACTCTAGCTTTTAGTGTCGGTTTTGACAGTGTGTACACTTTTATTTCATTTTTTTCTCATTTTCAATTCTTATTAACTCTGATGAGCAAGTGGTAGCAAAATGAAAGAGGACCATAACATCTCGAAAAGAAGACTCTGTGTAACCCTTATGCCGACTCTCATGAAATCTGCGCAACAGCTTGGGCAATGGATATCGCTGTCACTCGGACCATGTCTAATCTCTAAACAATCAGGGGCCAACTAGTGAGCCTGATACAAGCTATTGGTTGCTCGTAAAATAAAATTCTTTATAATGATATTTGTACTGCAGGATCTTTCACTTGTGTTTACACGAAAAGAGAGAGCTTATTAGCATCTGTCAGCCACATGCATTCGTCTTGTTTCCCATTTCTTGAATTAATAGCCTTACGTTGTTATACGAAGAACCTTCCTCGCCGAAAGCCCTCCTTGCCTTAATGGCATAGTCTTTTGCTCTCATCCTCAACTCCTGTGCAGCCTCTCCCTCACCCATCAGGGTGTACACTGCTTTTTCCACAACATCTCTTGTAACCATAACCTCTTGTTGTTCGTTTCCCCACTGTGTAACTCCTTTCACTCCAACCTCCAAACCAGTTTTCAGCACATCCACCACCAGCTTCTCATTCAAAAACTGCTCCGCAAAATGTGGCCATGTGATCATGGGCACACCTGGACAGATACCCTCTATTGTTGAGTTCCACCCACAGTGTGTCACAAATCCTCCAATGGCTTGGTGCCACAGGATCATTACCTGTGGCGCCCAGCCTCTTATAATCATGCCTCTGTCTTTGACGCGCTCCTCGAACCCATCTGCGAGCCATTCCTCGACCTCAGGAAACTTTCCTCCTGCTTTGATCACCCAAATAAAGGGTTTGTTGGATGCTTCAAGTCCCAGCCCCAGCTCAACAAGCTGTTGAGGTGTAGTGGCAGCAAGGCTGCCAAAGCTGACAAATATTACTGAGCCTGGCTTCATTGAATCAAGCCATTGCAAGCACTGTGCCTCATCCATTGATGCCTTGTTTCCTCTTGTGGCCATCGTCTTGCTGTCTCGGTGGCAGAGACACATTGGCCCGACCGTCCAGACCTTCTTCCTTGTCACTTGCTGCAAGGACTCAATGTACAATGTCTCTAGCTCTTGGAAGCTGTTAATGATCTCACCATCGCATCTCAGCTCCTCCTCGTACATCTTCTCACGAATTTTCTCCAAACCTGGAATGGAAAGGCTTCCAGGGCATTTAGCCTTGGTCAACTCTAGGTGTGTAGGGAACCCCGGGATCGTGATGAGCGCATTTTCATCTGTGACGTTTTCCAGTACCTTGTTGTGAGAGATGATGTACCTGCAAGATGATCATAGTTTTTTTAAATATGTTGAAGTACAAATTTCTTTGACAAACATCAACCAGCTGCAACTGGCCTAGAAAAATTGCTTACAAATATCTGTTTTCCGTAATTTGTATAATACATGTTTCGTTACGTAAAACAGTGCCCAGGTCATTTTTGTTCTTATGTAGCCTTTTTATATCTGTATGCTTTCTTGCTTTTTGGAAAGAATTTACACTAGTTTTCCCTCTTATGTTTAAGTAAAATACTTAAGAATAGCAGCAAATATATGTCCAATACAGAATTAAGTACCGACAAGATTCTCCTCTTATGGTTGTACCTGACAAGGGACGAGAAGCCACAACAGCCACTGAAAGTGAGCCTCGGAATACCGAGCTCCCTTGCGATGTCACCGGTCCACCAGTGCATCATGTCAGATACGATGCAGCTTGGAGGCGAGCGCTGGTGCTGACGGAGGTGCGCCTTTAATGGCTCCCCGAGCGCAGCGCATGCCTCCATGAAGCTCACGACCAGACCCTTGGACTGGATCATGTCGATGTTCTCGCACCCGTCCGGTAGGCCGAACTCGGCGGTCGGGAAGCGGAGCTCCACGAGCCGGACCGCCAGGCTCGCTGTCTCCACATCGGCGGCGAAGCCCGCCAACCTGGAGGCGTTCACCGGCGTGGTGATGAAGCTGACCTGCGCGCCATGCTCGGCCAGCAGGCGAGCCATGTCCGTCATGGGAATGGTGTGGCCCTGCGCCATCATCGGGACCAGCACGAAGTGCGCCCTCGCGGAGCCGATCGGGCTGTTGCCTTGGTCGAAGGTCATGGTTTCTGTCAAGCTTGATAAGCTAAGTGGCAGTGGCAACTGTTGTGTATAAGCAGCACCCGGTTTGTGCTATATGTAGGTACGTTGACGATGAAGATCTGCAATGAGTATAGTACCCTGACGATACAAGGAGCAGCTCCTAGTGCGGCCTGCGGCGGCAGCAGCGTATCAACTTGGTCACCTCTTCTGAGTGACGCACGCTCTCACGTCAGTTTTGGACTCGTGGAATCAGGCATGTGGATGCTTCGAATGGTAACCCGATTTTGGATGTTCGAGAAGGTGATGTTGCAGGATAGCCAATTGAGTTGTGCCAATGATGTGTGCCGGTAGGATTTTCTTATCCGATTAGGCCCCGCTTTTGTAACGGAGTAGGAATAGGAAAATCGCAGGAACACTAATTTTCCTGCCGTTTGGAACGTAAGAACCGTCGTACAGTAATAGTAGAAAAAGTAGAGGATATGGAATGGGTTTCCTAAGTTTTTTGCAGGAATTTTACAGGATTCTGATAAATTCACTCGGAGTTGACCGCTCCTACCTCATTTCTCGTCTCTTGTCGTTGTGCCATGACCAACGCACGGATACAAGGAAACAGAGAAAAACTGTAGCATACCGCTGGCATGGGAGGCTCAACCGGGTGCAAAAATGGAATTGTCGCTGCGTGTTGGCACTTGGCAGCCACTGAGCCACGTTTTACCTGGTACTACTCCACCAAGCAAAGGTGCTATTTCCTTACTTGGCTGCACGCACCGTAGTCGTACCTGGAAAATATTTTCTAGGAAATGCTAGCAATTGTGTGTTTCTTCAGACGATTCATTGTCCATGGGTGGGACCGAGTTTGATACTGTTCTTGCGTTTCTAAGCAACACGTCAGTTTTTTCCTTGTTTTTCATTCTTCTTTTTTGCATTCGTAGAATTTTTGATGTTTTTAATTCGTTTGATTTGAATGTGGATTTGTTTCCTATTTCTATGTTCTTTCTATCTCACGTTCAAACGGGGCTAACACTGGATATGGTATGTGCATCTACCATTGCAACTTCTGTAGGTGAGAAGCCTTTTTGTAACAAAAATACTAACATAAGTTTAGAACAAGTACTAGTTCATGTTTTGACTCATCTTCTTTTATATGACAAGTCATTAATGCTGATGTTTTGCTGGTCTCTGGGTATGGGCATGTACAATGGTTTTTTTATATTAGCGACGTTATGTAGGATAATTGCTGGGTTTGAGGAAAGATCAACGGAAAAAAAATGTTTAGATATTTGTATATTTGTATATTGTAGTCTCTCTAGCAGTTAGGGGGTTTCTTGCATATTTCACACATGTGCATGTACTATATATATTATGGTCTTTGGCTCCCGTGGAATATAAGGTGCTATTCTCCTAACATGGTATCATGGGCTAGGGTTTCTTTTTCCGTCCGGACGCACAACTCTTCCAATCCTGATCCAAAAAAATTTTGGTCAGCTGCTGCCGTTGCCAGATCTCAGCCATCGTCGCCTGTCCCAGCCGCCGACGGCTAGTTCCTATCCTATTCCGCCTGTTCGAGGCTGATGATGCTCGGCCATCGGCTGCCCTCGTCTCACGTGGGAACTTTGACTCGCTGTCAGTGTGTCCCCGTCGTCGCTTGAAGTTGATGCCCGACTCCTCCGTCCCTATCGCTGCTTGGTGTTGATGCCCTGACTCCTCAGACCCCGCCACTAGCGTTGCTGCCCCGTCTGCTCTATCCCCATCGGATCAAGTCGGGAGACACGATGATCCCGACCAACTCATCGGCGGGGGGCCTCGCGATGCGGCTGCATACCGACCTTTCGAATTGAAAGAGCGGCAACTTTGGCCAAGAATGCTAGGATGCTTGGCCAAAGGGGGGGTGGGGGTGGGGCACCGCCGACGTCCGCCGAAGGCCTCCTCTAGCGGTGGCAGGGTGAACAAGGTGGATGAGGGCCAAAGGGGGGGGGGGGGGCACCACCGCCATCCGCCGAAGGCCTTCTCTTGCGGCGGCATGGGGGCCTCCGAAGTTGCCTAGGGGTGACCTAGGAGGTTAGGGGTGTGCACAGTTAGCCGATTGGCTCTTGTATTCCTATATAACCCATTCTGAATTAAACAATTGATGAAGAAAATATACCTTGTAAGCATATGTCCACTTCGGTTTAGCCTCGATATATAAAAACTGGAATTGAGAAAGAACTATAAATTAATTAAAATATCATGCAAACATGAAGTTTCTGTGTCAAGGTGACACTACTCCTACCTCATAGTGGTGGTTTACAAAATGCACTCTATGGAACAGAGGTGCATCTTTTCATCTCGTGATAGAACCCTTTCTTAGGTAAGATGTCATGTTCTGAGTATGAGCACTCCGCAACTATCGTTGCCCAACAATATTGTGTTTCATATCAAAGGGGCTGAGTTCGAACAATACATCTGAAAATGAAAGGTAAAAAATGCAAATTGTTATGGGTGTGACTGAACTAACTTTATTCTCAATTAGATGATGTCATTATATTTGCCATTTCCACTTACAACTAAAAAATCTCAGTTGCAACTGGGGAAAAAAAAAATCCAAGTTGCAACTTAACTTGCAATTCATATGTTTTACGAACTACAATGCAAACCAAATGGTGTAGGACTTAACTGACCACGAACTTAGTTCTCAACTAGCCGAGAACTAGTAAATCCCAATTGCCATGGCCGATTGCAAATACCACTGCGAATAGAGTATGCACCTACGTTCTGATTAACATCCAAGAAGATGATATTCGTAGTTGGGTGGAAACCAATTATCGAGAAGAGTGAGTTTGTATTGACGCGGCATTCCACATACTCTAGTTCTGTAGTTCAGTAACAAGGGCAGTTGCTTCAGGATTTTGTTCTGCTAATTGTATGACACCAATTTAGTGCACCAGCTTCCACCAAATGCCATTCACACCACCATTTGTAGATCCCACACCTGGAACATCGAGCAGTCGAAATGCGCATACCATAGACCCCCACCATGGCGCTCCCTTTTGCACAAATTCAGCGCCTGAGTATTACCATGAACACGGCTAGGCAGAAGAAGGACTTGCATAGCATGGTGAAGACAATCGTATGCAATGAGCTTGGCCATGGGTCGGGACACGATCCAGTATGCAGTGCCGCTCTGGCCAAGGGACGTTGCTCCAACACCGGTAGACGGCCGGGGCTAGGTGTGCTTTGCCTCCCACCGGCCGGTGGCCGAGGAGAACACCTTGATATCGAGGCATCCAGCGTCCTGATTCCAGCAAGAATGGTGGTGGTGATTAAAACGGACCACCTGAAAGGAGTTGATGCTAGTGCCATCTCCATTGTTAG
This sequence comes from Lolium multiflorum, assembly GCA_030979885.1. NCBI lineage: Eukaryota > Viridiplantae > Streptophyta > Magnoliopsida > Poales > Poaceae > Lolium > Lolium multiflorum. The sequence goes on along the minus strand of CM061749.1, from coordinate 71,851,315 downwards.
CCACCGACACGAGTCCACATGTATTCGGGAGGCCACGGCAGCTCTGGGTTGTGGCGGGCGGCGGCGCGGACACGGTGGAGGTACTGGGCCGGTAGGGCGGTAGGCACCGGAGGATCTCCTCCATTATGACGTAGCAAAGGCGATCCATACTCTTGGGCTCTTGGCTTGTGCTGAAGAAATTAGAGCTATAAGTAATATGTTATTTTAGTTCTTGTAGCTAGCTGAGTACTCCCTCCGATCTCTTTTAATTAATTCGGATTTAGTACAACTTTGTACTAAATTCGAGTCAATTAAAAAGGAACGGAGGGAGTAGGTTTTATTGTACTTGCTTTTATACGAGTTGATTCGCGACAACCGTCTTGGGTTCTTTTTTGGCGATCTGGATATGCTATCTATATATGCAAAAATAGAAAGAACAGTGATTTTAGCGAGATTTGTTCAGAGTCAGATCGCTAACTACTGATTGTATAAGGAATATCGTATCGTACCACATAAAATCAAAAGATTACCCGAGACGCCATCTATGCAAAAATAGAAAGAGCCGTGATTTTAGCGATCTGTTCAGATTGCACCATGTATTTCTTTGCCCCATCTCACGTTGATTAATTGTTGGGTATATATATAGTACTCCGTCCAAGGAAGATGCCTGTCATTGTTTCTCAGAAGAAGTTCTCTGCTATAGACGAGCTAGGACCAAACAAGGCCGCCTAGGCGCCTAGTAATTTCTCGATGGACAAGTGTGGGAACCGCTTCCATATACACCATTCATATTCGCTGTGTTTCTTCTCACAAGCTTTGTTGCTACCCATGTGCAGTGTAAGTTGCCCATAAACTCCCTTGTCTATTTTTCCTTCTACAGAAGTGCGTATGGCGTTTCCAAGTGATTGCGTATTTGTTTGTTGTATGCATTACTTCTCAGTTGATAAACAGAGACTAATTTGAATATTGATTATTTTTCCGTTCCATAGGCAGAATATTGGATGACATGGAAATGGTTAAGATTAATTTAAAGGGAATGTGTGCCCCTCAAGACAGCGGCTTCTGTTGTATACTAAATGATAAATGCTATCTCACAGCCGGCGAGTGCATGACTGACTGTCCCAAGACTTCTCCCCTAGAACTAGCGGCGACAATGGCGCCATCACCTCCTATCTAATCTGATGTGCTCCCGTGAATAATTTAGATAATAATAATCTGCGTTTCATGAAATGAGAATTATATATTACATAATTCATAATTGTTTATGTTCGTGAGTTTCACACAACCGGCTGGAGCAACATTTGTCAACCGGCTGGAGCTATTTTTCTATGGTTGGGTGGGTGGTTAGGAGGGTAATGGCACCCACAACTCTATAATCCGTTAGGCTCGGATGGAGGTCTACGTGGGCGCAGGCTTTCACCTGCATCTGCCACGCTATTTCGGAGTGGTCTACCTGTAGGACAGCTGCCACTGCATTTCTCTCCTTCAGATTCTTGCGCCGACCGCGACGCTTCGCGGCCTCAACGCCTTTCTTCTCTTTCAAAAACACCTTCTTTGGCGCCTTCGGCTTAGCTTCCCGGCCGCCGGTGGCGGCACGGTTTGAGCCGGCCGGAGATGCGGTCTCCATTGAGACTGTGGTGGTGGCTATGGGGGAGTCCGGGGTGGTGGCTGCGAGGGTTTCCTCGGAATCCATGGTGGCTGCGGCGACGAGCACGTCCATCGCAAGAGGCTGGAGTGTTGGCGTCGGTCAACTTTGATTTTTGGAAAAATTTGCTACAGGACACCGTTATTTTTTGGCATTTGCTGAAACACACCGCTCGATTGTGTCTTTGCTAGATACCATTACAATGCCAAAAAATAACGGTGTCCTGCAGCAAATTTTCCCTTGATTTTTTGTGCTGGGAATGGCCACTGTTGGGAATGTTAGCGGCATCCGAACCACTGACGCGCGGGTCCTACGTGAGATTCGACGGACACTCGACGGCGACCGCGCAGCATCCGCGGAGATGCAAACTCGACGCATATTTGTGCCGCGTTTGGGTATCCGCGGACAGCCGATCAGTATGCGTCTGGCCGCTGAGCCTGGATCCTGACACATTTTTCGACCACACGAACGGAAACGGACGCTCACCTCGTTGAAGATTCCCTAAGAGCATCTCCACTCGTCCCCCCATATGGGCTCCGGGCCAGAGACGAAGCTAGAAAAAATTACCACTGGGGTCAGCAATATAATCCCTCCAACTCACTTGTGTCATTCTCTTCAAATTAACACTGGCTAATACTAATTAGCGAACAAATTTGTATTTTCTATGGGTGTCAGGCGCTGTCAAGGCAGCTCCGTCCCTGGCTCCGAGGTAGCCGTTTTATGGCCCATATGGGAGGCGCCGGTGGTAAAACTTAAAATTTCAAAATATAACACACATAGAAATAGTAGATTCAAAGATAGTTCGGCCATACTTGGCCAATATTTGTACAGATTTAAAAACATAGACATTTTTAAAAACCCTAAAACTAGTAACCGCTGTTGCCGCCACACCCTAGGCCTAGGCGGCGGTACATCGCCGCCGCATAGTCGTCCTCCTCGTCGCTGGGCTCCTCCTTCGGCTGCGCGAGGTAGCTGCATTCCTGACCGGCGTCCCCGCGCCTCCTATGCGGCCTGCTGGACTGGCCAGCGGGACCGTCGTTGTCGTCCAGGTTGACGACCATGCGAGGCGATGGCGTCGCTCCTCCTCCTCCTCTCGGCGGTCATCGGCCACGCTCCAGGCATCGACTAACTCGTCCATCGCCTGGAACGACTCCAGCTGGGCATTGCATAGCCCTAGGAACTCCTCGGGGTCGTCCCTCGCCTTGATGATGGACGCCGCCGCCTTGTACTCTATTAACAGTGTCCACTACCGCTTGACGGGCTAGAGCTGGCGCGGCGGAGAAGGCTGGCGTCGTTCGCGGATAACGCCGCCTGGCGGCGCCTGCGAGTAGGTGCCTCCTCCGGCTCGTCCTTCACCATCACCAAGAAACGTGGCAACGACGTGTGGTACGGCGAGTACCTCGCCGAGGAGCGCGAAGAGGAGGAGCGCGACGAAGAAGGCGGTGTCTGGCACCGCGCCGTCCACTGGCCCTGGCCTCGCGAGGGCGCCAACTGTAACTGCCGTGGCGGCATTTGCAGCGGGGGGTCGTTCCCCTCAGCGATGTAGGTGAGGACCCACGCGAGGGTCCTCCCGGGCGCGCTCCACCACCGTCGTCACCCCCTGGAGTTGTTTTTCACCGGTGGATCGCTGTTGCTGTCATAGGCGGTCCTCTTGTTGGCACTGGAAGAACAACGTCCAGCCGTGGTGGTTGTCGGGGGACCAGCGCGGGTCGTTGCGCTCCTCCGGCGTCAACTCGCCCCAGTAATGGTTGTAGATGGCGTCCTGGCGCGCCGCCCCCGTCGGCACCGGCCGGACCGGCAGGCCACCTGCGTTGAGCGCCCATCCCGGCAGATAGCGCATGTCCGGCTGGACGGGGTACCCGCCATCCACAGCAGGCGCGCCTCGGCGACGAGAAGCCAACGGTGGCCGAAGCCGTTGGCAGAGGCGCCTTCTTGTTCGTGGTGGTCTATGGCGAGGGCGCCGGTGCTGGAGAAGATGGAGGAGGGCGACGGTTTTGGAGAAGATGGAGGAGGTCGTTGGCTGGAATGTGGGGCGAGGAAGGAGCGCGGGGGTTTTAAACCACTGACGCTGAAGAAGAGCAGGCGCTGATGACGAGCAACATTAATGCCGACGCTGTAGACGAGCAGCTCCGATGAAGGCGAGCAGCCTTTGACGAGCGCGGAAGGCGAGGAGGAAGATGACTCCGCCGACAGTGACGAGGCGGGTCCACATCCAGGAGGCGTTTCCCGCGCCTTCTTCTCGCTTCGTTGCCGTCAACACGCGGCGTGCCAGCGCCCCACTAGTCTCCCTTTTTACTGGGTTCGGCCTAGGGGCGCCGGATGAAGAGTTGAGCCGCTGAAAATCTAATTTTGGGGCTGGCTGAACGCGATTTTTTGGCGTCAGAACTTCTCAAAGACCTATAAAGAGCCTTTGGAAGACGAGTGGAGATGCTTTACTATAGATGACATGTAATCTTGCATACACTGTACCTTTTTTTTTTTGAGGCACTAGAGATGACTGATGCGCGCCTATGTCTAGCTAGGTAAGCTAAAGCATATTTAGAGCACTACTTATCCAATATTGTAGGCAAGAATTCTGATCTACTTTCAAATGGTGAAGACAGAAGCACTGGTCGAGCAGCACTGTCAGAAACAACAAGGTGCCACTGCTTGACCGTAGCTTTACATGAATCTTCAAGACTCGGTGCCACTGCTTGACCGTAGCTTTACATGGTACAATCTTCAAGACCCGCCAATACTTACAAGAATTGACATGGCCTTTGTTAATGCTGCTTGGCCAGTTACCTGCCAAACATTACCTTGCACTCTATCCCGAGAGTCACATCTGACCATGTTTCACTGAAGATTGAAGCGTCAAGTGTCATACTGAAAACAAAAAAAATCAGGCATGAAAATAACTGGACATTCAGGAACGGTTTTACTGAAATTATCACGCATACTTGGAGCCATCTGAAATCAAATGAAGAAGCAACTTCTAAAATTTGCCGCAGCCTCAAGGTGTTAAGTAGGAGAATTGGGAGATGGAGGAGAACCCTGAAACCGACGTTTACGCACAAACAAATTTACTCTGGCTTTCTTGGACTGGCTTGAAGAAGGTAGACCATTAACAGAACTGGAGGGGTTCTTCAGCAAAACGGTGAAACAAAAAATAGAGAGGCTGATCCATTCAATTGTTGGTGCAGCAAGACAACGAGGGAAAGTCAATAGGTGCATCCTGGGAGACGAAGATACAAAGTTATATCATGCCAGCGCCTCAGCGAGACTAAGAGCGAATAAAATCAAGGCTATTCAGAAAGATGGCATGCCACACTCACCCAGGAAGCCAAAGAAAAGATCTTGGCATAATACTATAAGGGCATTATGGGGGCTGATGCTAATTCCACTACTATGATTGACCTAGGGCAGCTGTACCCTTTCATGGTTAATTTGGATCAGTTAACTCAACCCTTCACTGAGAAAGAAATTTGGCATGCTATCTATATCTTTTATAAAGCAAAATCCTACTAGAGGGTTATTTAAGTTATCTATCTCAACATGCAAGCTATCCACATCATTCATTGTATTAGCCATCCAATTGTCCATGTCATCCTCCTCTAACATTCATTAATACTCTACATGTAAGCCACACCATCTATTTTTTAAGCCATTCAATTATCCACATCATCCACTTTTAGCCGCCAACTACATAACTATTTCAAATTAGTTTTTTTTAAGTTAGCCTCTTGACTATTTACGCCAATTGAATCCTGCATATTCCTACAAATAGCATCCTATTCCAATCAACTTATATCCTTTTGTTTTTTACAAAATAGAGTTATCGGAAAATTTTCTGCTGCAACGCGTTGGGTATCCTTCTAGTTAAGGATATTCCTAAAGACAAAAGCCCCAGGACAGACGATTTTCGATCAGGTTGTTACCAGCATTTTTGGCGGCTAATTATAGGAGATATGGCCGAATTCTTTAAACAATTCTTTCAAGGAAAGCTTGACCTGGAAGCAATCAACAGATCCTATATGATACTATCACGGAAAAAGGAGAATGACAGCTCCCGAGGTAGCTACAGTCCAATATCATTCATAAATTGCACGGTTAAATGGATCAATAAAGTTCTAGATGCACGCCTTCAACCTGCCATGGAACTTCTAGTCGATGAGGACCAATCTGGTTGTTTTAAGACTACTAGTCAACTATTAAGCACGTGAACAATACATATTGCAGCAGGAATCTACTAAACTTTTTTAGACCTATTCTCAAGAAAAGGAAGCAGATGCATATTTGTTACTTATGCAAAGGTAGAGATGAGATATTACCTGGACTATAGAAATTTGAGTAGGGATAGCAGGCCATAGGAGGATAACGATCTATTCTAGGGACATTTCTCAACTGGGAAGATTCAAGCTGGACTATAAAGTCACCAATATCTGTTGAAACAAATATTGTGTTTGTGGCCTCCTCATAACCCAGTACTGAAGCTGAAATTATGCGTCTTCTATCAGTACATGGTCTCAATGAGAGTTGATGTTCGAGTTGAATAGTTTTCCAGAACATCCATCTGCGAACTCCATGGCAGTTAGACTTCATCTCCAAAATCTTGATGCTTAGGTTTTTTGAGAGAATCGCAAGGCCAAGCCCAGCATTCCCTGTCCGCACGATATTAAAAGCATAGTTGAAAGCATGGCTATATGGCGGCTTCTTGATCACAACCAGACTATGCCTCTCAAAATCAAACTCAAGGATGTTATATGAAGAAAGGTGCCAGCAAAGAGAGTTCCTGACAAGAACGGCAGACCTTCTGAAACAAACCAAGTCTGTAGTCTTTTTGGTGACAATGTTTTAACTCTTGTTTTGTTTTCTGATTCAGAACAAAATGGTCTGCAAAGTTCAGAAACTCTCACCGTGCACAAGCATTGCTCGCCCTTGTCTTTGCAGTGACAATTGAGAGCCCTTAGCCAGATCAAAACTAAGAGAGATAACTGATTGATTCGTTTCAGTAGCATAAACCAGATCAACCGTCCAGGTCTATTTCCCCGGAAGGCCCAAATGAAACCACCACAGTATCGGCCTGCCTGGATTAATTCAGATTGGCAACTATACACACATCTGCATCTTATTTCAGAATTAGTAGCATGACAGTATCAGATAATGTCTCCCCTAGATAGTGTCAATTTATAGATGCATGCTATAATTTCTATTCATACATACGTTGTTTATATCGTGGCCCCCGCCAACAAAATTACATAGAGATGCAAGCCAAGGTTTTCAAGTGACCTTGATGAAGCATCCCGCCTTGCAAGTTTAGCCAGTGTTAGGTATTCAAGGTCTGGAGCCAGGATGGTCTGCTGAGCCAATATCATTAATTTAAAATTTGATAGCTACAATCTCTGAAGGATGGTCTGCTGAGCCGATATCAAAAGTGAACGGTCTGCTACACAGCAAATTAAAATAAAATTGAATGGTTTGCAACTATCTTCTTGATGTTACAGCTATGTTCTTCACATTTTGAGTGAAACATGATAAGTCAGCAGGGGCATAGTATTTATCACATTTCGATTTCACAACACCTATATGAGAAGTAGCAGATCCCCATATACCCTCCTAATCCTATGGTATATCATCATGGCGAAAATTTTGTCCTTGAAAGGTACAGTCCAACCATACCACTATTCTCTAAATGCTGAAAATGCAATGCCAACAGAAAAAAGAATACAAATAACCTTACTAGTTCCATCTCGGTAGGTGATGCAGCAGAACAACATTGTTTATGAGTACTTTCGACCAATCACAGAGCGAGAAACAAATATCATCAGAAGTGGTGTACCATAATTTCGACCATGGCAAGTTTGCTTCAGAATGTTATGCAAGCTAGGTTGGCAATGTTTGTAACCTAGCCTATAAAGGCAATTCATTTCTGGATAGGTAAGGAGTCTGAAGCTAGCTGTTAGCTAATTAGCTTGTGGCTCAAACAGAGAAGTGTATATACCTACGATTCACATGATCCAAATGAAGGAAATAACTGACAAAACAATTAACTAGTAAGTAGTGGCCACTAAAGAATAAAGCACTCCAGAAGAAATAAACATAACAGACATAATAATAATATTTTCCAGTAGGAAGCAATTCTCAGTACAGATAGCAAAGACGGCTTGAACATCACATGGCACCCATTTCGTCTGCTGCACCAAATGGTTTGCTAGGAATATATGCTAATGTTGTTGATCAACTGACAGACTAACTGTTTGTAGGGAACTCTTCCATCCAACATGGTGTGTATGCAAAAGCATATTTGACCCTGTCCACTTCATCCCTGTAACCACCGGAACGGTGATATTTTTCTGGGTATAAGTCACCTAACCATTCAATCTTGGAGGTATTCAAATGATAAGCTAGTCCTTTGGAGGCTAAGTCGGAGAGGAAGAGAACCTCTTTGAATGGGTGAAGCCCGAGCATGTCAAGCTCACATACTTCTTCATTCCAGCAGCGCTCTTGAGACAAGTCATCACTGGAGTTGGATTCAAATTTCTCTTGAAGAATTGCTTTCTTGTTGTCCTTTGAGCTGCACTCTTCGATCGCGCCTTCATTGACAACAACAACATCATCATCACAATTTTCAAGAACATCGTCATTATCAGAGCTCCACTCAAACTTGTCTTGAACCATATCATCTTTGCCGGGTTCAGGAAAATGGATGCAGAACGGGTTGTGGTTGATCCCTTTTAGCATCCAGGGCGCACGAGGCTGTGGAGGACACCAACGTGCGAACACGGGCTCGAGGTCTATGTCGTGCTTTAGCACCCACTCCAGTTGACCACATGATGATGATTCCGTGAGGATCCAAACCCGGAGCAGATAGTTATCAAGCGACAGAAAGTAGACCCCGTTTTGTGATCTTTGCAGATAAGGATGTGGGTATCTGTTATCGGCGTAGCCCGGCGGTGGTTTGACTACGCGATATGTATTGCTAGACAAGGATATCCTGCGAATTGGGGGAACCAGAAGGTGTTACTAGTTTCTCGTTTTACAGAACTAGTACTAGGTACTACTAATGCATTTTATTTCAGCATTGCAAGATACATTTACGCATTGGGATTGACTGAATCGATGTGAGGAAGTAGGTAGGCAGGTAGGTGCGCACCTGAGAACGAAATGGGACTCGCAATGCACGTAGAGGGCTCCTCGGGAGTAGACGGCGCCGGACCGCGGCCGAGCTTGCACCTCGGCGACGGTCCCTGCTGTGCCGCCTTCCCTGACGAAACGCCTCTCCTCCCAGCAACCTGTGCTTGACGAGAGGACATTCAAGGTGCACGAGGATGCCGGGCACTGAGCATCGTCGTAGCCTAGAACATCCATGGAACCCATCCTGCTCAAAGCGCAGATACGGAGCAGCTGGTAGTGCGGTGAGACGGTGGGATCGAAGAGCAGGTAGGTGTTGATGGATTCCGGGACTGGAGTGGCAAGGTGTTGGTCGGTGCTGATGAGGAACTGGACGCGGCCGGGCGGGCCTGGGGGCAGCGCATCCCAGCGCCGCGTGGCGGGGTTGACCACGTAGGTTCCGATGAGCAGGAGGCCGTTGCAGTGGTCCTTGATGGCGTATTTCTCCCTGGTGCGGTAGGTTTCGCCCACGCGCCACGCGCAGGCGGCGGGGCTGGCGTAGGGCAGGAAGCTGAGCTTGCCGGTGAGCGCGGGGGCGCCGCCGGGGCGGGCGAAGAAGGCCGGGAACTTGTGTGTGTCGAAGTGGAGGAAGATGCCGCGGAGGGTGAGCGGGAGCAGGTCCGCGCGCAGGAGGCGGCGGGCGTCGATGGCGGCGCACCAGGGCCTGCAGACGCTGCGGGACGCGGCGACGCAGCGCGGCGCGAGGCGGCCGAAGATGTTGGCGAGGGCGTCGTCGGGGAGCGAGGGTGGCTGCTGCTCCCCGTCCTCCTGGCCCTGCTGCTGTTGTTGTTCGCTGCCGCTGGGTGGCGCTGCAGCGTCGGGAGGCTTGAGCGGCGGACCGTCGTCACTGTCCATCGGCTGCCTCGCGGATGGATCTGGGGGACTGGCTGTTGCTACCAGGTTTTGGTTGGATTTGGGGGCGGCGAGCTGAGCGGTGTACGCGGAAGGAAGGAGGCGATTCCTGGGCAGGGCAGTTTGGCGGAGTCAATGCTCGCTCATTGATGGCGCGCGCTTCGCAGCTGAGCCGGCAAAGGAAGGCACGCTGCGGAGCACGTGACGCGGGCGGGGCGGACAAATAAGTCCCGCGTCGGTCAACCGATCGACTTGGTTCGTTACTCACTCGGTTCATTGTGTCAGTTTATTTTACATGCGCGGGGACGGGAGATTGGTCAACGAGGCGCGCGCACCTACTCCTCGTTTCTGTCACGACTCCCTACTCCTTCGCTCTTTTGTTTGCCAAGATAAACACATGGATCCCAAGTACCGTGCAACTGAATTAGTACTAATCGAATTCGCCGGCCAGATTTATTAATCGATCGACTCGTGCAATATATACGTGCACGTGCACGCCCGCAACATCCATTCACCGCTGCTTTTCTCTTTCTCTCCCACGCATGTCTCCGCTCTTTTTTTTTTTCTTCTCCAGGGAAACATAGGACACTGAATAATACTGTAGTTACATCGTCAATTTGCGAACCATCACCTACTCACCATATACAGCCTAGCTCTGTTGAAAGTTTGTGAGTTCGGATCCGCTCTCTCCGTTCCGACTTCACGTATAGTAACCATAACTGAGGGGCACCACTATAAATCGGATGCCGATCATTGGCTTTCCATCGGACTAGTGCCGAACCGCACGATTGATTTCATCTAGAGCGTGCAATTTGCTTGCATGCAGAGCCAGCAAAAGGCGCTTCAATTTGCTTACATGCAGCGCCATTACTACTAATGGCAATTTGTTACTTTCCTAATAAGTGCTCCTTGATTCACGACAGAACAAACTGGCAGCGTCATGGAATTTGCTTCCATATGAAGAATTTTATTTCCAATTGTATAGTCCGCTTGGTTGCTTCCATGTGAAGATATTTTGTGTTTCCAACTGCAGTCCGTTTGATTGTCGTTGAGACTTAATTTTGCCCCCAATACAAATACTAGTTTTTTTTTTCTCTCAGACAACACGATAGTTTGATATATTTTGTTTCTGACATAGAAAAATATGCTTCAAAAGATCATAGACTGCTCCCAATACAAATACTAGTTTTTTTTTTTCTCTCAGACAACACGATAGTTTGATATATTTTGTTTCTGACATAGTAAAATATGCTTCAAAAGATCAAAGAGTTTGCTTCCGTGTACTACTCGCGGAGCCAGGAGTACAAAGTTGTGATATCAAATACATGTATTTGTATATATTTTGTAGTATTTTTTACATGAATTTTAGCCTATATGTGAAGTTTTCGCCAAAATGATATGTAGTCAAACTACACAGCAGGCCTGTGGATCCGTCATATATTGCTTCCAATAGTTGTTCTACCAACAGTGATTCCCAATAGAAAAGGCTTTGCTTCCACGGTCGACGAGGCTGCTTCCAACTTAACCGGAGATTGTGTCGATCAGTTTTTAAGTTTCCAAGGTAGAAACAATGTGCTTCCAAGGACCAAATGAATGATTTGATTTACCATTAAATTGCTCCCACTAGTAAAAGTATATTAGTTTCGATCAATACCGCTTCAGATAGAGATTATAATTTGCTTCCAAATAAATATCACTTGCTCGGAATGGTATCAGAAATTGGTTCAATATACAACATGGATGGATCATCGAAGGGATTAGGTTTTGTGCCATTTGGGAAGAAGTCCATTGTGTTCTGCTGTGTTGGCGGTGGCATAGGAGTGCCATGCCGACAAGCCACAAAGCATGTGTTCTACCTGGTCAACGATAGTGAAGTCACACTTCATGTTGTCGAGACCAAGGAAGTATGGTAGCTCGGACGATGCTTGCGTAAACATCTATACAACCACGCAGAGGAGCATCAAGTAGGAGCAAGACATTAGTGTCGTGACTGACAGCTTCGATAATCTCGTCGCCGAAGAACAACAAAGTAAATATGGTTTTTTGCGTGAAGGGTGAAGGTGGTCTATGCGGTGAGGTTGTTAGACACAGCTAAAACGGTATTTGGCATTAAATCTGGATCTAAAACCTTCACGATTTTGAAAATCGGTGCTGCGGATGGATGACATATTTGATGATTGTTGACAACTAGCTAGGTAGAAGCAAACATTACATATGAAATTAATTAGGAATCATGGACACGTAGAAGCATCAATTCTTTAAATACAACATAGAAGAAAATGTCATTCGCTTCCGTTGAATACGGAATTTGCTTCCATGAAGATTGTGTGGCACTATGCCTGTCTAGAAGCGACACGATCTGCAAGCGCATGGAGACGGCCTAGGTGCCGATCGCCGTGCAACCATATTACTAGCACAAAATCGTGGAAGCACATGTGGATGATAATAGAAGCTGAACGGCAGGCCCGTCGAAGCACCCGCGCGGAGGACGCAGTGGAGGCAGCATCGGCTAGGTCCATGGAAGCACCAATGGACGACGATAGAAGCTAGCTGAACGCCAGGGCCGTCGAAGCACCCGGGCCGACGACGTAGTGGAGGCAGCATCGGCCGGGCCCGTGTAAGCACCCGTGCACGACGGTAGAAGCTAAAAGCTAGGACCGTCGAAGCACTCGTCGACGACCATACAAGCGCGGCGCCAGATCCGTCGAAGCACCCACGCAGTAGAGGCAGCCTACCATGGGGCGCTAGATGCATGTTGCATCAGATCGCAAGCATACACCGCATTGACACTGGTTGCCAGCAAAACCATGTGTCGCCTCGGCCGGACTCCATGCGCCGCAGCTAGAAGACCCCACCCCATGGGACGCTGGAAGCAGCCTAGAACCAACCGCTTCGGTCTGATTGGATCCTTGCCGGCCTGGCTGTGCCGCCTCTAACTGCTACTGTGCCGGCCAGTGATGGCCCCGACGCCTCTAACTGCTACTGTGCCGGCCAGTGATCGCCCCGACGGCAGAGCTTCAAGCGTGTGTATCAACGTTCGATTCCTAGCAGGTAGAGGCGGAGGAGGAGGCGTCGACGTGGATTGTAGGATGCGGCATGGAGAACAGGGACGCTGCGATGGCGTGGAGAGCAGAGGGACGACAATGGAAAAGTTGCGAGGTCTGCATGGATCGATTGGGGAGGTGTTTTGGGGGAGTAAATTTGGGGAGTGATTTGGGGAGACGTTTTGAAATGTACCTGCGCAAAAAGAAGAATCAAAACCAAGCCTTTGGATGAAAAGAAGATGGACGGTGTGCGAGTGGTCCGACGATTTGTTAGGAATCGGACTCAGATACATAGTATTTACCAAAACTGAGTAGCTTCATCGCCCGATTCCTTCACCTTTCGGGTGCTATTGGTTAATTGCCCCAAAATTAAACAACTAATTTCAGGTCCTTTTGTTTTCCTCCTCACGCGGGATTGGCTTAAAAACTAATTTGCATCGGTTTCTCAAATACGAGTCGTATCCTAAACTAGATAGGATCAGTTTCTCACTCTCCTTAATTACTACACGTCAGCAAGAAATCCGATGTGGCTCTCTTAGATACGGTAGGTTCATCCTGTAGCATTGGGACTGCTGTCCATTTGTGCTCGGGAGAAAAAAGGGAAGTTAATCAAGAGAAAACAAAAATACAAACGTGACTTGCTGCTTAGACCATTACAAAAATGAATGATTCTTACAAATCGACTACAAACAGCGAGAGCCCCAAGCCAAAGCTTACAGGTCACACCCGATGGCATAGGAAATCCGACACCTGAATCATTTCTGCAACAAATGACTCAACCGTCGCTCTAGAAACCCAAATAAAAACCAACACCTGAATCTTGACACAGAGCCTGCCTGATCAGGGTGCTGACACCGACCTGGGGCTGACATCAAACGCCAGTGGGCAAACACAGCAGTTTTGCTGTCTCACATTTGCCTGAAAACCAAGTAGTACATGGAAAGATCAGGTAAGCAGACCATCTTATTTTGTCCAAAACAAATAACGACAGTGAAACTCAAGAAATTACAAAAACATTTACAGTGGAAAAGCAAGGGCGGCAAATTTGATTTATAACCATATTGTAACTAACAACCTACAGGACTAGAAGCAACAAGACTAGCTGCAATTTGAACCTCATAGTTCAGGCCATTATTTCATACAAGAATAACCCACAACATCTCATCTCATTCATAGCAGTGAGATGAAAAACAGCGGATACGCACTACAAATTCGATCCAAGGTCATGGGAAGCCGACGAAAAGCACCAACTTTTACACACTGCAACGTGCAAATGAAACTCTGCCATACTAACTCACAAGCAAACATGCTAAATAACTCTTGAGAGACTCCAAGTGCAGCAACCCCACAGGTTTCACAAACAAATCAAGCATTTGCATCAAGATTCAAATAACACTAGGATTTTCATGGAGCTGTTTTCATCATAATAAATAAATCCAGGCAAAACATAAAACATCCCACCTTATGTTACATGGTGCTGCTAGATACAAGCAACTGTACTCATGAACTCAGAACCTAAATGCCTGAAAAATGGTATCATACATGTAAACAGAAATCATTCGCAACGCTGTAATAACACTTGAGAAAAATTTAACAATTATGACCAAGCCACACAAAGGCGGAGCACAGAGTCGGCATGGCTTCATGGCAGTGGTACTACAGAGCACGTAGAGGACAAACACGGGAACCCGAGGAGCTCACCGGATGACGGTGTAGCCAAGGCATTAGGTAGTCGAGGCCCGGGATGCCAGCTGAGCCTACCACCATGCGCGGGGCGTTAAGGCCACGGCGGGCAGCAGCACTGCCGGAGCCCTCACCGGCAGCAACAGGTCGCATCGATTCATCTATCTCTAAGTGAAGTGACTTGACCAGCAAAAAAAAAGTGAAGTGACTTGAACAGTCTGAACAAAACAAAGAAGGCAACTGTAAATAATACAAATGAGCAACCCATATTGAGAATCGTAAATAGGTGCAACTGGAACTTGGTTCCCAAGGCTTTTGATGGAACCAGATAACTTAGTTGAATGCAAATAGTGCACCAGATAACTTGATTGAATCCAGGCTATAAATAAAACATACCAGCAGATGTTCTACAGTGCTGCTAGTAACTCATGAACTAGGAACCTAAATGCCCGAAAAATGGTATCACACATGTCAACAAAAATCCATCCGCAACGATGTGTCCACATAGAAACAGACTTAGTCTACCAACAAATTTAAGAACACTTGAGAAAAATTCAACAATTATGAACCAAGCCGCACAAAGGCGGATCGCAGAATCACCACGACTTCATGGCAGTGGTACTACAGAGCACGCAGAGGAAAAAGAAAGGAACCCGAGGAGCTCACCAGATCGCGGTGTAGCCAAGGCGCTAGGTAGTCAAGGCGGGGGGTGCCAGCCAAACCTACCACCATGCGCCACGGCCAGAAGTAGCACCACCGGAGCTCTCACCAGCAGCAGCAGGTCACATTGGTGCAACGATATCTAAGTGAAGTCACTTGAACAATCTAAACAAAACAAAGAGAGCTGTAAACAATACAAATGAGCAACACATATTGACAATTGTAAATAGGTGCAATTGGAACTCAGTTCGCAAGACTTTTGATGGAACCAGATAACTTGGTTGAATGCAAATAGTGGAACTGAAATTTCATGGTTCATGTGTTGCTCTAGCATTAAGCTTTCTTCCCTTGCCAAATTATACCAATCGCTGGTTGACTAATCTCCATAGCATGTTTAATAACCAAATCCTAATGTTCAACATCATCTGGAAGCAAGTGACAAAATAGAAACCAATACAACAAGAAAACCTATTCATGTCCAGAAATCCAGTCAATGGAAAGTTAGAAAGGTAACATACTTCACCGACATGTTTAATCAACTAGTAATAAGGTAGACAATTAATCATGTACATAAGATGCAGACGAGTAAAAAAGAAACCACAATCCTCAAATTTTTACAAGAACTGGAATACCCTAAATACATAGGCAGCAACGTCCATTTTTCTTTGTTGTCAAAGTTAATTAGCTAGTCCATGTAACCGCGTTTCCCCATATAACCGCAGCAGCACATTGCTAACCTGACCATCCATGAGAGCGGGGACGAGTTCATGCCACATCAATCCTAGACACAAAACGCAGAATGCATCACTACAAGATAATTTCCTACCAAGTTTTCTGACCCTAACCTCTTCATTGCATCCTGAAGCAACTATACATGGAAAACCATACTTCCATCAGGGTTGGGAGAGTGGGATTACCAGGTAGTCGATGAGGACCCCGTCGAACATGTCCATCCCGGACGATGCCTTCATGTTTGCATACATTGCGTGCATATAACTGCATGTTTGCATACATTGTGTGTGAGCTTCTCCCGCTTCTCTTGTTCCATTCTCTGCAGAAACAGGTGAACAAGCATGTTACTAAATATTAAGAAAGCATCGACACGTATACAGAGAGCAGTTCAAGGCAAAGCTACTAAAAAGGATAACAAACCAATTCAATACTGCATACACTAAAAGAGACATTTTGTTCAGAAAACGGGTCACATGGTGGCAAAAGTCCTACATTGACAAACTAGTAAAAAGCATTGCCAGAGACAACTATATTATTTGCAGCGCCATATGCAAAACCAAAACTCAATCCCAATTCTCATTTCCAAACCAGCAGGAATTTAACATCCGTGCAACTATTTAAATTAAGCTCCAATGGTATGAAAACTTGGTGAACAACTAAAATCAGTTCTGTGGCAGGTTTGCAAAGATACACATCATCAATGAGCAACCAACCATGCACCAGCGACGATATGCTCTCAGCTAAAGCAAGCACAGCCCAGGCTGAAGCCGTAGATATCAATGCTACAAAGAATCATCCCACGATAAAAATCCTAAATGACACCACAAAGTTCCAGAGTCAAACAGACTCATCAATTACATACGGCGCCACAATAGGACAGCACATTTAAGCCAAACATAGAGCACAAGACCAACAGCGTTGCTAATGCACACGGCAACAAAGTACTGTACAATATATCCTGCTATTTCACCAGGGGCACATCAAGTTACTGTCCATACTAGTGCAATCGTTTACACTACATCCTGTGTTGTAACTACACAACAACAAAATAATCACAGTATTCATATTCCTCCTGGGACTAAGCTACAACAACGCAACCTGCAAAATCTGCCTAGCATCCGGAAGAAAGACTAGATTTTTCAAAGGAATACCTTAGCCTCTGGACATAAGGCCAGGCTGAGCAAGGTGCCGACGTCGGCCTGTGGCCGACATCAACACCGGTGTGCAACACGGCAGTTTTGCTATCTCACACTTCCCTGAAGATCAAGATGGAAAGATCAGGTAAACAGACCATCTTTGTTTGCCCAAACAAAATAATGACAGTTAAACTGAAGATATTACAAACATGCACAGGGCAAAAGCAAGGGCTACAATTTGTTTATCCATACTGTAACTAACAACCTACAATACGAGAAGCGAAGACGACTAAGAGGTCCGAGCATAGATAAGACCTCCTAGCGCAGGTCATTATTTCATACAAGAATAACCCACAACATCTGATCCATTCATAGCAGCAAGATGAACAACAGTGGGATGCACCGTAATTATGAACCAAGGCGCACAAAGGTGGAGCACAGATTCGCCACAGCTTCATGGCAGTGGTACTACAGAGCATGTAGAGGATAAATAAGGGAACCCGAGGAGCTCACTTAATTAGCTAGTTTGGACTGAAATTTGAATTGCAAAACAAGGTCTAAGATCTTTCGTTGCTAGCAAATAGTTGACAATTAATCCGATCAAAAGCGTAGAAACTAAACAATCAAGAAGATGGAAAAATTAGGTAAGAAGACCATCTTTGTTTGCCCAAACAAAATCATGACAGTTAAACTGAAGATATTACAAACATGCACAGGGCAAAAGCAAGGGCTACAATTTGATTTATCCATACTGTAACTAACAACCTACAATACGAGAAGCGAAGACGACTAAGAGGTCCGAGCATAGATAAGACCTCCTAGCGCAGGTCATTATTTCATACAAGAATAACCCACAACATCTGATCCATTCATAGCAGCAAGATAAACAACAGTGAATATGCACCTGTAATTATGAACCAAGACGCACAAAGGTGGAGCACAGAGTCGCCACAGCTTCATGGCAGTGGTGCTACAGAGCACGTAGATGATAAATAAGGGAACCCGAGGAGCTCACTTAATTAGCTAGTTTGGACTAAAATTTGAATTGCAAAACAAGGCCTAAGATCTATCCGTGCTAGCCAATAGTTGATAATTAATCCAATCCAAAGCGTAGGAACCAAACAATCAAGATTCACTTTTAACAGCAACAAAATCACATGGAATGAAATAGAACAATTTGAACCAAGCCACAAGTAAGCAGAGCACAGGATCACCATGGCCCGCCAAGGTTGTGGCAACACCAACTAAGGGAAAGAAGCCGGCAGCAGCTCCGGACCTGAAAACAAAGAGACACAAGGACATGAGGTTACTGCTTCCGGCATCTATTTATGCAAGAATTCTGCATCCTGACCATCAATGACAGTAGGGACGAGTTCATGCCACATCGAACCCAAACACAGGACGCAGAATGCCTCACTACACAAGATCATTTTTTCTACCATTCTGACCCTAACCGATTCCTCGCATCCTGCAGCAACTACACATAGAAAACCATACCAGCAGGGTTGGGATACGGTTGGATTACCAGGTAGTCGATGACGAGGCCGTCGAGCATGCCCATCCCGGACGACACCAAGCAGCAGGAACCCGTCCTCTTCCAGCCGCACCCGCCTGTTGTCGGTGCCGTCGAGCCATGGGAGCCCTCCCTGCTGGTGGTGTGGTGCCAAATCACTGGATATAGGGTATGGCAGCAACAGAGACTCGAGCGCCAACCAGAGGAAGGGGAAAAAATCGACCTTTGGATGATGCCGGACGGGGAGGTCTTGGACGGACGACGGCGTCGAGGTAGGTCGCCGCGGCAGGGCGAGCAGCTGCGGCGCGAACCTTCGGGGCCTCGTCGTCGCGCACCTTGTGGTGCAGCTACGCCCGCTGGTTCAAGCGGTGGTTAGGGCCGGCGCTGCAGAATGGGCTGTGGCGCCGGCGAGGTCAACCGGTGAGGCGGCGTGGACTTCTTGCCGGAGGGGAGGAGAGATGAGGACGGCGGCGTCGGGTCGGAGCTGGTGCAGTAGAGAAGGCGCGCGGCGGCGGCCGATCTGGAGAGGAGGACGGCGATTTCGCCATTTCCGAAGGGGATTTCGGGAGGCGATTTCCGTCTCGCGCTCGCCGGCCCAAGTTTTCTTCTCCCACTCGGCCCAAAACACAAAACGGCAAAAGCAAAATTCAGGGCGGGAAAAAGATTCAGACATGTACCCAAGACATACGTGTACGTAAGACTGTGGTACACATTTCTCTCTTTTCTTTCCCTCCCGTGTAGAATAGGCCATACATGATTGTGACGAGGAACTCAACAATCTCATTTTCCTTTTCCAAAACTAGTTTGAAACAATCAAGGAAAGGGGTAGGTTGACCGCGACGCCGGGTTGGGTCATCGGGGATAATGGTCGAACCACGAGTCAAGGCAGGAGGGATCAATCCATATGATTGCAAATTAGAGTGGTCGGGACATCAACACCGGCGGCGGTTAGCATGGGCCAGAGAAAACACAAACAAGGTGAGGGAATGGTAAAAGAAAACAAGTGTCTACAAGTTAGCTGCGATGATTACACTCGTTCTTACCGAGCACAATGAACTCGAGCAAAAAAAAGTTTCAAATTGAGCTTTACTACATGTTGATTTCGCGGAGTTGGGATTGGTGAATCAAGTAACTAGTCGCCAAAATGGAATCGGGGCATTGAGTCCATTATGGCCGTGTGAGGGCTTGACCTGAGGCGTCTTGGTTTGCCGGAATGAGCGTGTGCCGATGGTGGCATGAACTATGATGGCGCTAGGCTATCTATAAGTCTCACTCCGGGGACACTGAATCACTAACTATGATTGCATCAACCATTGTTGGTGCAAATGTGAAAATCCCAACAACGTCGGATTCATGATGAATAGGTGTCGATGCGAGGTGGGGTATTCCATCGATCCACTAACTATCTATTTTCTTGAAAATAGACCTAACTTTCTCTTCCATCCTCATGTGAATACGGCCCGGGCGGCCGCCCGGGCTTGACGGTGGCGGCACGCCTAGTATCATATGATGTTCTATAGCATTTTGTCCCAAGAAATGGCATGTAAGGCATGTTTGCCCAGGCTTCTAGAAACTTCTAGGTCCGCCACTGGCTATCGATATGAGGTGGGGTATTCCAACGATCCACTAACTATCTATTTTCTTGAAAATGGACCTAACTCTCTCTTCCCTCCTCATGTGAATACGGAACTGGTTGACTTCTGGCAAGAAAATCCACATTCTTGACTCCATGGTATGGCGGTGCCATCAAGTTGACCTTTGGTGAGCGTAGCTGAGACATACCATCCCCATTTTCATGGGGTACAAATATGGCAAGGTTATTAAGAGCGATGCAAAGAAGAAATACAGTGCATCACAAATTGAATATCTTATAGTGCAAACTTTCGACTTCGAGGCCACCGACTTTTGCAATGACTTGGCCTCTTTTGGGGTCTTTCATGTTCATATGGCACATTATAACACAAATAACAAGGTAGACACTGTGGGGCCCGTGAGACAAAACGGTGCACGAAATCATGCGATAAAGGGTCAAGTAACCTTTTCTTTTGCATGGGGTCCTACTATGGGTATATAAGGTGGTTTAAAGAGGAAAAAACCAATACATAATTTTGAAATGACATTTCGCTTACATGCATGACTATACCCCCGCATGAACATTATGCACTTATAGTGCAAAAACCCACTTCGGGTCCACATACCTTACTTTTGTAAGAACTTCACCTCCTTTTAGGTTGTTCATATTTTTGTGACCTATTATAACACAAAAAAAGAGGAAAGTCACATGGAATTCACCATTTTTTTATAAAAAGGGGGAGGATGCAGATGTCGAGGAGCTAGCCAAACAGGGGGCACGTGAAATCACATGAGGAAGGTTGGGTCAAAAACCCTTACCCTTCTGCATGGATTTCTAATATGGGTGTATAAATGTGGTGTAAAGAGTAACATGCGACGATATAGCCTCAATAGTTGCACTTGCTTTGTCAACACGACTATCTTGAAGCAAGATTCTAGACTTATAGGAAAACATCCACTTTGTGGCCACTGACAAAGGATTAACTTGTCAATGCCTACAGATTGTAGACTAGGGTTTTGCTAGAAGTAGAGGGCAAGTAGATCTCGAAGGTTTAGGCGAAAAGTACTCGGCGATTATGAAAACTAGGGTTATGTTGACAGTAGATTCGATCCTTTCTTTGTCCCTCGACTCCCCCTTATATAGGAGGTGGAGCCGAGGGTTTCGTATCGTACAAGTTACAGAGTTCGGGACGGTTTCTAACTCGTCCCGCCAGATTACAAATAATACTTCCTATTACAACTCTAGCTTTCCTTAATACATCTTGGGCTCCCGAATCTTCTTATTCTTCGGATAGTGGGCCTTCAGTAAATCCCGGGTACCATCTATGGCAGGCCCATTTGGGGTGCCTATGTCAGCCACTGATCCAAATTTTCCTCTGGTTATATATCCACGATAGTTTGTTTATGATAATTTTGAATGATTATTAATTATTATATGCTTCACACATTATTATAAAATGTTTGATATCTTATGTGCAAAAATTATATGTGCTCTCTATATGTAGTATCCCACGGTGAAATGTAGTATCCCACGATGCGTAGTACTTAATAGCATATTTGGTGAGCCACATAAGAATAGTCAAGGGCGGAGACAGGGCGAGCAGGGGCTATAACCCCCCAACGATCAGGCCCCCTCAACATTGCTAGTAGTTTATTTATACTAGTTTATGCGTTAATGTCCGGACATAACTAGTGTCTAAGCCCATACTTAATACTAATCTAAGCGTCAAAGCCCAACTTGCAAGAAAAAGGGCCAATGGATCGTGGGTCCTTGATCGATGATGTGACTTTGTCGTCCATTTCTTGTCCCTCGTCAGATGGATCGACCGATCTTCCTAGGTGCGAACATACCCTAAAAACACCTGGTATGGTGGCTCTGTCGCTCGTAGCCTTGCTGCTCCGGTCGCAAGCTACCAGCCCGGGTGCAAGAAAACCAGTCGGATCAGCACAAGGGCGCAGGGCATCCTAACCACTTTGGCTCCGCTGATCCTGCATGCCAGGTCCCATGGAGATGTGTCATTCAGGCTATCGATCATCCTAGTTGTAGATGATCAAACACTCAATTTTGAAGGTACACCGTATACCTAGGTCATATAGCTTTATTTTAGTGGATTACGACATATTTGTCAAGTTAATTTGGACACACCATATAAACCAATTTATTTACCTTGAGGGTAATATTATGCAAGGTAATCACCTCATTAACTTGGTTTAAGATTGTACATAGTTGTTAAACATTTGCATGTAGTAATTCAGCAAATAACTCTTCCCTTCACCATTCAAATTACAGATGAAATTTCAATTGTAATCGCCGCAATATATGATTTTAGGTACTCTCTACTATCACTTTATGTAGGTACACATATCTTATTGCGTTTCATTCATAAAGAAATTGACATTTCTTGCATAAAAATAGTGAAAATCGTGCATTTACTATGTATCAATGGCTTTAGAAAAAATTCAGTTTTCAGTCCTATTCCTGGCTCCGCCCCTGAGAATAGTGGTGGAGTCAATGTTCCATCTAAATACAACCTCTTAAATAGAGTGGTGGTAGAGTTTCAAGACATGTCATCGACTGAGAAGAAGAGCCAAATAAGAATTAGACGGTCAAGAAAAAAAATAAGAATACAACAACAACTAGGTCATCATACAAATGCTAAACTGAACAAACATAGTAAGACTATAAGGGCACAACATCAGCCATACAGGTCTTGACCAAGTTGGAATAGCCAACATCTAGGAAGAAATAAAGAAGGATGCAAAAAAATTGGAGGAAGGTGCAGCTTGGAGCATTGAAAGAAGGTGGATGCAAGGGTTACATGAGCGAACGCCACTGGGCCACCGCTACAACACCACGATCTGACATGATCGAACGAGGTAGAGGACATGTTACAGTCACGAAGCAGAGGGACCATGGAGGAAGCGAGTTGAGGTACTCGAGAGGGACTTCAGCTACGGTGGGAGAGACAACAGACAGTGGCATCAGTTAAGGGAGGGGCTACCGCCGCCATGGGAAATGTTGGTGCTTGGGGAAATTTTGGTGAGCGAGGCATATTAGGGTTTGGGGGTGAACACGCGCTTGTCTAAAAGGGGCCTCCAGATATGTGTGGCAGGCCTTTTTTTCACTTCGCGCGCTTAAGTTTTGAGGCAAAAACATGGACACAACCTATTCACTCACTCTGCACGCGCCGTGGTTCGATTTTTCAGCCCGGGTCCATGACATACCGATGCACAATATGTTGTGGTGTATCAAAATCTTACACAACCATATAGTATGTTAGATTAAATAAATAACATCGTCACATATTTTGCCGGTAATGAGCTTGACAGACTGTCTGTCATCTAAAATAATCATTGCTAACACAGTTCAACATGAAATTTAGGGCGTGGTGTAGTGTGAATGTGCGATGAAGAGCTAGGGGTATACGTCACGGGGCCAACATAATAGGGCCCGCCTGAAGTTGTGCAAGGAAGGGTTGACCCCCCTCGCTCGTTAGAATGGGTCGTAATATGGGTACATAAGCCTACTGTATAGAGGAAAAACCATAGGTAATAGTTATCTCGTGATTGAAAGTCAAAATAAGTGGAAAAACATGTTGGAAGACATTATAGCCCCGGTAAAGAGCGATAAATTAATATAAATATCAAGAAGATTAGAGTGTGAGAAGAATTAATGATAGAGCGTTAATGTTTTTTATTATTTCATGTGTTGTTGCCTCAATAATTTATACTCTTCTACCCAAAGAACACATGTGATATGCATGTCTATTCTTTCACATGCATTATACTCACTGGTATATGTTTAGATTGTTATTTTCCAGCATGCTAAGAAGCTTGATATTGTATGCTTTGACTCTAGGTAATGCCTAAGAGCATCTCCAGCCGCGTCCCCCAAAGCATCCCCCAAACGGTGCCGGATTTATCGTTTGGGGGACGTGTTTCTTTCGTGCCGCGTTTGGGGGGACGTCGCTCCCCAGCCGCGTCCCCCAATTTTTTTTTCAGATTTTCAAAACTTAAGCAAATTCATTCAAACTTGCTATATATTACATAGATTCGAACGAAATTCGATGAATTTAAACTAAACCCTAACCTAGTAGTAGTTGCGGCGGCCAGCGGCGTCGTAGTACTGGTGAAAGTTGTACATGTCGTCGGTGATGACCTCCTGCTTGCCGCGCTCGTCGGGCTCGTCGACGGGCTCGTCCTTCACCCCGCCGCTTGGTCCTGCCTGGCCATCGTCGGTGAGGTCGACGAGCGGCTTCTCGGTGTCGCGGATGGACATGGCGATCTCCGCGTAAAGGTCGCCCATCCAGGCGTCCTTGTCGTTCAGGGACGCCGCGATTGTTGCGTGCAGCCCTGGGCAGTCCTCAGGCTCGTCGCTGCTCGCGATGAGACGCTGCTGCCGCTCGTAATCCGCCAGCAGCGCCGCCTTCCCAGTTGCCTCGTCGTCCTGCTCCTCCTTCACCTCCGGCTTTGGGATGAGGAGGATGCCGCGCCTTTGCTGCTGCCGACTAACGTTGTTGCCGCTGCATCTCGGATTGACGGGCATCGTCGCGAACTCCGGCTCCTCCTTCACCCCGCGCTTGGGAACGGTGTAGGGCTCGACGCGACGAGGAAGGCGCCGATCGTGCCGGCCTTGATGAGGAAGAGTTGGAGGAGGACGAGTACGT
Organism: Lolium multiflorum; assembly: GCA_030979885.1. Lineage (NCBI taxonomy): Eukaryota > Viridiplantae > Streptophyta > Magnoliopsida > Poales > Poaceae > Lolium > Lolium multiflorum. Next base: position 71,826,683 of record CM061749.1, on the reverse strand, counting down.
CCAGCTGCCAGCGCGCTGCGGGCGTAGGAGATGGTGGCGGCGACAACGGCATCTCCAACCTCAGCGCGCCGTTCTGGATGCAGTCAACGACGTGCTACAGGGTGCGCCCCGGAACGCCCCAGAAGAGGAGGCGCCCGTCCTTGTTCCAACTGTTCCGCCGGCCGATGAGGCCGGCGGTGTTGTTCATCTTGACGTCGTGTTGTGCTTGGAAGTAGGTGACCCACCAGCCGTCGTTGCCGGTGGCCGCCCAGGTTGGATCGGCCCGCTCCTCGGCGGTGAAGAGAGAGACCGCCGAAATCTTATCGCGTCCCTCCAGCGCTCCGTGCCCGACGACGGCGGCGGCGGGACGCCTATGCCGTTGACGGCCATCCTCCACCCGCCGCTGCTTGGCAGGCGCATGTCCCGCGGGACGGGATATCCCGCGCGGTATAGCGCCCACGCCTCCGCTATGGTGAGGCTGCCGCGGCCAAAGCCGTTCGCCGCGACGATCTTGCGGGACGACAACATTGGCGAGGGAGGAGGAGATTCAGGAGCGGCGAGAGATTGGGATGGGGACGGAAGGAGGGGCGCTCTTATTATGCAGCAGCGCCAGGCGAAGCGGCAGCGAGGCGTTGGACGCAATAAACGCCGGCGCGGTTGGCCACGCGGCCATGCACTACGAGACACGTCCCTGCGTCGCTTGGGAAAGCTGAGACGCCATTAACGTCGCTTGACCAAAGGTAGGTGACGGGGTTTTAGGCTTCTGAGTCACTGTCGCGTTGGGCCCGCATCTCCTGGCCTCGCATTTCGTTGTGTCCTTCGTGCCTGGAGCGTCCCCTATGTAGCGAGGACGGTCTCGGGGCACCGAACGCCGTATTGGGCCGCGCTGGACAAAAGGAGTCTTTGGGGGCGCGGTTGGGAACGATTTTTTATCCAGTGCGCCCTAGATCTTTTTGAGGGACGCGACTGGAGATGCTCCAAAGTCCCATGACACCAGACTTACCATTTAATAGGAATCCGCTGACTGCTAGCACAAGACCATCCCGCAACCCCAGGGTTGCGGTATAACATGATAAAACGAGTGGGAAAGTGCAAATACGGCGAGTTTTTGATACCCCTTGTAACATGGGATTAAACAGATATTGTCATCGCACCCACCATATGCATGTAGGTGTCTAAGACTAGTCACAATGGGAGTATCATAGGTAGTATCATGCATGCCATGTAGGCACAAATCTTATGTGGCATATCAATTAATGAGATGAGAGATGATAGTAGTATCATAGGTAGATACTGTATCATAGCACGTAAAACTAGTAATTTTAGTGGAAAACACATCATGTACACATATTTGCATTGAGATTGTACAAAACATTAAATAGGATGAAACTATGATACTAATTCATGATAGTATGCATTGTAGGTGTTGTATCATAAACTAGTATCATATGTATGATACTAGTTTATGATACTTCCCATTGTGACTAGTCTAACGATGGGGTCAGATAATTCTTCTTGAGGCCCTAGTCAATGCTGATTTTCTCTCGTAGTTAAAATCGGAAGGCAAACAATCTACTCCTACTCGGCGATTCTTTCCCTTGAATGCAGCCCATTAAAATGGAAATGATGATTATCTGAGGCATGCATTGGGCAGTATTAATTAGGCCTTGTTTGGTACTAGAGTTTTAGTGGGGATTAGCGGGGATAATCCGCTCCAAACTTTAAATCCCCACTTATCCCCAATGCATGTTTGGTGCTAGAGTATGAGAGAGTTTAATCCCCACTCATCCCCACTTATTCCCACTTTTTCCCCAAATTTTAGTGTAATTTTTTCAATCCCCAATACTCTACCCCTACCTAGTGGATTGGGGAGGGGTTTTGTGGGGATTGGGTGACAGCAGTGATTCACCCAATACTCTAGAGTATTATCCCCACTAATCCCCACTGAAACACTAGTACCAAACAAGGCCTTAGCGGGAGCAAGAGAGAGAAGAGACGATGTTTCCATAGTGTTGAGTCATCCTAGTATTAATTAGAAATTTTGGCCTAATTTCTTGGGACTTGCCTAATTTTACAATGAGCCATATGTAAATAGGGTAGTATGATAAAGTGCAGAAATTGAAGAGACGCGTATGTGGGGCAATGTCTCGTCACAAGCAAAATAGAAGGAGCAATTAAGGAGTGTTTAATCGGGTAGAAGGAGCAATCAAATCACCAGAAACAAGCTCGCGATCTTAGCCGTCCAAAGCGCACCATACAAGTAATTGAACGCACAAATTGAATGCACCCACCCAACCTGGATCCCACTTTCCCCCAACCTCGCCGCCCGCCCAGCCGCTCCTCTCGTCGGCGAAGCGCTCGCCGGCCACCATCCACCCGATTCGCTCCCCATCACCGCTCCCCAATTTGTGATACCGCGAGCGGCTCATCAGCCGGCTTGCCGTCGAGGACGACGCGGCTCCGGCGGAAAGGCACCGGCTGGGTCTCGCCGGATAGTGCACGGGCAGCGTCCGTCTCTGCTCCTATGCGGATTCAAGCGCCACTCCTGGCTGTCCCCGGGCACCGGCCGCCTCCAATCGATGGAGGTCTTCCACCGTTCCGCCCGCCACAAACCTCAGCCCAGCCGCCGGCGTTACAGAGGAGCAGTACGTCAATGATCCGTCTTTGCCATCCATGGGGATGGCGGCGCCTCGGTGACGGGTGGAGGTGAGGCGGCAAGGCTAACTGCTGCACCATGCCGAACTGCCGATGTGGCCAGCCAGCAGGCGCGTCCTTCGTGGACGCCGGCGTCCTCGGAGCCTGCTTGACCACCGGCGAGCAGATCCGCGCGCCGCGGGGTGGCTGCAGCTCCGGATAGCCCTCCTCTCAGTCATTCCCTATCTCAGCCGGCCTCCACCGGCACTCTCGCGTCCGATTTGCAGCAGCTGCCCAGGTGGTTAGCTGTAGGAGGCGGAGAGGTTGACCGGGGAGCAGCTGGGCGCCCGCCTGACGAATTCCTCCACTCAGGAATCGGGGCAAGAACAACTAGAACTGGTAGGTGCCTCCCGATGCCTTTTACTACGTAATATTTTTGTGTGTTTGGCTGCCAGTGCAACACAATTGTTGGTGTAGATAAGGTTGCGGATTTAGCTTGTTGGTACAGAGAGGGTTGAGCTGTTGAGTGTTTGGTGGTCAGTAGTACTTCGAGATCTCTGGTGATAATGCTTGCCATTTCAATTGTTGTACTAGCTTAGAGCGTTAACGGTCAATTTTCATATCAATAGGACTAGTGAAGTAAGTGGATCCAAGGGTGCATAGATGCAATATCGGCCATCTGTAGAGCATAATCTGTGGAGTAGCTTAATTTTTACATGTAGTATTCTCATTGTAGTTCTGGTAGAAATACATGTGTACTCACTGTACTATTATATCTCTAATTGGTGGTAAATCATGCTTGACTTTTGAATTGGTGGTAAATCATGCTTGACATTTGAATTGGTAGTATTCTCACTGTACTATCATATCTCTAATTGGTGGTAAATCATGCTTGTCATTTGAATTGGCATAGCTGCAACTCTGTTGGTTCTAGCACATGAATTATTATCTGTAGTGAAGCTGACTTAATCAGGTTAGATCTTAATATTCTTTTTTAGGAATTGGAACCACTCAGAATTGGAATCTGGCCAACTCCTGGAGTTGCTGTTGTCGGTGACGTCCCTGACATGTTGCTGCACTCCACCTCCCCAACCAGCTGCTGCTCACTTGCCGAGTGAGCTCTCTCTCCTCCATCTATCATTGCTAAGCATTGCATATTTTCTCTTGTTGAATGTGTAGGCAGTAGAGAATCATCCATGTTTGGAGAGAAATCTATCTAACTCTATTATAATTTGTTGTGTGCATAAGCATTACATGTGTAGGAAATTGATGCGGTTATTTTTGGATTGTTTGTTGCTTATTGTACATAGACATTGTATGATTTTTCTTGCACATTATCAGGTTCAAAGCATGTAGGATTTTTCTTCTTACGCATAGATTGCTATGTATGCAATTGATTTGGATGGCAATAGTGCTTGCAAGCTTCTATTTTGTTTGTTAATGCTACTTACTAGTCGTTTGTGTTTCTGTTTCACTGAGGTTTGCTTACTAATGTATTTGCAGCTATCTGTGGCCATGGCTTCTGGTGCGTTCTTGGCGCATACCGAAACCAGAGGTTTCTACCTCGGCATCGCTCTGGCTACCGGAATGGCTTCCCAAAGGAGGCTCCACCAGCTCTGCGTTGTTCAGTGAGAGGAAGGACTTTGGGAACTCAACAAGGGAATGATGTGTGGGAGAAGACACCGCCTTGCCGTCTGCAGTAAGCTCCAGCCCTGATATATTCTGCAGTGGTTCCGGTGGATGTCAATTGTTGATTTTTCTATGGTGATTTGGGTGCAGGAAGTCGAAGGAGGACTACACAGGGCTTAGCAGTGCCGGCCTCCCCAAGCTCATGCTGCTGCCGGTATCAATTAACCCAGAGCAATATCCGGCGTTTTCCAGGAAAAGGGCGAGGCGACAAGGAGGCCGACCTCCTGCTGATTGACCCCTGCCGGGACAAGGAGGAATCAAACACATTTGCATGAAAGTCAAGTCTTTGTCTCGCTGATCTTGGACAAAAAGGGCAGTGAGAAGAACATCCTTGTCTTTGACCTAAGTGGTTGTACTTTTGATGTCGGTATCCTGACCATTGCCAACGGTGGGTTTTAGATGTTGGCAAAAAATGGCGACACTCTTCTTTGAGGTATAAAATCTCTCCTGTCACTCACTAGTATTTTTTTTGATATACTGCCATTATTTACCAACTAAAAAATTCATATAGACAACACGAAGTTGCTGGTTAGTGTACTGCCACCTGTTATATAGTCATTGATTTTAAAAATGATTATGTGAATATTTTATAAGTAAAATGATTTTGATGCCACATGTTGCAATTGCACAAAAGATATTTTGTAGTACGCTGTTGTCTAGTGAAATATACATTGCTTCTATAACAAGCTCTCAACAATAACCCTTTAGTTGATGTACTGCTTTTACTGGACCTAAAATGATCTACTTTGTCCGTCCATGAAAGGATGTCAAGTTGGATGTATGTAGACACTATGTAGTGTATATAGATACATCTAAAGTTAGATAAATCTAAGACATCCTTCTATAGGCGGATGGACTAGTAATGTTTAGTTTGTTATGCATGAGTTGTGAGTCATGCATATATATAACTGAGCTGTATAATCTATCTAGTTGAGGACTTCGACCACAGAGTCATGAACTACTTCATCAAGTTGATAAAGAAGTATAACAAGGAAAACCATTCTCTTGGAAAGATGAGGAGGGAAGCTCTGACCCATGGCAGCCGAACAATGACCTCTTCTGCAAGACCATGGGACCTGTGACAAAGGCCATGGATGAAGCTGGCCTTGAACATAGCTAGATCTAGGAAATTCTTTGGTAGTAGCACCAGGACTCCCATGGTCCAACACCTTCTCAGGGACTACTCTTGTGGCAAGGATCCAAAGAAGGGTCTATTTTGAGTTTCCGAGCACTAGCACCAAGGTGCCAATTGCAAACTAAATGGTCTTTCAAGTGACCTACTCTTAGATTCCAAAGTTTAGGTAAGTTGTCAGGTTTCTCTTCTTTTTCCTCCATGTGCTCTGATAGCTTGTGCTCTAACTTTTCAAAAATCTGTTACTAAGAATCTGATGTCTATCATGGCTAGTATTCTTGGCAAGCCAATGGACTTGATGATATTGTGTTCTTAGACTTTTCTTGTTGTTATATGGTTGCAAATTATTCTATTTAGTACTATGTGGTCTTGATCATGTTTTGTCTAGGGAGAATAGCTCCTTTATTTTACATTGTTCTAGTTTTGGTTAAGAAATTCTGGCTCATGTTTGGTGTCGAGTTTTTTGGAAACGGATGGCCAGTTTACAGAGCAAAGTGGTCTGGTAAAGTGGCGAATCTTTGCATTGAAGGTTAGCGATAACAATATGCAGTTCTCCATGCCACACAGTTCTCAAACAATCTGCTACATCACAAATCTCTAGAAGTGTTAGTTGCCTGTTTTTGCTGTTCTTATGCTCAGTGACTATTACCGAGATACACACTCCCATTTATACATTTTCCTACTATCATTAGCAGACGTTGGTCTGTTTCCTCTTATTCGCCAGCTCCTGTGCGCAAAGAAGGTGCCAGGAACATCTTGTGTCAGTGAATGTATTTTTGTGGTGCACTGCATTGCTGGTTAAAACCTAGTAGTTATTGTCGCGTTAGTGTGATTGTATTGCAGTATAGCACCACTCCTATTCTTTTGTAAGGCGAAGACTTCTCTATGATGACAACCTGATATTTGGTATCCATACTTTTGACTTATACTATCTCTAGTATAGTAGTATTATTGCTTGGGTGTCTCCCTATGGTTCATCATGGTGTAATTGTGTCCTGCTAATATTTGGTTGAACTCTATTTAGGACTATTGTAGTTGAACGATGATCATCATTTAGGATTGGACTTAAGGCAAACCCTGATTGGAGCCTATTTAGGATTACTGTAGTTGAACAATCATCCATGGTATGAACTCTGATTGAGTTTGTTTATGCATGCCCCGAGTCTTCACCATCTGTGCGCCGTCTGCCATACATAACTAAGGCAAAAAAAACATCTCAGGTGTGTATCTCGGTTTCGACTACTTCCTGGTTTGCCTCTGCCCTGGCTGGATTAGTTAAGTTCCTCACTAGTAAGTTATGATCACTAGTGAATGCATTGATGTTGTTCAAAATCACACACATTGTTTCCCCTGAAAATGTTCAGCAAGTTGTGATCGCAATTTTTTCCGCTAAATTAATGTTGGAGGTGATTAATTGCAAGATTGATATATAGGATTACAAATAGTTTCAGCTTAAGATCGTTGAGTTAATTCTGTATGGATTTCCGCTGGTGAAGATTCTTATAATCAGATCAAATTCTTAATCGGAATTAATTCTTGGAAGCACAATAAAGCTAAAACTATCAGCTAATATCTGCTTTGATTTGTGAATACCGACCTGAATATGATTTTTTTATGCATGTGTCTTTTGGAGACGTGGTGAGGTAGTCTTAACTGTCTGTAAATTACACGCTAGCTTGCATTATTAAGAGTATAGGTTACCTGCTAGCTGTTTCAGGTATTGGTTCTGAGGAAGCTTCAGCATGTTCATAGTTTCTGTTGTAGACCGTGTCTACCTTCTTGTGCCATTTCTGCCCGGGACAAGCCTGTGTTTGAGTTATCAGTGTCATTCTTTTAAATAGAAGCCAATGTGTGTAGCTCAAACTACATATATTATAGCCAAAGTGATTGAACTTTGATGCTTCAGACATTTAGTATACATCCTTAGATATTTACAATCAACACGAACCCCAGTTATATCTTCTATTTGTTTTCTTATTCTCGGGTTTTTCTATAACCAAAAGGAACACCGCTAATTGATCAAGCTTTATGCAGCAAGCTTAAGCTTTCATCGGTTGTATTTATCTGTACATTGAACAAACTGACATGGAACTGTTTTATGTTATTTCTGGAGTACCTAGGTTGCCTGGTTCTTTTCCCTGTGAGTAGAAAAGCTTAACTAAGGATCAATCTTCACCAGCAAGGTTTACGTATGTCAGTTTGTTGGGCCTTTCACTATAGATATCTACAAGCCGGTTTAGTACACCTTTGAAGTTACTATTAGGTCAGTGTGTCTGCCCGGTATACATCAGATGATTCGTATTGTACTACCGGCATTTAGTGTCCTCTGTTCCGACCGTATGAGCTCATCTTGTGTTTTTCTAGGACATTCCCAAGGAAGTCGCTGAAGAGGAAGACACTCATGTGGTATAGTATTGATGCAATGTCGACACTTCAGCATGAAAACCTCAAGAGAGGTTTGAAGCTATTCTTCCAATCTCAAAACATTTCCGTTGTCATTATGTGCGCCTGATGCAATTGCATAATTTCTGTGTTCTTCTTAGGACTCGGATCAGCAATACAGGTATTCCACAGTGGCTAGTCTGATCAAGCAGTTCAAGTGGCACTTATGGGCTTCTATGGTCCTGATAGTCGAGAGGATATCGAGCACTGCCGATGCTGGAGGACCTCCGATCCTGTCCGAGTCAATGTCACGTGCCTCTGTTGTAAGCTCCCGACCTCATCTCTTGTCCCCGTCCAGACCAGGTAACTTAAGATTTCATTTTTCTTGTGCTCCTGCTCGTGCAGATAAGGACCTTGGTTGATCATGCAAAGCCGGAGATCAAGGCTCTGCGCATCTCCTAGCGAGAAGTCTGGCCCACCCAAGCTGCTGCTACAGCCGTCTTCCCTGGAATAAGTCCTCATTGAAGGTATTGAACATGTACCCATTTTGTTATCATAGATGGTTTATATTTCTCTTGGTATATGTTCTCTATACAACAATAAAAATCATGTGTTTCAGAAGTCATGCTTACTCCCTCTTGGTGATGTGACCCTTTTTCTTATTTGCTGGTTGTGTGATAAGATTATCACCATTTGAATCCTTAAATATTTTAGCGGTAGTAAATGTCTTCTCCACCCACATTCCTAGTTGTTTATGCCGTGGCACGTCCATGTTCTCGCCCTGGAAAAATCCGGTGATTCCTCTTGTTCCATGTTTTCCACTCACCAAATTCTCCTGTTAATTGACGGGTTTCAGGTCTTGTGTATGAATATTCACATATCCAGTTTGAGTGTCATTAATGTGCAATTTAAAATCTGTTTCTTTTGTTTACACATATAAACACAAATGTTGATTTGCTACTTATGCTGATCACATAAAAGTTAGCTATGAATAGTCATCTTCTTTAGAGTTTGTATTGATTGAATAATAATTTGTTTCTAACATATAAATTTAATGGAAAATGAATCATGTTGAAGTGTTAATTATTTTTGTCTTGTTGCAAGAAGATATAGCCACGGTTAATCAAGTTTCATGAGATAAATGCAGAATGACGTGTGGGAGAAATGCGGAATTGTTTTAGTCACAAGTGGATTTATTTCTCATTTCTCAATGCTAGTTGCCACGTTGAGTTCTGAGATGAATTCAGTACACTTAGTGGCATGGGTTCTACAGTATTGAAGTTTTGAGCTTCTTGCTTATTAAACTTGTTGACTTGTACTGTAATTTCTCTCACTTGGTCCCAGATTACTTGCTCCAGAAATAGTTTCAGTTCGTTAAATCGACATGGTTTTTTTTTTTGAAGTTTGCTTAAACTCTTCGACTGCTTATCAAGTAACTTATCATGTGATTTATTTCACAGGATGCCGTTTTTGTTGCAATAGGAAAGATTGTGAGACCAGACCCTATCGGATTGTGGGAATGCGAGTTTTGATGGTGCCAAGGTCATCAAGTTAGACTCTGCAGCTTTTTGATTATTGATTTTCATATAATTTGTATGAGAAGTTGTCAAAATCATATATACAATGACCACTGCATTTGTAGCAGTATAATTGCTATTATTTAATATGGTACTTGGCACTAGTATAGAACTTAGCATATTGCGCTAAACAGTCAACCTGATAGTTTATCATTGCTAGTACAGATCTTTTTTGTTGTGACATTCCTTTAGATCTACTTGAACCCAAAGGAGCGCAACAACACAAAATACAAGCTGGACACCTTCTCTGCAGTCTACCGCTGACTTTGCAGGAAGGAGGTGGTCTTTGAGTACCCTGTGACTGAAACTGCTTAAAGATGCATGCCTTGGATGTCTTTATTTTCATATCTTTCAAATCCAGATGTTTTGGTTGTGGTCTCAGTTAGTTTGCTGTCGATGTATTCCAGAACCCATTGTTTTGGTATCAACTTGGTTATTAGGGAGTTTGCTGGAGATGGCAACGAACGTGAACAATGTTAAAGTTTTGAGCATTTAAATTATAGAGCTCTGCTCGTTTGTCTCGTATCTTTCAAAACAATTGAATTTGATTTACATTCAGTCAGGCAGGGCCTTGAAGAAGAAACCCTGTCTGAATGTCTGATCACCGCACAAGGTACGTATGGGCTCGTATACCAGTGTTTGTTGCTCAGGGATTGAATGTCTAATAAACTATCTTTAGTCTTGTTCATCAGGTGAAGCTAGAGAGAGAGGCAGGTGTGCTTGGAGTAGTTCTCGGCCCTGAAGGCCCTGTGCTGGGTGTTAATGTGGTCGCAGGGGAGCATCGTCGCAGTGGCGTTGTGATGCTTAGCTCCATCGATGGGAACAGAGAAGTATGATGTATGTGTATGTCCTGTATGTCAAGAGCTGTACGAGAAGCAGTACATGCAGAACCTGTAGAAGAAGATAGTACAGGTTTGATCCACTTGCACGTTTCTCACCGATTCATGCACGTCTACCCAGTCATCGAATATATTTAAAAAAACTCGTTATCATAATTGTGTTCACGATTCAGACCAGGTTTGCCACAATTTTGTAGTAAAAGCTGATCACGCGCAAGTTTAAAATGTAGGCTTTTATACCTTTCTCCACTATACTGTATTGTTCCAATGATTTATCTTTTTTCCTGATTTGCCTGCTAAACAATTAAGTATGATGATGGCATGCTGCTTTACTTTCTGTTGAATGTTTGCCCAAACAATTATTCTACTAGGTGGCATTTCGATAAAACGAACTTACTGTCCTGTAGATTTGCGGGCTCGTGAAGTTTTAGGTCATCTTTTTTTAGTCTCTATTTAGTAGTTGTGCTTTGAGTTTTGGATATAATACCGCAAGGTTAGATCAGCGGTGATATTTTTTTACATTAACTTGTGAGTTGGGACGGTAGCCTATCTGGTTGGTGGATGTTTGATCTCTTTCATGGTGTCTGGGAATTTGTTCAGTCATGAGATAGAGCTCATTGATTGCAGGACACCGAGTCCTTGGAGGCTTTGACCGGTGGTTGTCAAACTATTGTTAGATCAATGGCCCTGAGTGTGTCATGTGTTGATGCATTTGTTGGTCCTTGCAGGCAAAGAGACAGAAGGAGTGTTCACTCCCTTTTTAAAAGGCATGACGCATGTCAGGTTGGAGAGCGGGGTTGTGCTTGCCAAGCCATTCGTTGATGTTCGCAAGCAGATCCTACCTGTTTTTGGTACCTCTCTCAACCTAGTGCTTCACCATGAATTCAGTTTGTCATGTGTTGGAGTATTATCATGAGGTTTAGATTAGTATCGCGGATGCTCTATTGAATTTTTAATTATGTAGTACCTTGTTGACTTCAGTGGTATGGTGCAGCGATGAAAAACCTGGGATTTTTTTAACCAGTACTGGTAATATTCAGCAGGTTCAATCTAGGATAACTGGCGAGCAATTATTTGTACCGCTATTGGAGATGTGCATTTCTAAATGAGCAAACGGATGATCAAATTTGTGGACCTTTCACAGGCAGATGATTTTATTGGTTTATGCTTTTGCCCTTGCTGAGTTTCTCTGAGAATTTAGTATTGCTCAGACTTGTTAGTTGCTGCATCATTAAACTTCCAAAATATTGTCAAACTTTTAGGAACGGTGTTGGGTACATTCTGGGTTACTTTATATTATTTTGTTGTACATGTAGACCTCTAGATCCATGTAAAAAAGTTGATACATCTGTCACTTGAGCAGAATTGATCTGTGACTTTCTGTGAGAAAACAGTGTTGGGTTTGTCGTGGTTCAGTAAAGCCGTCTGTGGAAGTTTTTGTGCTATAAATGCCACGATAATTCTTGAAAATGTTTAGTGCTGATAGGTGTTGTGAGTTTTGAAGTCCAACCAAGTTTCTAAATTAAATTTTTTCAGTGTCAGCACAAACTGTGCTTGCGTCCCTCTTGTGTTGTTTAAGTCGAAACTCTACAAATATTCTTGCTATAAATCTGCTATGGTGACCATCATTTGTGCTTGTTCAAGGACAAGGAAGAGGATCGGGGATGAGAAGTTAGGGAGAGTAGCGGGAAACCTGTAGCTGTCTGCATCCTTTGGAAGCTGGAAGACCTTGGAGAGCGAGACGACATCATATGCCTTGGTCGAGCTATCTCTACGCGCCAGCTTGCTAGCACCTTAATCCTCTCTTGGATATGCCTACAATGAACTGGGCCAAGATTTTAGGTTCGAAACAATTTCATAACAGATAATGTGTACCGTCCCATGATTGATTGCGGAAAGTTACATGTTGTACATCAAGCTTCCTTGTCATTAAATGGTGAGTACTGCTGAATTGTTTGGTATTATTTTTATCGATCATCATTATTTGCTATATGCATATACTGATATATACATGTAATCTGATTGTCAGAAAATTAGGGTAGGTAATGCTATAATTTCGAGAACTCTGGCGAATTAAACTTTGATCGATCGAGCTACATAAGTTGGGAACCAGTACCAAAAACAAGCCATTTGTGTATGAAACAATATCGAGGATGGCTATTGCGTTGCATTTCCAGTTTATATAAAACTAGTAATTCTAGCACATGAAAATGTATCATGTTGAAGTGTTGATTATTTTTGTCTTGTTACAAGATATAGCCACGGTTAATCAAGTTTCGTGAAATAAATTCAATATTGTTTTATCCAGATGTGGAGTTTGATAGGGTAGTCATGCTAAAATATTAATCTTGCTCATTTCTCAATGCTAATTGCCACATTGAGTTCTGAGATGAATTCAATACACTTATTGACATGGGTTCTACACTATTAAAGTTTTGAGCTTCATGATTACTGAACTTGTTGACTTGTACTGTAATTTCCCTCACTTGGCCCCAGATCACTTGCTGCGGGAACAGTTCCAACTCGTTAAATCAACATGTGGTTTTCCTTTTTTTAAGAGTTCGCTTAAACTGTTTGACTGCTAATCAAGTAACTAATCATGTGATTTGTTACACATGATGTCGTTTTTGTTGCAATAGGTAGGATTATGAGGCCAGTTGTTGATGATGGTATTTTGGAAGATGTTGTGTGCCTTACCGATATTTTTTAAGAGTTTCGCTTAAACTGATTTAAGTGTACCAGATTTTGATCTGTGACATCTTATTATTCAAGCGAGCACTCATATTTGGCATAATATAAATGTAGGTCAATGGATAGCTGCTGATGCCGCCGGGGGCATCCTGGTACTTGACCGTGGAGGAGCAGGATGACACTCTCGCCGTGCCATCACCAACAAGTATGGCGTCATGGTAATCACACTCCCTATCCAACCTTGGTGGTCTGGTATGGTTGCTTGCTGGAGATGGTGTGCCTCATGTATGTTGTTGCCAAATGTGATGAGTAGGTTAGGGAACACTTTTATATTCTTTTCTTGGAAATTTCTGTGTCCTGAGGCAAGCGCGGATAGATATGTAGTCTACACAACACACCAGACCAGTTGTGTATCTAGAATTCACACATCTTTCCTCTAGTTTGCAGCTAGTATGTGCCCTTTTCATTTTATTTGCCATCTAATTATAGTGCGATTCAAATCACTTAGTTTTGACCTTAAGTGATTTCCGCCGGAGTTCGTTAATGCTACAAGACCATCTATTATACCATTTAATTTTGTAGATTAAGCACTTCAAGTTAGTCGTACTTTAATCTTTTGTATATCCTAATCTGCAGCTTAGGTGTTTGATCAATGAGTGTCATTTTACTATTCTCCATGCACTATTGATTGTTGATCAACTTACAGTTTATTAACTGTAATGTGTATAGGTTCTTCACCATTTATGACTTATTTTAGCAAGTCTTCACCATAGGCAACGGATGCAGCTACAGCTTGAAAGAAAAACACAGGTCACCAGGCAGAGTGTCTCCCTGCTGCATAAAACTACCTGAGTTCATCACTAAGAACGTATAACACCTGTACCCAGTCATTGAATTTATTTAGAACGACTCAATGTATTAATAGTGTTCACGATTCAGACTAGGTTTCCCACAATTTAGTAGTAATAGCTGATCACACAAAAGTTTAAAATGCATATATGATTTTATACTTTTCTCCAGTATGTTGTACCATTCCAATGATTTATCCATTTTCCCGCTTTGCATGCTAAACAAGTATGATGATGGCACACTGCTTTACTTTTTGTTGAATGTTTGCCCAAACAGTTTTTTCAAGTAGGTGCCATTTTGAGAAAACAAATTACTGTTCTATAGATTTGCAGGATCATGATTTAAGTCATATTTTTTAGTCTCTGTTTAGTATTTGTGCTTTGAGTTTTGGATCTAATACCACAAGGTTAGATCAGCTTTTTTGTTGCATTTTCTTACTTCGGACGTTAACCTATCCGGTTCGTGGATGTTTGATCTCTGATGCGGTGTCTGAGAATTTGTTCAGTGATGAGACGGTGCAGGACACCGAGTCCTTGGAGGCTTTGGATCGGTGGTTGTCAAAGCCCTGACTATTGTGTGTCGATGCATTTGTTGGTCCTTGCATGCAGAGAGATTGAAGAAACAATGTTCACTCCATGTTTGGAAGGCATGAAGCATGTCAGGTTGCAGAGTGGGGTTGTGCTTGCCAAGCCGTTCGTTGATGCCTGCAAGCAGATCCTACTTGTCTTGGTACCTCTCTCCGCCTAGTGTTTTGCCATGAATTTTGTATGTCATGTGTTGGACTGTTACCATGAGGTTTATATCAGTAGCGGGGATGCTCTATTGAATTTTAATTATGTAGTACCTTGTTGACTTCAAATTTGTAAAGTAAAACCAAGGATTTTTTTAACCGGTACTGGTTATATTCAGCAGGTTGAATCTAGGATAGTTGGCAAGCAATTGTTTGTACCGCTGTTGGAGATGTGCAGTTCTAAATCAGCAAACGAATAATCAAATTTTTGGACCTTTGTCACAGGCAGATGATTTTCTTGGTTTTTTTTCTTTTGCCCTTGTCGAGTTTCTCTCGAAATTTAGTATTGCTCAGACTTGTCAGTTGTTGCGTCATTAAACTTCCAAACTCAACCTTTTAGGAACGGTGTTGGGTGCATGCTGGGTTGCTCCATATTACTTTGTTGTACATGTAGTCCTCTAGATCCCTTTAAAAAAGTTGATGCATCTGTTACTTGAGCAAAATTGATATGTGACCTTCTGTGAGAAAACAATGTTGGTTTGTCTTGGTTCAGTAAAGCCGTCTTATTATGGAAGTTTTTATTACTGTAAATGCGATGGTAAATCTTGAAATTGTTTAGTGCTGATAGGTGTTGTGATTTTTGAAGTCTAGCCAAGTCCCTAAACTTATTTTTTGTGTCAGCTCAAGCTTGTGCTCGCCTATCTTGAATGCTAACTAACAGGGTGGCTAAACTGATGCTTTTCGTGTCCCTCTTGTGTTGTTTAAGTCGAAACTCTACAAATTTTATTATTGCTATAAATATGCTCCGGTGACCATCATTTGTTCTTGTTCAAGGACAAGGAAGAGGATCGAGGACGATAAGCCAGGGAGAGTAGCTGGAATCTGCAGCTGTCTGCATCCTTTGGAAGCTGGAAGACTCTTGGAGAAGGAGACCACATCATTTACCTTGGTCGAGCTATCTCTACGCACCAGCTTGCTAGCACCTTGTATATGGCTACAATGCATTGGGCCAAGATTTTAGATTCGAAAGAATTTCGTAACAGACAATGTGTACCATCTCATGTTTGATTACGGAAAGTTATATGTTGTACATCAAGCTTCCTTGTCATTAATTGTTGAGTACCGCGGAATTGTTCAGTATTGTTTTTATTGATCATCATTATTTGTTATATATGTGATCTGATATTTATAAAAATGGAATAGGTTATGCTACAATTTCGAGCACTCTGGTGAATTAAACTTTGATCGATCTAGCTATCTAAGTTGCGAACCAGTACCAAAAGCAAGCTTTTTTGTGTATGAAACAATATCGAAGATGGCTATTGTGTTGTGTTTCCATTTTATATAAAACAAGTAATTCTAGCACATGAAAACTGCTAATATGGGTCATCAAAAACTGATGCGAGCTAGCTAGCTAGAGCCACACTCATTAGGAAAACTTGCTTCCAGATAAGTACCATGAAATCGGTAATAATTCTCTGCGAGTTACATAGAAAGTAGATTTTTGGTGATCTATAATTAATTAATTACTTGTCAGCAAACCCTCACACGTAACGTTTTGATCTTATTTCCTGGGCGTCTGCGCTGTAAATCAAGGAGGCCAGCCTGGTAGCTGTAAAAAAATCCTGGTTGACATTCTATTATAGCTTTGTGAATTGAGATGGAGCTGGGTGTAACTGTATGTTGTTGCTTGTCAATTTAGTCTGCTTCTTTGGCGGTAAAGGCTGTGTATTTTGCCTAGTTTTTCAAGGCGCACATGTACAGAAATGGAGGTCAACTAGATATTGTGCTTTTCACGGAGGATTAATCACCCGTCTATTGTGCTTTTCTATAAACTTACAAAACTAGGAGATTAATATCCTTTGGCCAATACATGCTCTAAAATCAAGAACAAGTTGGGAGGCCTTGCCAGATTAATATCCATACACAATGTTGAGCGTTTGTAGTTTATCCACTCAAACTTGCAGAGTGGATCGTGATACATGTTTTACTCAAGTGTAACTTGCGATGCTGAGACTTAAAAGCATGCATGTGGAGATAGTTGATTTAATGATTTCATTAAGAACGCTGGCTGGTTTATATCCTCTTTTCCAGTCTAGCATAATAATGGAATGTATTTTATATCCAGGACGAAACTGCGGTTCTTTTTTGGTTTTGTCAACAAAAAGCCCGCCAATATAAAATCAAACACTGACGCTTGTTTTTGATAATTAAGGTGTAGGTACAGTAAAAAATGGAATGAAACACAAGGCATATTCTTCCCGGCGGTCAACACGCGGGCTGGGAGAGCTAGACTAGATCAAATTCTGGACAGAAGTTCCCTTGTAAAGTAGCAACTCTGCAAGGTAAACATAGAATAGTAGAAAGAAAAGATATGCTAATGAATCATTAACTAGCAACCATAAACCTAGGGATTGACTAGAACCAAACGCATGACCCGGTAGTAAAGAGGGCTTTTGGTTTCAACCCATATCTCTCACTTATTCTTCCATCTGTTGCGATTACCTGCCGTGTAAAAAAAGGATCTGGCTATGGAACAAAACAAAAAGAGTAGGAATGATTCGATCATGAGGAATGTTTCACTCAAGTCTCAACCTTAAGAAAGCGATATCCTGTTGCAATGTAAGGACGCTGAGAACTAAAAACATACACGTGGAGATGGTTGATTTCATTAAAAATGTTGGATGGTGTTGTTATCCTCTTGTCGAATCCTGCATAATAATAATTTAATGTACCGTAGTATCTTTGCGTTGTGTTTCTTTTCCGGTTTGGTCAACAAAAAATCCGGCAGTATGAGCCAATCAAAGACTCACGTTTACCATTGATAATGGAGGTGTACGTAGAGTGATAAAATTGGAGGCGAACCTACCCGCAAAAAAAAATTGGAGGCGAACCTTGGTGTAAATCTCTTCTAGTATGTAGAAATGGAGAAGTGAATTGTAAAGCAGCAGCTCGGCGGGCTAAACGTAGAAAGAAAAGATTTGCTAATCACTCATTAAGTAGCGGCCACAAACCCAGGGATTGGCCACCAAGTTCATGACCAAGTAGTAAATACGAGTAAATAAGGCTTTTGGTACTATGACAAATTACATCATGAAAAAACATATCTCAATCAATATCCTCTATGTTTGTTGTGATTGACCACCAAACGCATGACCATAGTAAATATGAGTAAATAATGCTATGGAATAAATAGGAGTAAATTGGGGGCTTTTGGATTCACAAATCACGGTATGAAAACCATTTGTCAGTTACTTTCATGATTAAACCTTATTGGTTTGGATCTCAGGCACGCGCGCATGTAATACTGATATTTGTGACCCATCCAGTTCTTGGAGAATATCTTGGTGTAATGTAACAATGCTGAGAATTAAAAACATGCACGTAGATTCAATTGATTTTATTAAAAATGTTGGCTAATGTCGTTGCCCTCTTGTTGAATCCTGCATGTACCGTAGTACTCCGGTTTGTATTGTGTTGCTTTTCCGGTTTAACAAAAGAAACCGGCAATATAAGCCAATCAAATACTGACGCTTGCTGTTGATAATGGAGGGGTAGGTAGAGTGAAAAAATCTCCTTTGCTGGACAGATTTGGAAATGTGAATTGTAAAGTAGCAGCTCTGCGGTCTAAACATAGAAAGAAAAGATTTGCTAATTAATCATTAACTAGGAGCCAGAGCCAAAAACTTAGGGATTGACCACCAAATTCAACACCAAGTATTGTAGTAAATATGGGTAAATAATGGCTTTTGTAGGAGTATGACAAATTACGGCATGAAAAACCATCTCTCAATCAGTCTCCAATCTGTCTGTTGTGATTGACCACCAAACGCATGACCAGGTAGTAAATATGAGTAAATAGTGCTATGGAATAAATAGGGCAATGGCGCATGAGCCAGTAAATAGGAATTTTGGGTTCACAAATCACGGCACGAACCAAGCTGCAGAAACCAAGGGATTGACTACCAGCAGACGCAAGACCAAGTAGTAAATAGGGCTTATGGTAGTAGTAGGTACTCTATCACAAATCACGGCACCAAGACATCTCTCAATTACTCCCCCATCTGTTGTGATTAGGGGCCAACTATGGAAGAGACGGGAGTAAATAGAGGCTTTTGGTTTCACAAATCAGGGTGTGAAAACCATTTGTCAATAACTTTCACATCTACCTAGTACTAAAAAAGGGGGCCGGCAATAGAAAAAAAACAAAAAAGAGCGGGATTGAAAAAGTGGCGCCAATTATCTGGGGATTTTGAACGAAAACCGAACCTTGCCCTCCTCCATACATGTCTATAAATACTAGGAGGGGTCTATCCTACGCGTGCGTCGTGTGTGACTTAGACTTTGACTCTTGCTCGGAGAGGAGAGGAGAGGAGCCATTCTCTTTTGCTAATCTTTGGTGTGGCGGCGAGTCTCGGCGACACTCTCGTGTGATGTAAATGAAGGTATACTTGTGTGGGTCTTTCATTTCCCGGCTACTACTATCCGCTGATTCTTGAGTAAATCTTATTATTGGTTTGGATCTCAGGCACACGGGCGCGCGTGTAACACTGATATTTGTGATCCATCCCGTTTTTGGAGGTCAGCGACGCGCGCGGGCAGGATATAGGGCGGCCATGGATGGGATCCGTGGTGGCTGACTGGATCGCGATCGATCGGCACTTCGGCAGATACGTAATACAGTACTCCATACTTATCGCGGGCGGGATAACTAGTAGTTTCTTTTCCCCTTGCCGGCCGGTGGAGTAATATCCATCTCCAGTTTCCTCTTGTGGCCATTGTGTTGCTGTCTTGGTGGCAGAGACACACTGGCCCGACCGTCCAGACCTTCTTCCTTGTCACTTGCTGCAAGGACTCAATGTACAATGTCTCTAGCTCTTGGAAGCTGTTAATGATCTCACCATCGCATCTCAGCTCCTCCTCATACATCTTCTCACGAATTTTCTCCTCTTCTTCAGCTTCTCTTGTTCCATTCTATGCAGAAACGGGTGAACAAGCATATTAGTAAGTATTAAGAAAGCATCCACACATATACAGAGAGCACTTCAAGGAAAATCTGTTAAAAATAATAAACGGGTCAGATTGTGGCAAACTAGTAAAAGAAACATTGCCAGAGACAACTATATTGTTTGCAGCCCCCATATGCAAAACCAAAACTCAATCCCAATTCTCATTTCCAAACCACCGGGAATTCAACATCCCTGAAACTTCTTAACTTAAGCTCCAATGGTATAAAAACTTGGTGAACAACTAAAATCAGTTCAGTGGCAGGTTTGCAAAGATACACAGCATCAAGGAGCAACCAACCATGCATCAGCAACAGTATGCGCTCAACTAAAGCAAACACAGCCCAGGCTAAAGCCTTTGGTATCAATGCTAGAAAGAATTATCTCACGATAAAAATCCTAAATGACACCACAAAGTTCCAGAGGCAAACAGACTCATCAATTACATACGATGTCACAATAGGATAGCACATTTCAACCACACATAATTCATAATTGTTTATGTTCGTGAGTTTCACACAACCGGCTGGAGCAACGTTTGTCAACCGGCTGGAGCTATATTTCTATGGTTGGGTGGGTGGTTAGGAGGGTAATGACACCCACAACTCTATAATCCGTTAGACTCGGATGGAGGTCTACGTGGGCGCAGGCTTTCACCTGCATCTGCCACGCCATTTCAGAGCGGTCTACCTGTAGGACAGCAGCCGCTGCATTTCTCTCCTTCAGATTCTTGCGCCGACCGCGACGCTTCGCGGCCTCAACGCCTTTCTTTTCTTTCGACAACATCTTCTTTGGCGCCTTCGGCTTAGCTTCCCTTCATGGGCTCTGTATATTCTTCATACCATTCCTAAGATACAGAACTCTAAAATGATTTAAGTACAATAACTACGCCAAGTACTATTTTAACGCAAGGCTTTGCCACATCGGGTCTTTTAACTGAAATGCATCAATCCACAATACTAGTACCCGCTCCCCCGGATTTGCTCATAGATAAATGTATGAACCAAATCCAACTTGTAAGAAAAAATAAAAAAAATGGAATTTTTACTCCTCGCGCCCAGGATTCCGTCCTGGGTCATTAGATAAGAATCCAAAGATAAATAGGGAAACAAAAAATATTACTACTGTATAAACAAAAAGTAGACCCCGTTTCATATCAAAGGGGCTGAGTTCGAACAGTACATTAGAAAATGAAAGGTAAAAAATGCAATTTTTTATGGGTGTGACTGTTTCTGAGACGATTGAGAACTAACTTCATTCTCAATTAGATAATGTCATTATATTTGCCATTCCCACTTACAATTGGAAAAAATCCAAGTTGCAACTTAACTTACAATTCATATGTTTTAAGAACTACTATGCAAATAAAAACTACTATGCAAATAAAATGGTGTAAGACTTAACTGAGCACGAACTTAGTTCTCAGCTAGCCGAGAACTAGTAAATCTCAATTCTCAGCTGCCGGACGCCTCGAAGTCGTTCTTCTTCTTCCCCATGGTGCTGCGGCGGTGGTGGTGGGAGTGATGGAGGAACGATGCCGGTGGACTTTTAAGGCCGGCTGCGCACGGGAAGCGATGCCATTGAAGGCGGCGCCAGTGCGCGCACAGAAGAGGCAGCCCGAGATTGATGGCAAGGCTGCAGCGCAGACGCGGAAGCGCTGATCGCAAAAGCGATGGCCATGGAAGCGATGCCCTCGATACAGGCTCGCTGCCAGGCGGGCCCAGTGGAGAAGCGAGCGGTCACTTGGTGCGTCCGCGCAGCGTCCGCCGCGACGCATTCTAGGCGCAAATATGTGTCGGGTTTGCGTCGCTGCGGATGGCCCGGTCACGATGCATCGCCCCGCTGAAGGTGGTACCAGACGCATTTTCGGCCCGAGCGGACGCAAACGGTCGTCGCCCCGTTGGAGATGCTCTAAGCTCGGAGAAGAAGGTGAGCCTTCGTGGCGCTTGGGAAATCCTTCGTGGGATCGCACACCTCTCCAAACGTGACGTACCTTCTTGCAAAGGAAGAAAACACGGGAATACATCTTCGTCTCCGCGTACTTTCGGTTATCTCTAACCGAACTCTTTACTTCTGTTATATATATTCTGTGAGAGTCTCCGTGCTTGAGATACTTGCATTATGATAGGTTGCCTCACCTAGCTTGTATTAGGCTCATATTTATATTCCGCAAAGCCTAATACTACAAAGAAAGAATTAAAATTTGTAGAAACCTATTCACCCCCCTCTAGGTTTACCATCTCTGATCTTTCAAAGAGGAACTCGAAGCAGCGGTCCTCCTGCGAAGACGACGACGGTGCAGGCGACGACAACCGCGGGGCCGTAGCTGCTCCACCTCGGCGGCCCCGACCCCGGGGGCGGCCACGCCCGCGGCCTCGACCGCCTTGCCGGCCACCTGGACCCGCCATGGACTTCCTCACTGCGTCGTAGGAAGAGCTAGGCGGCGCTATGGTGGAGCTTGTGCCGGCTAGGGTTTGTGTGGAGGAGTGGATGAGGAAGACGAGTGCGCGCCCTCTTTATATAGGCCGGAGGCAGGCGACGGGCACAACACGTGTGGCATCGCCATTACGTTGGCAGAGGTGAGCGATGGCCGTTCGGCAGGCGAGGCACCGCCATTAACGTGGCGCAGACTGCCGAGGCGACGCAGCAGCGCCAACATCAAGCCTGGGTAGCTGCCAGCCGGCCCGGAGAAACGTCCACCAGACGCGAGCGGACACTTTACGCGTCCGCGCAGCGTCCGCAGATACGCATCTGAGACGCATATTTGGACCAGATTTGCATCGTGCGGACGGCCATGTCACTATGCGTCGCCCCGCTAGAGCAGGGCCTAGACGGCATTTTTGGACCGGTTCCGTCGCCCCGTTGGAGATGCCCTTAGACTTCATCTCCCAAATCTTGATGTTTATTTTTTTTGAGAGAATCGCAAGGCCAAGCCCAGCATTCCCTGTCCGCACGATACGAAAAGCATAGTTGAAAGCATGGCTATATGGCGGCTTCTTGATGACGCGCATTTTTGGCTCTCGGGTGCGTGCGCATCCTATATTGAAAATACCTTTAAAAAGTTACTAAAAAATGTATCGTAAATTAAATGGGTAGGAAATGTATGTAAACATGCTGCATACGTCAAATCGGGAACTGAAATATTAACTCATGTAGCCTACACAAAAATAATAAGATGTACTGTTCACAATATAGTAGTAGACACGTACTATTCACAATATTGCGAAAATCTATCCTCTCTTTTTTGTGTAGGTCACATAAATTCGAACTTTTTCTTGAAAATTGACACGAGTAAGTAGCATGGTGACATGTACATGCATGAATTATTTCAATTTTTAACACATTTAAATAGGGGTATTCAAATGTTTTTGAATATCATGGTATGGTGCACCCGAGTGCACCACCCTATATTCGGGCTTCTTGATCACAACCAGACTATGCCTCTTAAAATCAAACTCAAGGATGGTATATGAAGAAAGGTGCCAGCAAAGAGAGTTCCTGACAAGAACGGCAGACCTTCTGAAACAAACCAAGTCTGTAGTCTTTGTGGTGACAATGTTTCAACTCTTGTTTTGTTTTCTGATTCAGAGCAAAATGGTCTGCAAAGTTCAGAAACTCTCACCGTGCACAAGCATTGATCGCCCTTGTCTTTACAGTGACTATTGAGAGCCCTTAGCCAGATCAAAACTTTGTCTCCAAGTAAGTTAACTGATTGATTTGTTTCGCTGGCATAAACCAGATCAACCGTCCAGGTCTCCTCTCTCTATTTCCCCGGAAGGCCCAAATGAAACCACCACAGTATCGGCCTGCCTGGATTAATTCAGATTGGCAACTATACCCACATCTGCATCTTATTTCAGAATTAGTAGCATGACAGTATCAGATAATGTCTCCCCAAGATAGTGTCAATTTATAGATGCATGCTATAATTTCTATTCATACATAAGTTGTTTATATCGTGACCCCCGCCAACAAAATTACATAGAGATGCAAGCCAAGGTTTTCAAGTGACCTTGCTGAAGCATCCTGCCTTGCAAGTTTAACCAATGTTTGGTATTCAAGGTCTGGAGCAAATGTACTGGGACGTTCACCTTATTTACAATTTGATAGCTACAATCTCTGAAGGATGGTCTGCTGAGCCGATACCGAAAGTGAACAGTCTGCAACACAGCAAATTAAAATAAAATTGAATGGTTTGCAACTATCTTCTTGATGTTTACAGCTATGTTCTTCTGTTTTGAGTGAAACATGATAAGTCAGCAGGTGCATAGTATTTACCACATTTCGATTTCGCAACACCTATATGAGAAGTAGCAGATCCCCATATACCCTCCTAATCCTATGGTATATCATCATGGCGAAAATTTTGTCCTTGAAAGGTACAGTCCAACCATACCACTATTCTCTAAATGCTGAAAATGCAATGCCAACAGAAAAAAAAAGAATACAAATAACCTTACTAGTTCCATCTAGGTAGGTGATGCAGCAGACCAAAATTGTTTATGAGTACCTTCGACCAATCACAGAGCGAGAAACAAATATCAACAGAAGTGGTGTACCATAATTTCGATCATGGCAAGTTTGCTTCAGAATGTTATGCAAGCTAGGTTGGCAATGTTTGTAAACTAGCCTATAAAGGCAATTCATTTCTGGATAAGTAAGGTGAACACGGGCTCGAGGTCTATGTCGTGTTTTAGCACCCACTCCAGTTGACCACATGATGATGATTCCGTGAGGATCCAAACCCGGAGCAGATAGTTATCAAGCGACAGAAAGTAGACCCCGTTTTGTGATCTTTGCAGATAAGGATGTGGGTATCTGTTATCGGCGTAGCCCGGCGGTGGTTTGACTACGCGATATGTATTGCTAGACAAGGATATCCTGCGAATTGGGGGAACCAGAAGGTGTTACTAGTTTCTCGTTTTACAGAACTAGTACTAGGTACTACTAATGCATTTTATTTCAGCATTGCAAGATACATTTACGCATTGGGATTGACTGAATCGATGTGAGGAAGTAGGTAGGCAGGTAGGTGCGCACCTGAGAACGAAATGGGACTCGCAATGCACGTAGAGGGCTCCTCGGGAGTAGACGGCGCCGGACCGCGGCCGAGCTTGCACCTCGGCGACGGTCCCTGCTGTGCCGCCTTCCCTGACGAAACGCCTCTCCTCCCAGCAACCTGTGCTTGACGAGAGGACATTCAAGGTGCACGAGGATGCCGGGCACTGAGCATCGTCGTAGCCTAGAACATCCATGGAACCCATCCTGCTCAAAGCGCAGATACGGAGCAGCTGGTAGTGCGGTGAGACGGTGGGATCGAAGAGCAGGTAGGTGTTGATGGATTCCGGGACTGGAGTGGCAAGGTGTTGGTCGGTGCTGATGAGGAACTGGACGCGGCCGGGCGGGCCTGGGGGCAGCGCATCCCAGCGCCGCGTGGCGGGGTTGACCACGTAGGTTCCGATGAGCAGGAGGCCGTTGCAGTGGTCCTTGATGGCGTATTTCTCCCTGGTGCGGTAGGTTTCGCCCACGCGCCACGCGCAGGCGGCGGGGCTGGCGTAGGGCAGGAAGCTGAGCTTGCCGGTGAGCGCGGGGGCGCCGCCGGGGCGGGCGAAGAAGGCCGGGAACTTGTGTGTGTCGAAGTGGAGGAAGATGCCGCGGAGGGTGAGCGGGAGCAGGTCCGCGCGCAGGAGGCGGCGGGCGTCGATGGCGGCGCACCAGGGCCTGCAGACGCTGCGGGACGCGGCGACGCAGCGCGGCGCGAGGCGGCCGAAGATGTTGGCGAGGGCGTCGTCGGGGAGCGAGGGTGGCTGCTGCTCCCCGTCCTCCTGGCCCTGCTGCTGTTGTTGTTCGCTGCCGCTGGGTGGCGCTGCAGCGTCGGGAGGCTTGAGCGGCGGACCGTCGTCACTGTCCATCGGCTGCCTCGCGGATGGATCTGGGGGACTGGCTGTTGCTACCAGGTTTTGGTTGGATTTGGGGGCGGCGAGCTGAGCGGTGTACGCGGAAGGAAGGAGGCGATTCCTGGGCAGGGCAGTTTGGCGGAGTCAATGCTCGCTCATTGATGGCGCGCGCTTCGCAGCTGAGCCGGCAAAGGAAGGCACGCTGCGGAGCACGTGACGCGGGCGGGGCGGACAAATAAGTCCCGCGTCGGTCAACCGATCGACTTGGTTCGTTACTCACTCGGTTCATTGTGTCAGTTTATTTTACATGCGCGGGGACGGGAGATTGGTCAACGAGGCGCGCGCACCTACTCCTCGTTTCTGTCACGACTCCCTACTCCTTCGCTCTTTTGTTTGCCAAGATAAACACATGGATCCCAAGTACCGTGCAACTGAATTAGTACTAATCGAATTCGCCGGCCAGATTTATTAATCGATCGACTCGTGCAATATATACGTGCACGTGCACGCCCGCAACATCCATTCACCGCTGCTTTTCTCTTTCTCTCCCACGCATGTCTCCGCTCTTTTTTTTTTTCTTCTCCAGGGAAACATAGGACACTGAATAATACTGTAGTTACATCGTCAATTTGCGAACCATCACCTACTCACCATATACAGCCTAGCTCTGTTGAAAGTTTGTGAGTTCGGATCCGCTCTCTCCGTTCCGACTTCACGTATAGTAACCATAACTGAGGGGCACCACTATAAATCGGATGCCGATCATTGGCTTTCCATCGGACTAGTGCCGAACCGCACGATTGATTTCATCTAGAGCGTGCAATTTGCTTGCATGCAGAGCCAGCAAAAGGCGCTTCAATTTGCTTACATGCAGCGCCATTACTACTAATGGCAATTTGTTACTTTCCTAATAAGTGCTCCTTGATTCACGACAGAACAAACTGGCAGCGTCATGGAATTTGCTTCCATATGAAGAATTTTATTTCCAATTGTATAGTCCGCTTGGTTGCTTCCATGTGAAGATATTTTGTGTTTCCAACTGCAGTCCGTTTGATTGTCGTTGAGACTTAATTTTGCCCCCAATACAAATACTAGTTTTTTTTTTCTCTCAGACAACACGATAGTTTGATATATTTTGTTTCTGACATAGAAAAATATGCTTCAAAAGATCATAGACTGCTCCCAATACAAATACTAGTTTTTTTTTTTCTCTCAGACAACACGATAGTTTGATATATTTTGTTTCTGACATAGTAAAATATGCTTCAAAAGATCAAAGAGTTTGCTTCCGTGTACTACTCGCGGAGCCAGGAGTACAAAGTTGTGATATCAAATACATGTATTTGTATATATTTTGTAGTATTTTTTACATGAATTTTAGCCTATATGTGAAGTTTTCGCCAAAATGATATGTAGTCAAACTACACAGCAGGCCTGTGGATCCGTCATATATTGCTTCCAATAGTTGTTCTACCAACAGTGATTCCCAATAGAAAAGGCTTTGCTTCCACGGTCGACGAGGCTGCTTCCAACTTAACCGGAGATTGTGTCGATCAGTTTTTAAGTTTCCAAGGTAGAAACAATGTGCTTCCAAGGACCAAATGAATGATTTGATTTACCATTAAATTGCTCCCACTAGTAAAAGTATATTAGTTTCGATCAATACCGCTTCAGATAGAGATTATAATTTGCTTCCAAATAAATATCACTTGCTCGGAATGGTATCAGAAATTGGTTCAATATACAACATGGATGGATCATCGAAGGGATTAGGTTTTGTGCCATTTGGGAAGAAGTCCATTGTGTTCTGCTGTGTTGGCGGTGGCATAGGAGTGCCATGCCGACAAGCCACAAAGCATGTGTTCTACCTGGTCAACGATAGTGAAGTCACACTTCATGTTGTCGAGACCAAGGAAGTATGGTAGCTCGGACGATGCTTGCGTAAACATCTATACAACCACGCAGAGGAGCATCAAGTAGGAGCAAGACATTAGTGTCGTGACTGACAGCTTCGATAATCTCGTCGCCGAAGAACAACAAAGTAAATATGGTTTTTTGCGTGAAGGGTGAAGGTGGTCTATGCGGTGAGGTTGTTAGACACAGCTAAAACGGTATTTGGCATTAAATCTGGATCTAAAACCTTCACGATTTTGAAAATCGGTGCTGCGGATGGATGACATATTTGATGATTGTTGACAACTAGCTAGGTAGAAGCAAACATTACATATGAAATTAATTAGGAATCATGGACACGTAGAAGCATCAATTCTTTAAATACAACATAGAAGAAAATGTCATTCGCTTCCGTTGAATACGGAATTTGCTTCCATGAAGATTGTGTGGCACTATGCCTGTCTAGAAGCGACACGATCTGCAAGCGCATGGAGACGGCCTAGGTGCCGATCGCCGTGCAACCATATTACTAGCACAAAATCGTGGAAGCACATGTGGATGATAATAGAAGCTGAACGGCAGGCCCGTCGAAGCACCCGCGCGGAGGACGCAGTGGAGGCAGCATCGGCTAGGTCCATGGAAGCACCAATGGACGACGATAGAAGCTAGCTGAACGCCAGGGCCGTCGAAGCACCCGGGCCGACGACGTAGTGGAGGCAGCATCGGCCGGGCCCGTGTAAGCACCCGTGCACGACGGTAGAAGCTAAAAGCTAGGACCGTCGAAGCACTCGTCGACGACCATACAAGCGCGGC
Source organism: Lolium multiflorum (assembly GCA_030979885.1). Lineage (NCBI taxonomy): Eukaryota > Viridiplantae > Streptophyta > Magnoliopsida > Poales > Poaceae > Lolium > Lolium multiflorum. The sequence continues at coordinate 71,798,572 of CM061749.1, read as the reverse complement.
GCCAGATCCGTCGAAGCACCCACGCAGTAGAGGCAGCCTACCATGGGGCGCTAGATGCATGTTGCATCAGATCGCAAGCATACACCGCATTGACACTGGTTGCCAGCAAAACCATGTGTCGCCTCGGCCGGACTCCATGCGCCGCAGCTAGAAGACCCCACCCCATGGGACGCTGGAAGCAGCCTAGAACCAACCGCTTCGGTCTGATTGGATCCTTGCCGGCCTGGCTGTGCCGCCTCTAACTGCTACTGTGCCGGCCAGTGATGGCCCCGACGCCTCTAACTGCTACTGTGCCGGCCAGTGATCGCCCCGACGGCAGAGCTTCAAGCGTGTGTATCAACGTTCGATTCCTAGCAGGTAGAGGCGGAGGAGGAGGCGTCGACGTGGATTGTAGGATGCGGCATGGAGAACAGGGACGCTGCGATGGCGTGGAGAGCAGAGGGACGACAATGGAAAAGTTGCGAGGTCTGCATGGATCGATTGGGGAGGTGTTTTGGGGGAGTAAATTTGGGGAGTGATTTGGGGAGACGTTTTGAAATGTACCTGCGCAAAAAGAAGAATCAAAACCAAGCCTTTGGATGAAAAGAAGATGGACGGTGTGCGAGTGGTCCGACGATTTGTTAGGAATCGGACTCAGATACATAGTATTTACCAAAACTGAGTAGCTTCATCGCCCGATTCCTTCACCTTTCGGGTGCTATTGGTTAATTGCCCCAAAATTAAACAACTAATTTCAGGTCCTTTTGTTTTCCTCCTCACGCGGGATTGGCTTAAAAACTAATTTGCATCGGTTTCTCAAATACGAGTCGTATCCTAAACTAGATAGGATCAGTTTCTCACTCTCCTTAATTACTACACGTCAGCAAGAAATCCGATGTGGCTCTCTTAGATACGGTAGGTTCATCCTGTAGCATTGGGACTGCTGTCCATTTGTGCTCGGGAGAAAAAAGGGAAGTTAATCAAGAGAAAACAAAAATACAAACGTGACTTGCTGCTTAGACCATTACAAAAATGAATGATTCTTACAAATCGACTACAAACAGCGAGAGCCCCAAGCCAAAGCTTACAGGTCACACCCGATGGCATAGGAAATCCGACACCTGAATCATTTCTGCAACAAATGACTCAACCGTCGCTCTAGAAACCCAAATAAAAACCAACACCTGAATCTTGACACAGAGCCTGCCTGATCAGGGTGCTGACACCGACCTGGGGCTGACATCAAACGCCAGTGGGCAAACACAGCAGTTTTGCTGTCTCACATTTGCCTGAAAACCAAGTAGTACATGGAAAGATCAGGTAAGCAGACCATCTTATTTTGTCCAAAACAAATAACGACAGTGAAACTCAAGAAATTACAAAAACATTTACAGTGGAAAAGCAAGGGCGGCAAATTTGATTTATAACCATATTGTAACTAACAACCTACAGGACTAGAAGCAACAAGACTAGCTGCAATTTGAACCTCATAGTTCAGGCCATTATTTCATACAAGAATAACCCACAACATCTCATCTCATTCATAGCAGTGAGATGAAAAACAGCGGATACGCACTACAAATTCGATCCAAGGTCATGGGAAGCCGACGAAAAGCACCAACTTTTACACACTGCAACGTGCAAATGAAACTCTGCCATACTAACTCACAAGCAAACATGCTAAATAACTCTTGAGAGACTCCAAGTGCAGCAACCCCACAGGTTTCACAAACAAATCAAGCATTTGCATCAAGATTCAAATAACACTAGGATTTTCATGGAGCTGTTTTCATCATAATAAATAAATCCAGGCAAAACATAAAACATCCCACCTTATGTTACATGGTGCTGCTAGATACAAGCAACTGTACTCATGAACTCAGAACCTAAATGCCTGAAAAATGGTATCATACATGTAAACAGAAATCATTCGCAACGCTGTAATAACACTTGAGAAAAATTTAACAATTATGACCAAGCCACACAAAGGCGGAGCACAGAGTCGGCATGGCTTCATGGCAGTGGTACTACAGAGCACGTAGAGGACAAACACGGGAACCCGAGGAGCTCACCGGATGACGGTGTAGCCAAGGCATTAGGTAGTCGAGGCCCGGGATGCCAGCTGAGCCTACCACCATGCGCGGGGCGTTAAGGCCACGGCGGGCAGCAGCACTGCCGGAGCCCTCACCGGCAGCAACAGGTCGCATCGATTCATCTATCTCTAAGTGAAGTGACTTGACCAGCAAAAAAAAAGTGAAGTGACTTGAACAGTCTGAACAAAACAAAGAAGGCAACTGTAAATAATACAAATGAGCAACCCATATTGAGAATCGTAAATAGGTGCAACTGGAACTTGGTTCCCAAGGCTTTTGATGGAACCAGATAACTTAGTTGAATGCAAATAGTGCACCAGATAACTTGATTGAATCCAGGCTATAAATAAAACATACCAGCAGATGTTCTACAGTGCTGCTAGTAACTCATGAACTAGGAACCTAAATGCCCGAAAAATGGTATCACACATGTCAACAAAAATCCATCCGCAACGATGTGTCCACATAGAAACAGACTTAGTCTACCAACAAATTTAAGAACACTTGAGAAAAATTCAACAATTATGAACCAAGCCGCACAAAGGCGGATCGCAGAATCACCACGACTTCATGGCAGTGGTACTACAGAGCACGCAGAGGAAAAAGAAAGGAACCCGAGGAGCTCACCAGATCGCGGTGTAGCCAAGGCGCTAGGTAGTCAAGGCGGGGGGTGCCAGCCAAACCTACCACCATGCGCCACGGCCAGAAGTAGCACCACCGGAGCTCTCACCAGCAGCAGCAGGTCACATTGGTGCAACGATATCTAAGTGAAGTCACTTGAACAATCTAAACAAAACAAAGAGAGCTGTAAACAATACAAATGAGCAACACATATTGACAATTGTAAATAGGTGCAATTGGAACTCAGTTCGCAAGACTTTTGATGGAACCAGATAACTTGGTTGAATGCAAATAGTGGAACTGAAATTTCATGGTTCATGTGTTGCTCTAGCATTAAGCTTTCTTCCCTTGCCAAATTATACCAATCGCTGGTTGACTAATCTCCATAGCATGTTTAATAACCAAATCCTAATGTTCAACATCATCTGGAAGCAAGTGACAAAATAGAAACCAATACAACAAGAAAACCTATTCATGTCCAGAAATCCAGTCAATGGAAAGTTAGAAAGGTAACATACTTCACCGACATGTTTAATCAACTAGTAATAAGGTAGACAATTAATCATGTACATAAGATGCAGACGAGTAAAAAAGAAACCACAATCCTCAAATTTTTACAAGAACTGGAATACCCTAAATACATAGGCAGCAACGTCCATTTTTCTTTGTTGTCAAAGTTAATTAGCTAGTCCATGTAACCGCGTTTCCCCATATAACCGCAGCAGCACATTGCTAACCTGACCATCCATGAGAGCGGGGACGAGTTCATGCCACATCAATCCTAGACACAAAACGCAGAATGCATCACTACAAGATAATTTCCTACCAAGTTTTCTGACCCTAACCTCTTCATTGCATCCTGAAGCAACTATACATGGAAAACCATACTTCCATCAGGGTTGGGAGAGTGGGATTACCAGGTAGTCGATGAGGACCCCGTCGAACATGTCCATCCCGGACGATGCCTTCATGTTTGCATACATTGCGTGCATATAACTGCATGTTTGCATACATTGTGTGTGAGCTTCTCCCGCTTCTCTTGTTCCATTCTCTGCAGAAACAGGTGAACAAGCATGTTACTAAATATTAAGAAAGCATCGACACGTATACAGAGAGCAGTTCAAGGCAAAGCTACTAAAAAGGATAACAAACCAATTCAATACTGCATACACTAAAAGAGACATTTTGTTCAGAAAACGGGTCACATGGTGGCAAAAGTCCTACATTGACAAACTAGTAAAAAGCATTGCCAGAGACAACTATATTATTTGCAGCGCCATATGCAAAACCAAAACTCAATCCCAATTCTCATTTCCAAACCAGCAGGAATTTAACATCCGTGCAACTATTTAAATTAAGCTCCAATGGTATGAAAACTTGGTGAACAACTAAAATCAGTTCTGTGGCAGGTTTGCAAAGATACACATCATCAATGAGCAACCAACCATGCACCAGCGACGATATGCTCTCAGCTAAAGCAAGCACAGCCCAGGCTGAAGCCGTAGATATCAATGCTACAAAGAATCATCCCACGATAAAAATCCTAAATGACACCACAAAGTTCCAGAGTCAAACAGACTCATCAATTACATACGGCGCCACAATAGGACAGCACATTTAAGCCAAACATAGAGCACAAGACCAACAGCGTTGCTAATGCACACGGCAACAAAGTACTGTACAATATATCCTGCTATTTCACCAGGGGCACATCAAGTTACTGTCCATACTAGTGCAATCGTTTACACTACATCCTGTGTTGTAACTACACAACAACAAAATAATCACAGTATTCATATTCCTCCTGGGACTAAGCTACAACAACGCAACCTGCAAAATCTGCCTAGCATCCGGAAGAAAGACTAGATTTTTCAAAGGAATACCTTAGCCTCTGGACATAAGGCCAGGCTGAGCAAGGTGCCGACGTCGGCCTGTGGCCGACATCAACACCGGTGTGCAACACGGCAGTTTTGCTATCTCACACTTCCCTGAAGATCAAGATGGAAAGATCAGGTAAACAGACCATCTTTGTTTGCCCAAACAAAATAATGACAGTTAAACTGAAGATATTACAAACATGCACAGGGCAAAAGCAAGGGCTACAATTTGTTTATCCATACTGTAACTAACAACCTACAATACGAGAAGCGAAGACGACTAAGAGGTCCGAGCATAGATAAGACCTCCTAGCGCAGGTCATTATTTCATACAAGAATAACCCACAACATCTGATCCATTCATAGCAGCAAGATGAACAACAGTGGGATGCACCGTAATTATGAACCAAGGCGCACAAAGGTGGAGCACAGATTCGCCACAGCTTCATGGCAGTGGTACTACAGAGCATGTAGAGGATAAATAAGGGAACCCGAGGAGCTCACTTAATTAGCTAGTTTGGACTGAAATTTGAATTGCAAAACAAGGTCTAAGATCTTTCGTTGCTAGCAAATAGTTGACAATTAATCCGATCAAAAGCGTAGAAACTAAACAATCAAGAAGATGGAAAAATTAGGTAAGAAGACCATCTTTGTTTGCCCAAACAAAATCATGACAGTTAAACTGAAGATATTACAAACATGCACAGGGCAAAAGCAAGGGCTACAATTTGATTTATCCATACTGTAACTAACAACCTACAATACGAGAAGCGAAGACGACTAAGAGGTCCGAGCATAGATAAGACCTCCTAGCGCAGGTCATTATTTCATACAAGAATAACCCACAACATCTGATCCATTCATAGCAGCAAGATAAACAACAGTGAATATGCACCTGTAATTATGAACCAAGACGCACAAAGGTGGAGCACAGAGTCGCCACAGCTTCATGGCAGTGGTGCTACAGAGCACGTAGATGATAAATAAGGGAACCCGAGGAGCTCACTTAATTAGCTAGTTTGGACTAAAATTTGAATTGCAAAACAAGGCCTAAGATCTATCCGTGCTAGCCAATAGTTGATAATTAATCCAATCCAAAGCGTAGGAACCAAACAATCAAGATTCACTTTTAACAGCAACAAAATCACATGGAATGAAATAGAACAATTTGAACCAAGCCACAAGTAAGCAGAGCACAGGATCACCATGGCCCGCCAAGGTTGTGGCAACACCAACTAAGGGAAAGAAGCCGGCAGCAGCTCCGGACCTGAAAACAAAGAGACACAAGGACATGAGGTTACTGCTTCCGGCATCTATTTATGCAAGAATTCTGCATCCTGACCATCAATGACAGTAGGGACGAGTTCATGCCACATCGAACCCAAACACAGGACGCAGAATGCCTCACTACACAAGATCATTTTTTCTACCATTCTGACCCTAACCGATTCCTCGCATCCTGCAGCAACTACACATAGAAAACCATACCAGCAGGGTTGGGATACGGTTGGATTACCAGGTAGTCGATGACGAGGCCGTCGAGCATGCCCATCCCGGACGACACCAAGCAGCAGGAACCCGTCCTCTTCCAGCCGCACCCGCCTGTTGTCGGTGCCGTCGAGCCATGGGAGCCCTCCCTGCTGGTGGTGTGGTGCCAAATCACTGGATATAGGGTATGGCAGCAACAGAGACTCGAGCGCCAACCAGAGGAAGGGGAAAAAATCGACCTTTGGATGATGCCGGACGGGGAGGTCTTGGACGGACGACGGCGTCGAGGTAGGTCGCCGCGGCAGGGCGAGCAGCTGCGGCGCGAACCTTCGGGGCCTCGTCGTCGCGCACCTTGTGGTGCAGCTACGCCCGCTGGTTCAAGCGGTGGTTAGGGCCGGCGCTGCAGAATGGGCTGTGGCGCCGGCGAGGTCAACCGGTGAGGCGGCGTGGACTTCTTGCCGGAGGGGAGGAGAGATGAGGACGGCGGCGTCGGGTCGGAGCTGGTGCAGTAGAGAAGGCGCGCGGCGGCGGCCGATCTGGAGAGGAGGACGGCGATTTCGCCATTTCCGAAGGGGATTTCGGGAGGCGATTTCCGTCTCGCGCTCGCCGGCCCAAGTTTTCTTCTCCCACTCGGCCCAAAACACAAAACGGCACGCCTAGTATCATATGATGTTCTATAGCATTTTGTCCCAAGAAATGGCATGTAAGGCATGTTTGCCCAGGCTTCTAGAAACTTCTAGGTCCGCCACTGGCTATCGATATGAGGTGGGGTATTCCAACGATCCACTAACTATCTATTTTCTTGAAAATGGACCTAACTCTCTCTTCCCTCCTCATGTGAATACGGAACTGGTTGACTTCTGGCAAGAAAATCCACATTCTTGACTCCATGGTATGGCGGTGCCATCAAGTTGACCTTTGGTGAGCGTAGCTGAGACATACCATCCCCATTTTCATGGGGTACAAATATGGCAAGGTTATTAAGAGCGATGCAAAGAAGAAATACAGTGCATCACAAATTGAATATCTTATAGTGCAAACTTTCGACTTCGAGGCCACCGACTTTTGCAATGACTTGGCCTCTTTTGGGGTCTTTCATGTTCATATGGCACATTATAACACAAATAACAAGGTAGACACTGTGGGGCCCGTGAGACAAAACGGTGCACGAAATCATGCGATAAAGGGTCAAGTAACCTTTTCTTTTGCATGGGGTCCTACTATGGGTATATAAGGTGGTTTAAAGAGGAAAAAACCAATACATAATTTTGAAATGACATTTCGCTTACATGCATGACTATACCCCCGCATGAACATTATGCACTTATAGTGCAAAAACCCACTTCGGGTCCACATACCTTACTTTTGTAAGAACTTCACCTCCTTTTAGGTTGTTCATATTTTTGTGACCTATTATAACACAAAAAAAGAGGAAAGTCACATGGAATTCACCATTTTTTTATAAAAAGGGGGAGGATGCAGATGTCGAGGAGCTAGCCAAACAGGGGGCACGTGAAATCACATGAGGAAGGTTGGGTCAAAAACCCTTACCCTTCTGCATGGATTTCTAATATGGGTGTATAAATGTGGTGTAAAGAGTAACATGCGACGATATAGCCTCAATAGTTGCACTTGCTTTGTCAACACGACTATCTTGAAGCAAGATTCTAGACTTATAGGAAAACATCCACTTTGTGGCCACTGACAAAGGATTAACTTGTCAATGCCTACAGATTGTAGACTAGGGTTTTGCTAGAAGTAGAGGGCAAGTAGATCTCGAAGGTTTAGGCGAAAAGTACTCGGCGATTATGAAAACTAGGTTATGTTGACAGAGATTCGATCCTTTCTTTGTCCCTCGACTCCCCTTATATAGGAGGTGGAGCCGAGGGTTTCGTATCGTACAAGTTAGTTCGGGACGGTTTCTAACTCGTCCCGCCAGATTACAAATAATACTTCCTATTACAACTCTAGCTTTCCTTAATACATCTTGGGCTCCCGAATCTTCTTATTCTTCGGATAGTGGGCCTTCAGTAAATCCCGGGTACCATCTATGGCAGGCCCATTTGGGGTGCCTATGTCAGCCACTGATCCAAATTTTCCTCTGGTTATATATCCACGATAGTTTGTTTATGATAATTTTGAATGATTATTAATTATTATATGCTTCACACATTATTATAAAATGTTTGATATCTTATGTGCAAAAATTATATGTGCTCTCTATATGTAGTATCCCACGGTGAAATGTAGTATCCCACGATGCGTAGTACTTAATAGCATATTTGGTGAGCCACATAAGAATAGTCAAGGGCGGAGACAGGGCGAGCAGGGGCTATAACCCCCCAACGATCAGGCCCCCTCAACATTGCTAGTAGTTTATTTATACTAGTTTATGCGTTAATGTCCGGACATAACTAGTGTCTAAGCCCATACTTAATACTAATCTAAGCGTCAAAGCCCAACTTGCAAGAAAAAGGGCCAATGGATCGTGGGTCCTTGATCGATGATGTGACTTTGTCGTCCATTTCTTGTCCCTCGTCAGATGGATCGACCGATCTTCCTAGGTGCGAACATACCCTAAAAACACCTGGTATGGTGGCTCTGTCGCTCGTAGCCTTGCTGCTCCGGTCGCAAGCTACCAGCCCGGGTGCAAGAAAACCAGTCGGATCAGCACAAGGGCGCAGGGCATCCTAACCACTTTGGCTCCGCTGATCCTGCATGCCAGGTCCCATGGAGATGTGTCATTCAGGCTATCGATCATCCTAGTTGTAGATGATCAAACACTCAATTTTGAAGGTACACCGTATACCTAGGTCATATAGCTTTATTTTAGTGGATTACGACATATTTGTCAAGTTAATTTGGACACACCATATAAACCAATTTATTTACCTTGAGGGTAATATTATGCAAGGTAATCACCTCATTAACTTGGTTTAAGATTGTACATAGTTGTTAAACATTTGCATGTAGTAATTCAGCAAATAACTCTTCCCTTCACCATTCAAATTACAGATGAAATTTCAATTGTAATCGCCGCAATATATGATTTTAGGTACTCTCTACTATCACTTTATGTAGGTACACATATCTTATTGCGTTTCATTCATAAAGAAATTGACATTTCTTGCATAAAAATAGTGAAAATCGTGCATTTACTATGTATCAATGGCTTTAGAAAAAATTCAGTTTTCAGTCCTATTCCTGGCTCCGCCCCTGAGAATAGTGGTGGAGTCAATGTTCCATCTAAATACAACCTCTTAAATAGAGTGGTGGTAGAGTTTCAAGACATGTCATCGACTGAGAAGAAGAGCCAAATAAGAATTAGACGGTCAAGAAAAAAAATAAGAATACAACAACAACTAGGTCATCATACAAATGCTAAACTGAACAAACATAGTAAGACTATAAGGGCACAACATCAGCCATACAGGTCTTGACCAAGTTGGAATAGCCAACATCTAGGAAGAAATAAAGAAGGATGCAAAAAAATTGGAGGAAGGTGCAGCTTGGAGCATTGAAAGAAGGTGGATGCAAGGGTTACATGAGCGAACGCCACTGGGCCACCGCTACAACACCACGATCTGACATGATCGAACGAGGTAGAGGACATGTTACAGTCACGAAGCAGAGGGACCATGGAGGAAGCGAGTTGAGGTACTCGAGAGGGACTTCAGCTACGGTGGGAGAGACAACAGACAGTGGCATCAGTTAAGGGAGGGGCTACCGCCGCCATGGGAAATGTTGGTGCTTGGGGAAATTTTGGTGAGCGAGGCATATTAGGGTTTGGGGGTGAACACGCGCTTGTCTAAAAGGGGCCTCCAGATATGTGTGGCAGGCCTTTTTTTCACTTCGCGCGCTTAAGTTTTGAGGCAAAAACATGGACACAACCTATTCACTCACTCTGCACGCGCCGTGGTTCGATTTTTCAGCCCGGGTCCATGACATACCGATGCACAATATGTTGTGGTGTATCAAAATCTTACACAACCATATAGTATGTTAGATTAAATAAATAACATCGTCACATATTTTGCCGGTAATGAGCTTGACAGACTGTCTGTCATCTAAAATAATCATTGCTAACACAGTTCAACATGAAATTTAGGGCGTGGTGTAGTGTGAATGTGCGATGAAGAGCTAGGGGTATACGTCACGGGGCCAACATAATAGGGCCCGCCTGAAGTTGTGCAAGGAAGGGTTGACCCCCCCCCCCTCGCTCGTTAGAATGGGTCGTAATATGGGTACATAAGCCTACTGTATAGAGGAAAAACCATAGGTAATAGTTATCTCGTGATTGAAAGTCAAAATAAGTGGAAAAACATGTTGGAAGACATTATAGCCCCGGTAAAGAGCGATAAATTAATATAAATATCAAGAAGATTAGAGTGTGAGAAGAATTAATGATAGAGCGTTAATGTTTTTTATTATTTCATGTGTTGTTGCCTCAATAATTTATACTCTTCTACCCAAAGAACACATGTGATATGCATGTCTATTCTTTCACATGCATTATACTCACTGGTATATGTTTAGATTGTTATTTTCCAGCATGCTAAGAAGCTTGATATTGTATGCTTTGACTCTAGGTAATGCCTAAGAGCATCTCCAGCCGCGTCCCCCAAAGCATCCCCCAAACGGTGCCGGATTTATCGTTTGGGGGACGTGTTTCTTTCGTGCCGCGTTTGGGGGGACGTCGCTCCCCAGCCGCGTCCCCCAATTTTTTTTTCAGATTTTCAAAACTTAAGCAAATTCATTCAAACTTGCTATATATTACATAGATTCGAACGAAATTCGATGAATTTAAACTAAACCCTAACCTAGTAGTAGTTGCGGCGGCCAGCGGCGTCGTAGTACTGGTGAAAGTTGTACATGTCGTCGGTGATGACCTCCTGCTTGCCGCGCTCGTCGGGCTCGTCGACGGGCTCGTCCTTCACCCCGCCGCTTGGTCCTGCCTGGCCATCGTCGGTGAGGTCGACGAGCGGCTTCTCGGTGTCGCGGATGGACATGGCGATCTCCGCGTAAAGGTCGCCCATCCAGGCGTCCTTGTCGTTCAGGGACGCCGCGATTGTTGCGTGCAGCCCTGGGCAGTCCTCAGGCTCGTCGCTGCTCGCGATGAGACGCTGCTGCCGCTCGTAATCCGCCAGCAGCGCCGCCTTCCCAGTTGCCTCGTCGTCCTGCTCCTCCTTCACCTCCGGCTTTGGGATGAGGAGGATGCCGCGCCTTTGCTGCTGCCGACTAACGTTGTTGCCGCTGCATCTCGGATTGACGGGCATCGTCGCGAACTCCGGCTCCTCCTTCACCCCGCGCTTGGGAACGGTGTAGGGCTCGACGCGACGAGGAAGGCGCCGATCGTGCCGGCCTTGATGAGGAAGAGTTGGAGGAGGACGAGTACGTCCAGCTGCCAGCGCGCTGCGGGCGTAGGAGATGGTGGCGGCGACAACGGCATCTCCAACCTCAGCGCGCCGTTCTGGATGCAGTCAACGACGTGCTACAGGGTGCGCCCCGGAACGCCCCAGAAGAGGAGGCGCCCGTCCTTGTTCCAACTGTTCCGCCGGCCGATGAGGCCGGCGGTGTTGTTCATCTTGACGTCGTGTTGTGCTTGGAAGTAGGTGACCCACCAGCCGTCGTTGCCGGTGGCCGCCCAGGTTGGATCGGCCCGCTCCTCGGCGGTGAAGAGAGAGACCGCCGAAATCTTATCGCGTCCCTCCAGCGCTCCGTGCCCGACGACGGCGGCGGCGGGACGCCTATGCCGTTGACGGCCATCCTCCACCCGCCGCTGCTTGGCAGGCGCATGTCCCGCGGGACGGGATATCCCGCGCGGTATAGCGCCCACGCCTCCGCTATGGTGAGGCTGCCGCGGCCAAAGCCGTTCGCCGCGACGATCTTGCGGGACGACAACATTGGCGAGGGAGGAGGAGATTCAGGAGCGGCGAGAGATTGGGATGGGGACGGAAGGAGGGGCGCTCTTATTATGCAGCAGCGCCAGGCGAAGCGGCAGCGAGGCGTTGGACGCAATAAACGCCGGCGCGGTTGGCCACGCGGCCATGCACTACGAGACACGTCCCTGCGTCGCTTGGGAAAGCTGAGACGCCATTAACGTCGCTTGACCAAAGGTAGGTGACGGGGTTTTAGGCTTCTGAGTCGCTGTCGCGTTGGGCCCGCATCTCCTGGCCTCGCATTTCGTTGTGTCCTTCGTGCCTGGAGCGTCCCCTATGTAGCGAGGACGGTCTCGGGGCACCGAACGCCGTATTGGGCCGCGCCGGACAAAAGGAGTCTTTGGGGGCGCGGTTGGGAACGATTTTTTATCCAGTGCGCCCTAGATCTTTTTGAGGGACGCGACTGGAGATGCTCCAAAGTCCCATGACACCAGACTTACCATTTAATAGGAATCCACTGAGTGCTAGCACAAGACCATCCCGCAACCCCAGGGTTGCGGTATAACATGATAAAACGAGTGGGAAAGTGCAAATACGGCGAGTTTTTGATACCCCTTGTAACATGGGATTAAACAGATATTGTCATCGCACCCACCATATGCATGTAGGTGTCTAAGACTAGTCACAATGGGAGTATCATAGGTAGTATCATGCATGCCATGTAGGCACAAATCTTATGTGGCATATCAATTAATGAGATGAGAGATGATAGTAGTATCATAGGTAGATACTGTATCATAGCACGTAAAACTAGTAATTTTAGTGGAAAACACATCATGTACACATATTTGCATTGAGATTGTACAAAACATTAAATAGGATGAAACTATGATACTAATTCATGATAGTATGCATTGTAGGTGTTGTATCATAAACTAGTATCATATGTATGATACTAGTTTATGATACTTCCCATTGTGACTAGTCTAACGATGGGGTCAGATAATTCTTCTTGAGGCCCTAGTCAATGCTGATTTTCTCTCGTAGTTAAAATCGGAAGGCAAACAATCTACTCCTACTCGGCGATTCTTTCCCTTGAATGCAGCCCATTAAAATGGAAATGATGATTATCTGAGGCATGCATTGGGCAGTATTAATTAGGCCTTGTTTGGTACTAGAGTTTTAGTGGGGATTAGCGGGGATAATCCGCTCCAAACTTTAAATCCCCACTTATCCCCAATGCATGTTTGGTGCTAGAGTATGAGAGAGTTTAATCCCCACTCATCCCCACTTATTCCCACTTTTTCCCCAAATTTTAGTGTAATTTTTTCAATCCCCAATACTCTACCCCTACCTAGTGGATTGGGGAGGGGTTTTGTGGGGATTGGGTGACAGCAGTGATTCACCCAATACTCTAGAGTATTATCCCCACTAATCCCCACTGAAACACTAGTACCAAACAAGGCCTTAGCGGGAGCAAGAGAGAGAAGAGACGATGTTTCCATAGTGTTGAGTCATCCTAGTATTAATTAGAAATTTTGGCCTAATTTCTTGGGACTTGCCTAATTTTACAATGAGCCATATGTAAATAGGGTAGTATGATAAAGTGCAGAAATTGAAGAGACGCGTATGTGGGGCAATGTCTCGTCACAAGCAAAATAGAAGGAGCAATTAAGGAGTGTTTAATCGGGTAGAAGGAGCAATCAAATCACCAGAAACAAGCTCGCGATCTTAGCCGTCCAAAGCGCACCATACAAGTAATTGAACGCACAAATTGAATGCACCCACCCAACCTGGATCCCACTTTCCCCCAACCTCGCCGCCCGCCCAGCCGCTCCTCTCGTCGGCGAAGCGCTCGCCGGCCACCATCCACCCGATTCGCTCCCCATCACCGCTCCCCAATTTGTGATACCGCGAGCGGCTCATCAGCCGGCTTGCCGTCGAGGACGACGCGGCTCCGGCGGAAAGGCACCGGCTGGGTCTCGCCGGATAGTGCACGGGCAGCGTCCGTCTCTGCTCCTATGCGGATTCAAGCGCCACTCCTGGCTGTCCCCGGGCACCGGCCGCCTCCAATCGATGGAGGTCTTCCACCGTTCCGCCCGCCACAAACCTCAGCCCAGCCGCCGGCGTTACAGAGGAGCAGTACGTCAATGATCCGTCTTTGCCATCCATGGGGATGGCGGCGCCTCGGTGACGGGTGGAGGTGAGGCGGCAAGGCTAACTGCTGCACCATGCCGAACTGCCGATGTGGCCAGCCAGCAGGCGCGTCCTTCGTGGACGCCGGCGTCCTCGGAGCCTGCTTGACCACCGGCGAGCAGATCCGCGCGCCGCGGGGTGGCTGCAGCTCCGGATAGCCCTCCTCTCAGTCATTCCCTATCTCAGCCGGCCTCCACCGGCACTCTCGCGTCCGATTTGCAGCAGCTGCCCAGGTGGTTAGCTGTAGGAGGCGGAGAGGTTGACCGGGGAGCAGCTGGGCGCCCGCCTGACGAATTCCTCCACTCAGGAATCGGGGCAAGAACAACTAGAACTGGTAGGTGCCTCCCGATGCCTTTTACTACGTAATATTTTTGTGTGTTTGGCTGCCAGTGCAACACAATTGTTGGTGTAGATAAGGTTGCGGATTTAGCTTGTTGGTACAGAGAGGGTTGAGCTGTTGAGTGTTTGGTGGTCAGTAGTACTTCGAGATCTCTGGTGATAATGCTTGCCATTTCAATTGTTGTACTAGCTTAGAGCGTTAACGGTCAATTTTCATATCAATAGGACTAGTGAAGTAAGTGGATCCAAGGGTGCATAGATGCAATATCGGCCATCTGTAGAGCATAATCTGTGGAGTAGCTTAATTTTTACATGTAGTATTCTCATTGTAGTTCTGGTAGAAATACATGTGTACTCACTGTACTATTATATCTCTAATTGGTGGTAAATCATGCTTGACTTTTGAATTGGTGGTAAATCATGCTTGACATTTGAATTGGTAGTATTCTCACTGTACTATCATATCTCTAATTGGTGGTAAATCATGCTTGTCATTTGAATTGGCATAGCTGCAACTCTGTTGGTTCTAGCACATGAATTATTATCTGTAGTGAAGCTGACTTAATCAGGTTAGATCTTAATATTCTTTTTTAGGAATTGGAACCACTCGGAATTGGAATCTGGCCAACTCCTGGAGTTGCTGTTGTCGGTGACATCCCTGACATGTTGCTGCACTCCACCTCCCCAACCAGCTGCTGCTCACTTGCCGAGTGAGCTCTCTCTCCTCCATCTATCATTGCTAAGCATTGCATATTTTCTCTTGTTGAATGTGTAGGCAGTAGAGAATCATCCATGTTTGGAGAGAAATCTATCTAACTCTATTATAATTTGTTGTGTGCATAAGCATTACATGTGTAGGAAATTGATGCGGTTATTTTTGGATTGTTTGTTGCTTATTGTACATAGACATTGTATGATTTTTCTTGCACATTATCAGGTTCAAAGCATGTAGGATTTTTCTTCTTACGCATAGATTGCTATGTATGCAATTGATTTGGATGGCAATAGTGCTTGCAAGCTTCTATTTTGTTTGTTAATGCTACTTACTAGTCGTTTGTGTTTCTGTTTCACTGAGGTTTGCTTACTAATGTATTTGCAGCTATCTGTGGCCATGGCTTCTGGTGCGTTCTTGGCGCATACCGAAACCAGAGGTTTCTACCTCGGCATCGCTCTGGCTACCGGAATGGCTTCCCAAAGGAGGCTCCACCAGCTCTGCGTTGTTCAGTGAGAGGAAGGACTTTGGGAACTCAACAAGGGAATGATGTGTGGGAGAAGACACCGCCTTGCCGTCTGCAGTAAGCTCCAGCCCTGATATATTCTGCAGTGGTTCCGGTGGATGTCAATTGTTGATTTTTCTATGGTGATTTGGGTGCAGGAAGTCGAAGGAGGACTACACAGGGCTTAGCAGTGCCGGCCTCCCCAAGCTCATGCTGCTGCCGGTATCAATTAACCCAGAGCAATATCCGGCGTTTTCCAGGAAAAGGGCGAGGCGACAAGGAGGCCGACCTCCTGCTGATTGACCCCTGCCGGGACAAGGAGGAATCAAACACATTTGCATGAAAGTCAAGTCTTTGTCTCGCTGATCTTGGACAAAAAGGGCAGTGAGAAGAACATCCTTGTCTTTGACCTAAGTGGTTGTACTTTTGATGTCGGTATCCTGACCATTGCCAACGGTGGGTTTTAGATGTTGGCAAAAAATGGCGACACTCTTCTTTGAGGTATAAAATCTCTCCTGTCACTCACTAGTATTTTTTTTGATATACTGCCATTATTTACCAACTAAAAAATTCATATAGACAACACGAAGTTGCTGGTTAGTGTACTGCCACCTGTTATATAGTCATTGATTTTAAAAATGATTATGTGAATATTTTATAAGTAAAATGATTTTGATGCCACATGTTGCAATTGCACAAAAGATATTTTGTAGTACGCTGTTGTCTAGTGAAATATACATTGCTTCTATAACAAGCTCTCAACAATAACCCTTTAGTTGATGTACTGCTTTTACTGGACCTAAAATGATCTACTTTGTCCGTCCATGAAAGGATGTCAAGTTGGATGTATGTAGACACTATGTAGTGTATATAGATACATCTAAAGTTAGATAAATCTAAGACATCCTTCTATAGGCGGATGGACTAGTAATGTTTAGTTTGTTATGCATGAGTTGTGAGTCATGCATATATATAACTGAGCTGTATAATCTATCTAGTTGAGGACTTCGACCACAGAGTCATGAACTACTTCATCAAGTTGATAAAGAAGTATAACAAGGAAAACCATTCTCTTGGAAAGATGAGGAGGGAAGCTCTGACCCATGGCAGCCGAACAATGACCTCTTCTGCAAGACCATGGGACCTGTGACAAAGGCCATGGATGAAGCTGGCCTTGAACATAGCTAGATCTAGGAAATTCTTTGGTAGTAGCACCAGGACTCCCATGGTCCAACACCTTCTCAGGGACTACTCTTGTGGCAAGGATCCAAAGAAGGGTCTATTTTGAGTTTCCGAGCACTAGCACCAAGGTGCCAATTGCAAACTAAATGGTCTTTCAAGTGACCTACTCTTAGATTCCAAAGTTTAGGTAAGTTGTCAGGTTTCTCTTCTTTTTCCTCCATGTGCTCTGATAGCTTGTGCTCTAACTTTTCAAAAATCTGTTACTAAGAATCTGATGTCTATCATGGCTAGTATTCTTGGCAAGCCAATGGACTTGATGATATTGTGTTCTTAGACTTTTCTTGTTGTTATATGGTTGCAAATTATTCTATTTAGTACTATGTGGTCTTGATCATGTTTTGTCTAGGGAGAATAGCTCCTTTATTTTACATTGTTCTAGTTTTGGTTAAGAAATTCTGGCTCATGTTTGGTGTCGAGTTTTTTGGAAACGGATGGCCAGTTTACAGAGCAAAGTGGTCTGGTAAAGTGGCGAATCTTTGCATTGAAGGTTAGCGATAACAATATGCAGTTCTCCATGCCACACAGTTCTCAAACAATCTGCTACATCACAAATCTCTAGAAGTGTTAGTTGCCTGTTTTTGCTGTTCTTATGCTCAGTGACTATTACCGAGATACACACTCCCATTTATACATTTTCCTACTATCATTAGCAGACGTTGGTCTGTTTCCTCTTATTCGCCAGCTCCTGTGCGCAAAGAAGGTGCCAGGAACATCTTGTGTCAGTGAATGTATTTTTGTGGTGCACTGCATTGCTGGTTAAAACCTAGTAGTTATTGTCGCGTTAGTGTGATTGTATTGCAGTATAGCACCACTCCTATTCTTTTGTAAGGCGAAGACTTCTCTATGATGACAACCTGATATTTGGTATCCATACTTTTGACTTATACTATCTCTAGTATAGTAGTATTATTGCTTGGGTGTCTCCCTATGGTTCATCATGGTGTAATTGTGTCCTGCTAATATTTGGTTGAACTCTATTTAGGACTATTGTAGTTGAACGATGATCATCATTTAGGATTGGACTTAAGGCAAACCCTGATTGGAGCCTATTTAGGATTACTGTAGTTGAACAATCATCCATGGTATGAACTCTGATTGAGTTTGTTTATGCATGCCCCGAGTCTTCACCATCTGTGCGCCGTCTGCCATACATAACTAAGGCAAAAAACATCTCAGGTGTGTATCTCGGTTTCGACTACTTCCTGGTTTGCCTCTGCCCTGGCTGGATTAGTTAAGTTCCTCACTAGTAAGTTATGATCACTAGTGAATGCATTGATGTTGTTCAAAATCACACACATTGTTTCCCCTGAAAATGTTCAGCAAGTTGTGATCGCAATTTTTTCCGCTAAATTAATGTTGGAGGTGATTAATTGCAAGATTGATATATAGGATTACAAATAGTTTCAGCTTAAGATCGTTGAGTTAATTCTGTATGGATTTCGGCTGGTGAAGATTCTTATAATCAGATCAAATTCTTAATCGGAATTAATTCTTGGAAGCACAATAAAGCTAAAACTATCAGCTAATATCTGCTTTGATTTGTGAATACCGACCTGAATATGATTTTTTTATGCATGTGTCTTTTGGAGACGTGGTGAGGTAGTCTTAACTGTCTGTAAATTACACGCTAGCTTGCATTATTAAGAGTATAGGTTACCTGCTAGCTGTTTCAGGTATTGGTTCTGAGGAAGCTTCAGCATGTTCATAGTTTCTGTTGTAGACCGTGTCTACCTTCTTGTGCCATTTCTGCCCGGGACAAGCCTGTGTTTGAGTTATCAGTGTCATTCTTTTAAATAGAAGCCAATGTGTGTAGCTCAAACTACATATATTATAGCCAAAGTGATTGAACTTTGATGCTTCAGACATTTAGTATACATCCTTAGATATTTACAATCAACACGAACCCCAGTTATATCTTCTATTTGTTTTCTTATTCTCGGGTTTTTCTATAACCAAAAGGAACACCGCTAATTGATCAAGCTTTATGCAGCAAGCTTAAGCTTTCATCGGTTGTATTTATCTGTACATTGAACAAACTGACATGGAACTGTTTTATGTTATTTCTGGAGTACCTAGGTTGCCTGGTTCTTTTCCCTGTGAGTAGAAAAGCTTAACTAAGGATCAATCTTCACCAGCAAGGTTTACGTATGTCAGTTTGTTGGGCCTTTCACTATAGATATCTACAAGCCGGTTTAGTACACCTTTGAAGTTACTATTAGGTCAGTGTGTCTGCCCGGTATACATCAGATGATTCGTATTGTACTACCGGCATTTAGTGTCCTCTGTTCCGACCGTATGAGCTCATCTTGTGTTTTTCTAGGACATTCCCAAGGAAGTCGCTGAAGAGGAAGACACTCATGTGGTATAGTATTGATGCAATGTCGACACTTCAGCATGAAAACCTCAAGAGAGGTTTGAAGCTATTCTTCCAATCTCAAAACATTTCCGTTGTCATTATGTGCGCCTGATGCAATTGCATAATTTCTGTGTTCTTCTTAGGACTCGGATCAGCAATACAGGTATTCCACAGTGGCTAGTCTGATCAAGCAGTTCAAGTGGCACTTATGGGCTTCTATGGTCCTGATAGTCGAGAGGATATCGAGCACTGCCGATGCTGGAGGACCTCCGATCCTGTCCGAGTCAATGTCACGTGCCTCTGTTGTAAGCTCCCGACCTCATCTCTTGTCCCCGTCCAGACCAGGTAACTTAAGATTTCATTTTTCTTGTGCTCCTGCTCGTGCAGATAAGGACCTTGGTTGATCATGCAAAGCCGGAGATCAAGGCTCTGCGCATCTCCTAGCGAGAAGTCTGGCCCACCCAAGCTGCTGCTACAGCCGTCTTCCCTGGAATAAGTCCTCATTGAAGGTATTGAACATGTACCCATTTTGTTATCATAGATGGTTTATATTTCTCTTGGTATATGTTCTCTATACAACAATAAAAATCATGTGTTTCAGAAGTCATGCTTACTCCCTCTTGGTGATGTGACCCTTTTTCTTATTTGCTGGTTGTGTGATAAGATTATCACCATTTGAATCCTTAAATATTTTAGCGGTAGTAAATGTCTTCTCCACCCACATTCCTAGTTGTTTATGCCGTGGCACGTCCATGTTCTCGCCCTGGAAAAATCCGGTGATTCCTCTTGTTCCATGTTTTCCACTCACCAAATTCTCCTGTTAATTGACGGGTTTCAGGTCTTGTGTATGAATATTCACATATCCAGTTTGAGTGTCATTAATGTGCAATTTAAAATCTGTTTCTTTTGTTTACACATATAAACACAAATGTTGATTTGCTACTTATGCTGATCACATAAAAGTTAGCTATGAATAGTCATCTTCTTTAGAGTTTGTATTGATTGAATAATAATTTGTTTCTAACATATAAATTTAATGGAAAATGAATCATGTTGAAGTGTTAATTATTTTTGTCTTGTTGCAAGAAGATATAGCCACGGTTAATCAAGTTTCATGAGATAAATGCAGAATGACGTGTGGGAGAAATGCGGAATTGTTTTAGTCACAAGTGGATTTATTTCTCATTTCTCAATGCTAGTTGCCACGTTGAGTTCTGAGATGAATTCAGTACACTTAGTGGCATGGGTTCTACAGTATTGAAGTTTTGAGCTTCTTGCTTATTAAACTTGTTGACTTGTACTGTAATTTCTCTCACTTGGTCCCAGATTACTTGCTCCAGAAATAGTTCCAGTTCGTTAAATCGACATGTTTTTTTTTGAAGTTTGCTTAAACTCTTCGACTGCTTATCAAGTAACTTATCATGTGATTTATTTCACAGGATGCCGTTTTTGTTGCAATAGGAAAGATTGTGAGACCAGACCCTATCGGATTGTGGGAATGCGAGTTTTGATGGTGCCAAGGTCATCAAGTTAGACTCTGCAGCTTTTTGATTATTGATTTTCATATAATTTGTATGAGAAGTTGTCAAAATCATATATACAATGACCACTGCATTTGTAGCAGTATAATTGCTATTATTTAATATGGTACTTGGCACTAGTATAGAACTTAGCATATTGCGCTAAACAGTCAACCTGATAGTTTATCATTGCTAGTACAGATCTTTTTTGTTGTGACATTCCTTTAGATCTACTTGAACCCAAAGGAGCGCAACAACACAAAATACAAGCTGGACACCTTCTCTGCAGTCTACCGCTGACTTTGCAGGAAGGAGGTGGTCTTTGAGTACCCTGTGACTGAAACTGCTTAAAGATGCATGCCTTGGATGTCTTTATTTTCATATCTTTCAAATCCAGATGTTTTGGTTGTGGTCTCAGTTAGTTTGTTGTCGATGTATTCCAGAACCCATTGTTTTGGTATCAACTTGGTTATTAGGGAGTTTGCTGGAGATGGCAACGAACGTGAACAATGTTAAAGTTTTGAGCATTTAAATTATAGAGCTCTGCTCGTTTGTCTCGTATCTTTCAAAACAATTGAATTTGATTTACATTCAGTCAGGCAGGGCCTTGAAGAAGAAACCCTGTCTGAATGTCTGATCACCGCACAAGGTACGTATGGGCTCGTATACCAGTGTTTGTTGCTCAGGGATTGAATGTCTAATAAACTATCTTTAGTCTTGTTCATCAGGTGAAGCTAGAGAGAGAGGCAGGTGTGCTTGGAGTAGTTCTCGGCCCTGAAGGCCCTGTGCTGGGTGTTAATGTGGTCGCAGGGGAGCATCGTCGCAGTGGCGTTGTGATGCTTAGCTCCATCGATGGGAACAGAGAAGTATGATGTATGTGTATGTCCTGTATGTCAAGAGCTGTACGAGAAGCAGTACATGCAGAACCTGTAGAAGAAGATAGTACAGGTTTGATCCACTTGCACGTTTCTCACCGATTCATGCACGTCTACCCAGTCATCGAATATATTTAAAAAAACTCGTTATCATAATTGTGTTCACGATTCAGACCAGGTTTGCCACAATTTTGTAGTAAAAGCTGATCACGCGCAAGTTTAAAATGTAGGCTTTTATACCTTTCTCCACTATACTGTATTGTTCCAATGATTTATCTTTTTTCCTGATTTGCCTGCTAAACAATTAAGTATGATGATGGCATGCTGCTTTACTTTCTGTTGAATGTTTGCCCAAACAATTATTCTACTAGGTGGCATTTCGATAAAACGAACTTACTGTCCTGTAGATTTGCGGGCTCGTGAAGTTTTAGGTCATCTTTTTTTAGTCTCTATTTAGTAGTTGTGCTTTGAGTTTTGGATATAATACCGCAAGGTTAGATCAGCGGTGATATTTTTTTACATTAACTTGTGAGTTGGGACGGTAGCCTATCTGGTTGGTGGATGTTTGATCTCTTTCATGGTGTCTGGGAATTTGTTCAGTCATGAGATAGAGCTCATTGATTGCAGGACACCGAGTCCTTGGAGGCTTTGACCGGTGGTTGTCAAACTATTGTTAGATCAATGGCCCTGAGTGTGTCATGTGTTGATGCATTTGTTGGTCCTTGCAGGCAAAGAGACAGAAGGAGTGTTCACTCCCTTTTTAAAAGGCATGACGCATGTCAGGTTGGAGAGCGGGGTTGTGCTTGCCAAGCCATTCGTTGATGTTCGCAAGCAGATCCTACCTGTTTTTGGTACCTCTCTCAACCTAGTGCTTCACCATGAATTCAGTTTGTCATGTGTTGGAGTATTATCATGAGGTTTAGATTAGTATCGCGGATGCTCTATTGAATTTTTAATTATGTAGTACCTTGTTGACTTCAGTGGTATGGTGCAGCGATGAAAAACCTGGGATTTTTTTAACCAGTACTGGTAATATTCAGCAGGTTCAATCTAGGATAACTGGCGAGCAATTATTTGTACCGCTATTGGAGATGTGCATTTCTAAATGAGCAAACGGATGATCAAATTTGTGGACCTTTCACAGGCAGATGATTTTATTGGTTTATGCTTTTGCCCTTGCTGAGTTTCTCTGAGAATTTAGTATTGCTCAGACTTGTTAGTTGCTGCATCATTAAACTTCCAAAATATTGTCAAACTTTTAGGAACGGTGTTGGGTACATTCTGGGTTACTTTATATTATTTTGTTGTACATGTAGACCTCTAGATCCATGTAAAAAAGTTGATACATCTGTCACTTGAGCAGAATTGATCTGTGACTTTCTGTGAGAAAACAGTGTTGGGTTTGTCGTGGTTCAGTAAAGCCGTCTGTGGAAGTTTTTGTGCTATAAATGCCACGATAATTCTTGAAAATGTTTAGTGCTGATAGGTGTTGTGAGTTTTGAAGTCCAACCAAGTTTCTAAATTAAATTTTTTCAGTGTCAGCACAAACTGTGCTTGCGTCCCTCTTGTGTTGTTTAAGTCGAAACTCTACAAATATTCTTGCTATAAATCTGCTATGGTGACCATCATTTGTGCTTGTTCAAGGACAAGGAAGAGGATCGGGGATGAGAAGTTAGGGAGAGTAGCGGGAAACCTGTAGCTGTCTGCATCCTTTGGAAGCTGGAAGACCTTGGAGAGCGAGACGACATCATATGCCTTGGTCGAGCTATCTCTACGCGCCAGCTTGCTAGCACCTTAATCCTCTCTTGGATATGCCTACAATGAACTGGGCCAAGATTTTAGGTTCGAAACAATTTCATAACAGATAATGTGTACCGTCCCATGATTGATTGCGGAAAGTTACATGTTGTACATCAAGCTTCCTTG
This sequence comes from Lolium multiflorum, assembly GCA_030979885.1. NCBI lineage: Eukaryota > Viridiplantae > Streptophyta > Magnoliopsida > Poales > Poaceae > Lolium > Lolium multiflorum. The sequence continues at coordinate 71,774,964 of CM061749.1, read as the reverse complement.
TCATTAAATGGTGAGTACTGCTGAATTGTTTGGTATTATTTTTATCGATCATCATTATTTGCTATATGCATATACTGATATATACATGTAATCTGATTGTCAGAAAATTAGGGTAGGTAATGCTATAATTTCGAGAACTCTGGCGAATTAAACTTTGATCGATCGAGCTACATAAGTTGGGAACCAGTACCAAAAACAAGCCATTTGTGTATGAAACAATATCGAGGATGGCTATTGCGTTGCATTTCCAGTTTATATAAAACTAGTAATTCTAGCACATGAAAATGTATCATGTTGAAGTGTTGATTATTTTTGTCTTGTTACAAGATATAGCCACGGTTAATCAAGTTTCGTGAAATAAATTCAATATTGTTTTATCCAGATGTGGAGTTTGATAGGGTAGTCATGCTAAAATATTAATCTTGCTCATTTCTCAATGCTAATTGCCACATTGAGTTCTGAGATGAATTCAATACACTTATTGACATGGGTTCTACACTATTAAAGTTTTGAGCTTCATGATTACTGAACTTGTTGACTTGTACTGTAATTTCCCTCACTTGGCCCCAGATCACTTGCTGCGGAAACAGTTCCAACTCGTTAAATCAACATGTGGTTTTCCTTTTTTTAAGAGTTCGCTTAAACTGTTTGACTGCTAATCAAGTAACTAATCATGTGATTTGTTACACATGATGTCGTTTTTGTTGCAATAGGTAGGATTATGAGGCCAGTTGTTGATGATGGTATTTTGGAAGATGTTGTGTGCCTTACCGATATTTTTTAAGAGTTTCGCTTAAACTGATTTAAGTGTACCAGATTTTGATCTGTGACATCTTATTATTCAAGCGAGCACTCATATTTGGCATAATATAAATGTAGGTCAATGGATAGCTGCTGATGCCGCCGGGGGCATCCTGGTACTTGACCGTGGAGGAGCAGGATGACACTCTCGCCGTGCCATCACCAACAAGTATGGCGTCATGGTAATCACACTCCCTATCCAACCTTGGTGGTCTGGTATGGTTGCTTGCTGGAGATGGTGTGCCTCATGTATGTTGTTGCCAAATGTGATGAGTAGGTTAGGGAACACTTTTATATTCTTTTCTTGGAAATTTCTGTGTCCTGAGGCAAGCGCGGATAGATATGTAGTCTACACAACACACCAGACCAGTTGTGTATCTAGAATTCACACATCTTTCCTCTAGTTTGCAGCTAGTATGTGCCCTTTTCATTTTATTTGCCATCTAATTATAGTGCGATTCAAATCACTTAGTTTTGACCTTAAGTGATTTCCGCCGGAGTTCGTTAATGCTACAAGACCATCTATTATACCATTTAATTTTGTAGATTAAGCACTTCAAGTTAGTCGTACTTTAATCTTTTGTATATCCTAATCTGCAGCTTAGGTGTTTGATCAATGAGTGTCATTTTACTATTCTCCATGCACTATTGATTGTTGATCAACTTACAGTTTATTAACTGTAATGTGTATAGGTTCTTCACCATTTATGACTTATTTTAGCAAGTCTTCACCATAGGCAACGGATGCAGCTACAGCTTGAAAGAAAAACACAGGTCACCAGGCAGAGTGTCTCCCTGCTGCATAAAACTACCTGAGTTCATCACTAAGAACGTATAACACCTGTACCCAGTCATTGAATTTATTTAGAACGACTCAATGTATTAATAGTGTTCACGATTCAGACTAGGTTTCCCACAATTTAGTAGTAATAGCTGATCACACAAAAGTTTAAAATGCATATATGATTTTATACTTTTCTCCAGTATGTTGTACCATTCCAATGATTTATCCATTTTCCCGCTTTGCATGCTAAACAAGTATGATGATGGCACACTGCTTTACTTTTTGTTGAATGTTTGCCCAAACAGTTTTTTCAAGTAGGTGCCATTTTGAGAAAACAAATTACTGTTCTATAGATTTGCAGGATCATGATTTAAGTCATATTTTTTAGTCTCTGTTTAGTATTTGTGCTTTGAGTTTTGGATCTAATACCACAAGGTTAGATCAGCTTTTTTGTTGCATTTTCTTACTTCGGACGTTAACCTATCCGGTTCGTGGATGTTTGATCTCTGATGCGGTGTCTGAGAATTTGTTCAGTGATGAGACGGTGCAGGACACCGAGTCCTTGGAGGCTTTGGATCGGTGGTTGTCAAAGCCCTGACTATTGTGTGTCGATGCATTTGTTGGTCCTTGCATGCAGAGAGATTGAAGAAACAATGTTCACTCCATGTTTGGAAGGCATGAAGCATGTCAGGTTGCAGAGTGGGGTTGTGCTTGCCAAGCCGTTCGTTGATGCCTGCAAGCAGATCCTACTTGTCTTGGTACCTCTCTCCGCCTAGTGTTTTGCCATGAATTTTGTATGTCATGTGTTGGACTGTTACCATGAGGTTTATATCAGTAGCGGGGATGCTCTATTGAATTTTAATTATGTAGTACCTTGTTGACTTCAAATTTGTAAAGTAAAACCAAGGATTTTTTTAACCGGTACCGGTTATATTCAGCAGGTTGAATCTAGGATAGTTGGCAAGCAATTGTTTGTACCGCTGTTGGAGATGTGCAGTTCTAAATCAGCAAACGAATAATCAAATTTTTGGACCTTTGTCACAGGCAGATGATTTTCTTGGTTTTTTTTCTTTTGCCCTTGTCGAGTTTCTCTCGAAATTTAGTATTGCTCAGACTTGTCAGTTGTTGCGTCATTAAACTTCCAAACTCAACCTTTTAGGAACGGTGTTGGGTGCATGCTGGGTTGCTCCATATTACTTTGTTGTACATGTAGTCCTCTAGATCCCTTTAAAAAAGTTGATGCATCTGTTACTTGAGCAAAATTGATATGTGACCTTCTGTGAGAAAACAATGTTGGTTTGTCTTGGTTCAGTAAAGCCGTCTTATTATGGAAGTTTTTATTACTGTAAATGCGATGGTAAATCTTGAAATTGTTTAGTGCTGATAGGTGTTGTGATTTTTGAAGTCTAGCCAAGTCCCTAAACTTATTTTTTGTGTCAGCTCAAGCTTGTGCTCGCCTATCTTGAATGCTAACTAACAGGGTGGCTAAACTGATGCTTTTCGTGTCCCTCTTGTGTTGTTTAAGTCGAAACTCTACAAATTTTATTATTGCTATAAATATGCTCCGGTGACCATCATTTGTTCTTGTTCAAGGACAAGGAAGAGGATCGAGGACGATAAGCCAGGGAGAGTAGCTGGAATCTGCAGCTGTCTGCATCCTTTGGAAGCTGGAAGACTCTTGGAGAAGGAGACCACATCATTTACCTTGGTCGAGCTATCTCTACGCACCAGCTTGCTAGCACCTTGTATATGGCTACAATGCATTGGGCCAAGATTTTAGATTCGAAAGAATTTCGTAACAGACAATGTGTACCATCTCATGTTTGATTACGGAAAGTTATATGTTGTACATCAAGCTTCCTTGTCATTAATTGTTGAGTACCGCGGAATTGTTCAGTATTGTTTTTATTGATCATCATTATTTGTTATATATGTGATCTGATATTTATAAAAATGGAATAGGTTATGCTACAATTTCGAGCACTCTGGTGAATTAAACTTTGATCGATCTAGCTATCTAAGTTGCGAACCAGTACCAAAAGCAAGCTTTTTTGTGTATGAAACAATATCGAAGATGGCTATTGTGTTGTGTTTCCATTTTATATAAAACAAGTAATTCTAGCACATGAAAACTGCTAATATGGGTCATCAAAAACTGATGCGAGCTAGCTAGCTAGAGCCACACTCATTAGGAAAACTTGCTTCCAGATAAGTACCATGAAATCGGTAATAATTCTCTGCGAGTTACATAGAAAGTAGATTTTTGGTGATCTATAATTAATTAATTACTTGTCAGCAAACCCTCACACGTAACGTTTTGATCTTATTTCCTGGGCGTCTGCGCTGTAAATCAAGGAGGCCAGCCTGGTAGCTGTAAAAAAATCCTGGTTGACATTCTATTATAGCTTTGTGAATTGAGATGGAGCTGGGTGTAACTGTATGTTGTTGCTTGTCAATTTAGTCTGCTTCTTTGGCGGTAAAGGCTGTGTATTTTGCCTAGTTTTTCAAGGCGCACATGTACAGAAATGGAGGTCAACTAGATATTGTGCTTTTCACGGAGGATTAATCACCCGTCTATTGTGCTTTTCTATAAACTTACAAAACTAGGAGATTAATATCCTTTGGCCAATACATGCTCTAAAATCAAGAACAAGTTGGGAGGCCTTGCCAGATTAATATCCATACACAATGTTGAGCGTTTGTAGTTTATCCACTCAAACTTGCAGAGTGGATCGTGATACATGTTTTACTCAAGTGTAACTTGCGATGCTGAGACTTAAAAGCATGCATGTGGAGATAGTTGATTTAATGATTTCATTAAGAACGCTGGCTGGTTTATATCCTCTTTTCCAGTCTAGCATAATAATGGAATGTATTTTATATCCAGGACGAAACTGCGGTTCTTTTTTGGTTTTGTCAACAAAAAGCCCGCCAATATAAAATCAAACACTGACGCTTGTTTTTGATAATTAAGGTGTAGGTACAGTAAAAAATGGAATGAAACACAAGGCATATTCTTCCCGGCGGTCAACACGCGGGCTGGGAGAGCTAGACTAGATCAAATTCTGGACAGAAGTTCCCTTGTAAAGTAGCAACTCTGCAAGGTAAACATAGAATAGTAGAAAGAAAAGATATGCTAATGAATCATTAACTAGCAACCATAAACCTAGGGATTGACTAGAACCAAACGCATGACCCGGTAGTAAAGAGGGCTTTTGGTTTCAACCCATATCTCTCACTTATTCTTCCATCTGTTGCGATTACCTGCCGTGTAAAAAAAGGATCTGGCTATGGAACAAAACAAAAAGAGTAGGAATGATTCGATCATGAGGAATGTTTCACTCAAGTCTCAACCTTAAGAAAGCGATATCCTGTTGCAATGTAAGGACGCTGAGAACTAAAAACATACACGTGGAGATGGTTGATTTCATTAAAAATGTTGGATGGTGTTGTTATCCTCTTGTCGAATCCTGCATAATAATAATTTAATGTACCGTAGTATCTTTGCGTTGTGTTTCTTTTCCGGTTTGGTCAACAAAAAATCCGGCAGTATGAGCCAATCAAAGACTCACGTTTACCATTGATAATGGAGGTGTACGTAGAGTGATAAAATTGGAGGCGAACCTACCCGCAAAAAAAAATTGGAGGCGAACCTTGGTGTAAATCTCTTCTAGTATGTAGAAATGGAGAAGTGAATTGTAAAGCAGCAGCTCGGCGGGCTAAACGTAGAAAGAAAAGATTTGCTAATCACTCATTAAGTAGCGGCCACAAACCCAGGGATTGGCCACCAAGTTCATGACCAAGTAGTAAATACGAGTAAATAAGGCTTTTGGTACTATGACAAATTACATCATGAAAAAACATATCTCAATCAATATCCTCTATGTTTGTTGTGATTGACCACCAAACGCATGACCATAGTAAATATGAGTAAATAATGCTATGGAATAAATAGGAGTAAATTGGGGGCTTTTGGATTCACAAATCACGGTATGAAAACCATTTGTCAGTTACTTTCATGATTAAACCTTATTGGTTTGGATCTCAGGCACGCGCGCATGTAATACTGATATTTGTGACCCATCCAGTTCTTGGAGAATATCTTGGTGTAATGTAACAATGCTGAGAATTAAAAACATGCACGTAGATTCAATTGATTTTATTAAAAATGTTGGCTAATGTCGTTGCCCTCTTGTTGAATCCTGCATGTACCGTAGTACTCCGGTTTGTATTGTGTTGCTTTTCCGGTTTAACAAAAGAAACCGGCAATATAAGCCAATCAAATACTGACGCTTGCTGTTGATAATGGAGGGGTAGGTAGAGTGAAAAAATCTCCTTTGCTGGACAGATTTGGAAATGTGAATTGTAAAGTAGCAGCTCTGCGGTCTAAACATAGAAAGAAAAGATTTGCTAATTAATCATTAACTAGGAGCCAGAGCCAAAAACTTAGGGATTGACCACCAAATTCAACACCAAGTATTGTAGTAAATATGGGTAAATAATGGCTTTTGTAGGAGTATGACAAATTACGGCATGAAAAACCATCTCTCAATCAGTCTCCAATCTGTCTGTTGTGATTGACCACCAAACGCATGACCAGGTAGTAAATATGAGTAAATAGTGCTATGGAATAAATAGGGCAATGGCGCATGAGCCAGTAAATAGGAATTTTGGGTTCACAAATCACGGCACGAACCAAGCTGCAGAAACCAAGGGATTGACTACCAGCAGACGCAAGACCAAGTAGTAAATAGGGCTTATGGTAGTAGTAGGTACTCTATCACAAATCACGGCACCAAGACATCTCTCAATTACTCCCCCATCTGTTGTGATTAGGGGCCAACTATGGAAGAGACGGGAGTAAATAGAGGCTTTTGGTTTCACAAATCAGGGTGTGAAAACCATTTGTCAATAACTTTCACATCTACCTAGTACTAAAAAAGGGGGCCGGCAATAGAAAAAAAACAAAAAAGAGCGGGATTGAAAAAGTGGCGCCAATTATCTGGGGATTTTGAACGAAAACCGAACCTTGCCCTCCTCCATACATGTCTATAAATACTAGGAGGGGTCTATCCTACGCGTGCGTCGTGTGTGACTTAGACTTTGACTCTTGCTCGGAGAGGAGAGGAGAGGAGCCATTCTCTTTTGCTAATCTTTGGTGTGGCGGCGAGTCTCGGCGACACTCTCGTGTGATGTAAATGAAGGTATACTTGTGTGGGTCTTTCATTTCCCGGCTACTACTATCCGCTGATTCTTGAGTAAATCTTATTATTGGTTTGGATCTCAGGCACACGGGCGCGCGTGTAACACTGATATTTGTGATCCATCCCGTTTTTGGAGGTCAGCGACGCGCGCGGGCAGGATATAGGGCGGCCATGGATGGGATCCGTGGTGGCTGACTGGATCGCGATCGATCGGCACTTCGGCAGATACGTAATACAGTACTCCATACTTATCGCGGGCGGGATAACTAGTAGTTTCTTTTCCCCTTGCCGGCCGGTGGAGTAATATCCATCTCCAGTTTCCTCTTGTGGCCATTGTGTTGCTGTCTTGGTGGCAGAGACACACTGGCCCGACCGTCCAGACCTTCTTCCTTGTCACTTGCTGCAAGGACTCAATGTACAATGTCTCTAGCTCTTGGAAGCTGTTAATGATCTCACCATCGCATCTCAGCTCCTCCTCATACATCTTCTCACGAATTTTCTCCTCTTCTTCAGCTTCTCTTGTTCCATTCTATGCAGAAACGGGTGAACAAGCATATTAGTAAGTATTAAGAAAGCATCCACACATATACAGAGAGCACTTCAAGGAAAATCTGTTAAAAATAATAAACGGGTCAGATTGTGGCAAACTAGTAAAAGAAACATTGCCAGAGACAACTATATTGTTTGCAGCCCCCATATGCAAAACCAAAACTCAATCCCAATTCTCATTTCCAAACCACCGGGAATTCAACATCCCTGAAACTTCTTAACTTAAGCTCCAATGGTATAAAAACTTGGTGAACAACTAAAATCAGTTCAGTGGCAGGTTTGCAAAGATACACAGCATCAAGGAGCAACCAACCATGCATCAGCAACAGTATGCGCTCAACTAAAGCAAACACAGCCCAGGCTAAAGCCTTTGGTATCAATGCTAGAAAGAATTATCTCACGATAAAAATCCTAAATGACACCACAAAGTTCCAGAGGCAAACAGACTCATCAATTACATACGATGTCACAATAGGATAGCACATTTCAACCACACATAATTCATAATTGTTTATGTTCGTGAGTTTCACACAACCGGCTGGAGCAACGTTTGTCAACCGGCTGGAGCTATATTTCTATGGTTGGGTGGGTGGTTAGGAGGGTAATGACACCCACAACTCTATAATCCGTTAGACTCGGATGGAGGTCTACGTGGGCGCAGGCTTTCACCTGCATCTGCCACGCCATTTCAGAGCGGTCTACCTGTAGGACAGCAGCCGCTGCATTTCTCTCCTTCAGATTCTTGCGCCGACCGCGACGCTTCGCGGCCTCAACGCCTTTCTTTTCTTTCGACAACATCTTCTTTGGCGCCTTCGGCTTAGCTTCCCTTCATGGGCTCTGTATATTCTTCATACCATTCCTAAGATACAGAACTCTAAAATGATTTAAGTACAATAACTACGCCAAGTACTATTTTAACGCAAGGCTTTGCCACATCGGGTCTTTTAACTGAAATGCATCAATCCACAATACTAGTACCCGCTCCCCCGGATTTGCTCATAGATAAATGTATGAACCAAATCCAATTTGTAAGAAAAAATAAAAAATGGAATTTTTACTCCTCGCGCCCAGGATTCCGTCCTGGGTCATTAGATAAGAATCCAAAGATAAATAGGGAAACAAAAAATATTACTACTGTATAAACAAAAAGTTTGAGAGTAAGCATTACATAATCTCCAAGATTTTTTTTTTAAGGAATAGATTCTTTCTCTTTTGATGTCGCAAAGTTGAAACCAAGAAATATCTGTTACGTTCCTGATGTTTCCGAACACTTTCAATAAAACCCTCTCGTAGAAGTATTTTAACAATATTTCGGTAATATTTGTAGATATTACTCGAACTGTTCCTTTTTTATTCATGTCCGCGTTTCGTATTCCTATTACTGGTAAAAAGATACAGATTAAAATAAAGAGTTCTCGTGGTCCAGAATCCGCAAAACCTACTTAACCGAAACATAACTACTTAACCGAAAAATTGACTTAACCGAAATAAACTAACTAATAAACCTCTAATATTGGAATGTTAACTAACTAACTACTTAACCGAAACATAACTACTTAAGTAAAAATAATAATATTGGAATATATGTTAAGAAAAAAATAACTTAAAAAAAACTTAATTGGCATGTTTGGAATTTGGAATATTGGCGTGTTAAGTACAAAAATAATTACAAAGTTTGGAATTTGGAATATCGGCTTCGACCCCGCGTGTATACGGAGGGGGCGGCGAGGCCCTCGCCGCCCCCTCCGTATACGCGCGGGTTTTTTTTTGTTTTTTTACGAGAGAGAGAGGATCGGCACCGCCACCGCCACCGTCACCGCCACCGCCCTTTCGCCACCGCCACCGCCCTCTCTCCTTTTGCCACCGCCCTTTCGACACCGCACTTAATTAATTAGTTTTTACTACATGTTTTCAGGACTGACATATGGCGGACGATAGAGCTGACCCGATTATGGACAACTATAATCAAGAAGTTGAAGAACATTTATTTGGCATCATAAAAGGCGATATTCCTTATGTGCCGACCGAACAAGATGAAGAGGATATTTCTTCTTATCTGAATCTTGACGGTCAAGATGAAGGCCGTCAGCAAGATGATGGGGAAGAAACGTCGATAAACGATGATCTTCAATTGCAAGTAGCAACCAGCTCCGGCGCCGAGGTATATATATACATTTTGCCTCTGGTGATACAAACTTACTGATTTGAATAAATATGTGTGTACTAACACGCGCGACTCTCTTTCTTATTTTAGCCCTCGGCCGGATCGTCGAAAAAATCGAGTACGTCGTCGTCAAAGCGTGGCGCAACCAAGACGCTCAAACAAGGAGAAATATATACCATCGAGGTTGTCGACAGTGCAACCGGCAGGCCGCTGGAGCCCCAGAAGCACACCACCAAGTTTATCAACCAAGAGTTGTTAGAGTCTCGATCACCCTCCAGGAGTGGCATGAGCCAAAGAAGGCACGTCTTGGTTTCACTTTTGTCGACAAGAGAACTAAAAAGGATTGCTTTAAAAAGCTTATGGAACATTTCATCCTACCTCCGGAATACCACAAATTCGATGAGGAGGGTAACAAGATTCAGGAAAACAAGGAGAGGAGGAGGCTAGTCAAACACTTCGCTCTTGTTAAGATGGCCGAAGCATTCCGGAAATTCAAGCAAAATCTAGCCCGTGACTATGTCAACCAGAACAAGACTCCGGATTTCAAAGGACAGTATGAGAGACTTCAACATGATTGGCCAGAATTTGTGAAGCAGAAGAAATCGGAGCATTTCATTGAAATATCGAAAAAATAAGGACAATGCGGCTAAGAAGGAGTACAATCATGTTATGGGGCCATGAGGGTATCGCTTTTGGGAGCCTAAGTGGGAGAAGATGGAGAACGAGCTGAGGAGGCGAGGAATCCGTCCAGGTACGGAGGGATGGGACCGAAGGGCCAAAAGCTGGTGGTACGGGCATGGGGAACGCTAGACCCGGAGGGGGCGTGTGTTTACGGGAACAAAATGTTTAAACCCACCCAAGCCCTTATTGACGCAATGAGGGATGCTCAAGAGGGGAAGATCAAGTTCAACAGAGAGAACGACGCGCTGACAAGAGCCCTCGGGAATCCTGAACACGGAGGACGTGTACGAGGCATGGCCGGGAACATTCCGTGGAAAGTAGGGTTCTCCCAGGACGATGACCCGTACGGTTAAGCCGTAAGAGAAAGTCGGATCGGGATGCAGATGTTGTGGCGCGGTTGGCATCGGAAGTCGATGAGATGAAGAAAACCCTGACTATACTAGTACAGGAGTGATGAGTGAACTGTAATACAGCTAGTTGTGTGTACTACGAAATATTTGTATTTTCTTTAGTATCCGGTTTCGTGTACTTATACTTTTATATAAATTGACCTGAGCCCCTGAAAGGGAATAGAACAAGTTGCAGAGAATCTCCCTGAGTTGGATCCTGGGAACAGCATGGCTTGCATCCTTTCTTCCAATATTTATGCAAAGCCTAAATAGATGGGAAGATATCCAGCGGCTTAGGCAGGTAATAATGGAGAATGGAATCAAGAAAGAACCTGATTGCAGTCTGATTGAAATGAATGGATTCACGAATTTGTAACTCGTGATAGATCTCATACTATGAGCAAGGATATCTATTCCAAATTGGATAAGACACTTGCTCATTTAAATAATGCTATGTATGTGCCTGATGTAACTGAGGTCTTTGTTCAAGACATTGAAGAAGAAAAACAGAAAGTTCTTACTGGCACAGCGAAAAGTTAGCACTTGCTTTGCATTACAGAGACCAGAATCTAGTGTGACGATGAGGGTCGTGAAAAACTTGAGGATGTGTTTGGATTACACAAGACATCGTTGCTGAGGTACAGGACATGCTTCCATCATTTTAGACATGGACTCTGTTCTTGTGAGGACTGTTGGTAACTCATAATGCATCGATGATATAAAATAAGGGAATATCAGTTGTCCTAAAGCTCTCGTGATCACTCAATGGTCAACAAGCATTTCTCATTTGAAATACTGTACTGTGCAAATCTGTAGTTCGGTGGATGAAATTAGGTTTGAGACAATATCCCCACACCATTGGAAATCATACATGTTATGTTCTCGTTGGTTTGCCTCCAATCATCTTGGTCTAATTCTCTGTGTTGCTGCTGTATGCTGATTGTTATATTGGCAGTTTGTCACAACTTTTATTGCAACAAAGATAAATTGCATGTTATGCAAAATCTGTACTTTTTGTCCTGGTTAGATACTAGTCAGTTTTTCTATGTTCCTTTGAGTAATTTGTTGTTTCCAGACAGACTGCTATTTTGGGAGAGATTCTGATTCAGTTCTTATATTTTATAAGTCCAACAGAAACTGTCTGCTCTTTCTTGGTTTCCTTTCACTAACATGTCATACATGTTGCTCTGGCTCTGCAGATAGTTCCATAGAGGAAGTTCTTTCAGTGACATTGATTTATCTTCTGGCCTGAAGCTGATAATCATTGTGCAACTGTATTCTGTCAATCACTTGGTAGCAAATGTTGGTGTCTGCTGATGCTCTACTGTTTGGTGCTTAGTGGAACCAGGTTTGTTCTGTCCTGCCTTCGTATGTTCGATCCTATTACCTAGTTGATATTTGATTTTGTAATGAACTCAGCACATTTACCTACTTTGAATATGGAATTTGACCATGCTTGTTCACAATTGCTCAGTAAATCTTGACACGTTTTATGAAACAGTCATTTCATCTCCTTTAATACACCATGTTTTCTTTTGAGTTATTCTCACCTCTTGATGCCCACAGTTGCTAGAGAAGTACATAATTTATCTGAAATAGTTTTGAAGACAAAGGTGATATTTGTCCTGCCTTCCTATGTTCGATCCTATTTCCTAGAGTATATTTGAATTTGTAACGAACTCAACACATTTACCTACTTTGAATATGGAATTTGACCATGCTTGTTCACAATTGCTCAGTAAATCTTGACACGTTTTATGAAACAGTCATTTCATCTCCTTTAATACACCATGTTTTCTTTTGAGTTATTCTCACCTCTTGATGCCCACAGTTGCTAGAGAAGTACATAATTTATCTGAAATAGTTTTGAAGACAAAGGTGATATTTAGCAAGATTTTGGCAACTAGGAGAATTAACCAGCACATTTGAAACAATGGATTTCCTCATTAATCTTGAGTTCGGCCCTTTAACTGTTTTGGAATATAAACAGGACACAGCAACCTTGTTTTAGCTGATCCTTGGAACCCTTTTTTAGGGTATGAGAAATCCTTGAAATTTCATGTTTGGCACAGTGATAAACCAAACACGGGTGTCTAATTCTTATGTGTTTTATGCTGGTTCCACTTCCTTCCCCTTTTGGATTATTCACCTCAAATCAACTCTAGCTTTTAGTGTCGGTTTTGACAGTGTGTACACTTTTATTTCATTTTTTCTCATTTCCAATTCTTATTAACTCTGCTGAGCAAGTGGTAGCAAAATGAACGAGGACCATAACATCTGGAAAAGCAGACTATATGTAACCCTTATGCTGACTGCCATGAAATCTGTGCAACAGCTTGGGCAATCGATATTGCTGTCATTCGGACTATGTCTAATCTCTAAACAATCGGGGCCCAACTAGTGAGCCTGATACAAGCTACTGGTTGCTCGTAAAATAAAATTCTTTATAATGATATTTGTGCTGCAGGATCTTTCACTTGTGTTTACACGAAAAGAGAGCTTACTACCATCTGTCAGCCACATGCATTCGTCTTGTTTCCCATTTCTTGAATTAATAGCCTAACGTTGTTATATGAAGAACCTTCCTCGCCGAAAGCCCTCCTTGCCTTAATGGCGTAGTCTTTTGCTCTCATCCTCAATTCCTGTGCAGCCTCCCCCTCACCCATCAGGGTGTACACTGCTGTCTCGACAGCATCTCTTGTAACCATAACCTCTTGTTGTTCGTTTCCCCACTGTGTAACGCCTTTCACTCCAACCTCCAAACCAGTTTTCAGCACATCCACCATCAGCTTCTCATTCAAAAACTGCTCCGCAAAATGTGGCCATGTGATCATGGGCACACCAGCACAGATACCCTCTATTGTTGAGTTCCACCCACAGTGCGTCACAAATCCTCCAATGGCTTGGTGCCACAGTATCATTACCTGTGGCGCCCAGCCTCTTATAATCATGCCTCTGTCTTTGACGCGCTCCTCGAACCCATCTGCGAGCCATTCCTCGACTTCAGGAAACTTTCCTCCTGCTTTGATCACCCAAATAAAGGGTTTGTTGGAGGCTTCGAGTCCCAGCCCCAGCTCAACAAGCTGTTGAGGTGTAGTGGAAGCGAGGCTGCCAAAGCTGACAAAGATTACCGAGCCTGGCTTCATCGAATCAAGCCATTGCAAGCACTGTGCCTCATCCATTGATGCCTTGTTTCCTCTTGTGGCCATTGTGTTGCTGTCTCGGTGGCAGAGGCACATTGGCCCGACCGTCCAGACCTTCTTCCTTGTCACTTGCTCCAAGGACTCAATGTACAATGTCTCTAGTTCTTCGAAGCTGTTAATGATCACACCATCGCATCTCAGCTCCTCCTCATACATCTTCTCACGAATTTTCTCAAAACCTGGAATGAAAAGACTTCCAGGGCATTTAGCCTTGGTCAACTCTAGTTGTGTAGGGAACCCCGGGATCGTGATGAGCTCATTTTCATCTGTGACTTTTTCCAGCACCTTGTTGTGAGAGATGATGTACCTGCAAGATGGTCATAGTTATTTAAAAAAAAATGTTTAAGTACATATTTCTTTCTTTGACAAACATCAACCAGCTGCAACTGGCCTAGAAATGCTTATAAATATCTGTTATCCGTAATTTGTATAATACATGTTTCGTTACGTGAAACAGTGCCCAGGTTGTTTTTATTTCTTATGTAGCCTTTTAATATGTGTAGCTTTCTTGCTTCTGGAAAGAATTTACACTAATTGTCCCTCTGCTGTTTGTCTGGCGAGGGGGCTAGAGTACCCGCTACCAGTTGTTGACAACAACAAACACCTCTCAAAATGTTACTTTTATTATCTCTATATGATTTCAAAACTGAAAAAGCTCTAGCACATGATTTAATCCCTGCTTCCCTCTGCGAAGGGTTTTACTTTATGTTAAGTCAGTAAACCTATTTCTCTCCATCTCAAGCAAGCATTTGAGTAGTTGTGATCAAACCATTATATTGTGATTTACTACATCATGTCTTTTATTCTTCCTTGTTAGTACAAGTTTTATCTGAATGAATATAGCTTTGCAAGTTATCAATGATTATGAAGAGACCATTATGATTGAGTATGCAAGTTGTGCATTATAAACTTTAACATGAGAGCGCTGCTCAATGAGATAAATATAATCTGTTAATTGTTCTCTGACCAAGAACGAAGTTTGCCATCACCAATGATGATTTCTCATGCACCTTTACTTGTGATTACCTTATACTTGTTTCAATATGAATTATAAGAGGTTGTTTACTATAATGTCCTGTGTGAATGAATATGATGCTTCTTGTCCGTATTTTATTTATCGACTCTTCACTCCATAAACATGTGGTCATGTCTATTGAGTTCAGTTTCGCTTGGGGACAAGCGAAGTCTAAGCTTGGGGGAGTTGATACGTCCAATTTGCATCACTATTTTATATCATAATTTGCTGTTATTCATTGATATATTTCATATTGGGACACAATACTTATGTTATTTCATCTATTTTGCATGTTTCATCATTATTGGAGGATCAAGCACCGGAGCCAGGATTCGCTGGAAAAAGCACCGTCGAAGGCAATATTTCGGAAGATCACCTGTGGAAGGAAATTATACCAAAAATCCTATTTTTCAAGATGACGGAGGAAGCGAAGGAGGAGCCAGGAGGAGCTGGGTGGGCCCACACCTAGGGCGGCGCGCCCAGGCCCCGGCCGCGCCGCCATGTGGTTTGGAGGGCCCACGACCCCTTTCGCCTCCTTTCTTCGCGAAATCCTTCGTCCCGAAACCTAAGCCAGAAGGGGTACCTCACGAAGAGTTACAGCCGCCTCTGCGGGCGGAGAACAGAGAGAAAAGAGCTCTCCGGCGGCGAGGAATCCGCCGGGAAATTCCCTCCGGAGGGGGAAATCGACGCCATCGTCACCGACATCGAGCTGGACATCATCACCACCACCATCATCATCATCTACACCATCATCACCGCCGTCATCACCGCTGGACACCGTCACCGCCGTAGCAATTTGGGTTTGATCTTGATTGTTTGATAGGGAAACTCTCCGGTATCGATCTATACTTGTTGTTGATGCTATTGAGTGAAACCTTTGAACCAAGTTTATGTTCAGATTGTTATTCATCATCATATCACCTCTGATCATGTTCCATATGATGTCTCGTGAGTAGTTCGTTTAGTTCTTGAGGACATGGGTGAAGTCTAAATGCTAGTAGTGAACTATGGTTGAGTAATATTCAATGGTGTGATATTTAAGTTGTGGTGTTATTCTTCTAGTGGTGTCATGTGAACGTCGACTACATGACACTTCACCATTTATGGGCCTAGGGGAATGCATCTTGTATTCGTTTGCTAATTGGGGTTGCCGGAGTGACAGAAACCTAAACCCCCGGTATATCGATGCAGGAGGGATCGCAGGATCTCAGAGTTTAAGGCTGTGGTTAGATTTATTCTTAATTGCTTTCTTGTAGTTGCGGATGCTTGCAAGGGGTATAATCACAAGTATGTATTTAGTCCTAGGAAGGGCGGTACATTAGCATAGGTTCACCCACACAACACTTATCATAACAATGAAGATTATTTAGCCGTATGTAGCGAAAGCACTAGACTAAAATCCCATGTGTCCTCGAGAACGTTTGGTCATTATAAGTAAACAAACCGGCTTGTCCTTTGTGCTAAAAAGGATTGGGCCACTCGCTGCAATTGTTACTCTCGCACTTTACATACTCGTACTTTATTCAACTGTTACATCAAAACCCCCTGAATACTTGTCTGTGAGCATTTACAGTGAATCCTTCATCGAAACTGCTTGTCAACACCTTCTGCTCCTCGTTGGGATCGACATTCTTACTTATCGAAGATACTACGATACACCCCCTATACTTGTGGGTCATCAGACACTCTCAACATTGATCACATAATAAATAAGTTCTCTTCCTTTGTGCTACATATACTCTTGTTTGATAATGAACACCATTCGTTGTGTAGGGCTACAAGAGCACCTCAATGCCGGAGTTAACAAGCTCCACAACATTCGACATTCATATTTAAGTAACCTTTAGAGCATAATAGATCTTTGCAATTTAAACCGAGTACTAACATAGCATGCACACTGGCACCATCACACTACGAAGGGGGAATAAATCACATCAATACTATCATAGTAATAATTAACTCCATAACCTACAAGAGATTATGATCATAGCCTACGCCAAGTACTACACGATGCACACACTGTCACCATTACACCGTGAAGGAGGAATAGACTACTTTAATAACATCACAAGAGTAGCACATAGACTAATAGTGATACAAAACTCATATGAATCTCAATCATGTAAGGCAGCTCATGAGATCAATGTATTGAAGAACATAGGAGAGAGATTAACCACATAGCTACCGGTACAACCCTTAGCCTCGAGGGAGAACTACTCCCTCCTCATGGGAGACAACAGCGTTGATGAAGATGGCGGTGGTGTCGATGGAGGAGCCTTCCGGGGCACTTCCCGTCTCTGCGGCGGTGAACAGAGACTCCTGTCCCCAGATCTTGGCTTCGCGATGGCGGCGCTCTGGAAGGTTTCTCGTACCGTGGCTTTTTCGTTCGGGGTTTCACGACGGAGGCTTTAAGTAGGCGGAAGGGCAGGTCGGGGGCCACACGAGGGACCCACACACAGCGCGCGGCCGGGCCGCCGCGCCGCCCTGGCGTGTCGTCGCCTCGTGGCCCCACTTTGTGATCCTTTCGGTCTTCGGAAGCTTCGTGCAAAAATAGGACCCTGGGCGTTGATTTCGTCCCCCGAGAATATTTCCTTACTAGGATTTCGAAACCAAAAACAGCAGAAAACTGGCTCTTCGGCATCTCGTCAATAGGTTAGTGCCGGAAAATGCATAATAATGACATATAATATGTATAAAACATGTGAGTATCATCATAAAAGTAGCATGGAACATAAGAAATTATAGATACGTTTGAGACGTATCAAAGGCATAATAATGCACATAAATATCACGATGACTAATATGAGATTTAATCAGGGCATTACGACAAAGTACATAGAACGCTATCCAGCATGCATCTATGCCTAAAAAGTCCACCTTCAGGTTAGCATCCGCACCCCTTCCAGTATTAAGTTGCAAACAACAGACAATTGCATTAAGTATGGTGCGTAATGTAATCAACACAAATATCCTTAGAGCATTGATGTTTTATCCCTAGTGGCAACAGCACATCCACAACCTTAGAACTTTCACTGTCCCAGATTCAATGGAGGCATGAACCCACTATCGAGCATAAATACTCCCTCTTGGAGTCACAAGTATCAACTTGGCCAGAGCCTCTACTAGCAACGGAGAGCATGCAAGAACATAAACAACACACATATGATAGATCAATAATCAACTTGACATTGTATTCCATATTCATCGGATCCCAACAAACACAACATGTAGCATTACAAATAGACGATCTTGATCATGATAGGCAGCTCACAAGATCTAACATGATAGCACAAGAGGAGAAGACAACCATCTAGCTACTGCTATGGACCCATAGTCCAAGGATGAACTACTCACACATCAGTCCGGAGGCGATCATGGTGATGTAGAGTCCTCCGGCGATGATTCCTCTCCGGCAGGGTGCCGGAGGCGATCTCTTGAATCCCCGAGATGGGATTGGCGGCGGCGGCGTCTCTGAAACTTTTCCGTATCGTGGCTCTCGGTAATAGGGTTTTCGCGACGGAGAGTATAAGTAGGCGGAAGGGCAGAGTCGGGGGGCTCACGAGGGGCCCACACCATAGGGCGGCGTGGGCCCTCCTTGGCCGCGCCGCCTTGTGGTGTCGCCACCTCGTGGCCCCACTTCGTATCCTCTTCGGTCTTCTGGAAGCTCCGTGGAAAAATAAGACCCTGGGCGTTAATTTCTTCCAATTCCGAGAATATTTCCTGTGTAGGATTTCTGAAACCAAAAACAGCACAAAACAGGAACTGGCGCTTCGGCATCTCGTTAATAGGTTAGTGCTAGAAAATGCGTATAAATGATGTAAAGTGTGTATAAAACATGTGAGTATTGTCATAAAACAAGCATGGAACATAAGAAATTATAGATACGTTTGAGACGTATCAAGAATGTAGTGGAAATTGTGCACGTTGGCACCAATTAAGTTTAACACGAGATTTTATAAGTTGTTCGGTACCTACTGGCTTCGGCACCACAGACACGCTGGGCGTTGACCTTGCTTCGGCGATGGAGATTGTGTCATGACCAGATGACCTGAAAGCCTCAGATGTGCAAGTGCTTCGTAAGTTAACGGACGGTCGAGATGGCAAGGTAAAGGTTGATCGGACGGACATTGTCATCAAACGGCTCTGGCTGTTTTCTACTGCTTTTACCCTTTCTGTTACTTTCCCTTTTCTTTCCGTGAGCACTCTGTCGAGCGGAGCTGTGGTTATAAAGCTAGCTGATTGTAATCTCGTTTCGTATCTATCAAATTATATGAACAAGCAAACCCTAGCCTCCAGCGCTAAGGGATATCTCTACTTTCTCATCCAATTATATATTATCTCACCTTTTTGCTCTGCTTTTGCCCTCCCCAAATTCCTTTATCCGTATCTGTGGTTCTCAATTATACCAGGTTGTGACAAAGTGGTATCAGAGCTTCGATCTTGGCTCTAGATCTAGATCAGATTTGGAGGTACTGTGGGAATCAAAGGCAAGGATCTGAGATCAAGGGATTGGTAAGCACTCTGCTTCCAGATTGAAATCCACCTCTCTTCTAGTTCTTGTTCAGTTCATGGATGGGGAAAAGCAAGAATGGTGAGAAGGCAGGGGCTGAAGCCGGAGGAGACAAAAAATTCGTCACCAGAGAGGAACTGGAACAACTTGGTGTTGATATGCAAAAGAAATTTGACGACTTTACTCAGGGACAGATCGAACTCTCCAGGCAACAAGCAGCAACATCCATGTAATTCAAGAAAGGCTTCGATCAGCTGGCAAGTATGATCACGAGCATGAATTCGCATCAAGGTGGAGCAGCTATGGGACCGGGCATGTCAACTCATCAGTCCAGTGTGCAGGGGCAAGGAGATGTCTTGAATGGAAGTACACCTCAAAGCCAATTGCGACCACCTGGAGCACAACTAGGGTTGCAGTCTCCAGTGGGAAACTTCTCTGGAGCCAACATAAACCCACCAGCGAAATTAACAAATGTGCAACCGCCCATCATTTCAGGAGAACCAGTAGCCGGGGTGGAAAACACCACACCTATATGGAAAGTGAATGTGGAGGGTAACACACACCCACAAAGGTAAAGGATGCATGCAGGTGGAGGCAAAGATGGGTCTGGCAAGGGGGAGAGGAAGAATTTTTTTTTTGCAAACCACTATCCCCAATACAACCAGTACAAGCAGCAACCCAAGGGCCCTAGACATGAGTTTCCTAAATTTGATGGAACCAATACCTGTGCATGGATCAAGAAATTTGATAAAAAATTCAAGCTTTGCCACATCAGTGAGGAGGAGAAGGTGGAAGTGGCCTCCCTGTATTTCACTGGAAAGGCTGATACATGGCTCGAAAACATTGAGTTCGACCTGGAGGATATCTCATGGAGTAAATTCTGCAAGAAGATAAAGAAGAGGTTTGCAGAGGAATCCACTTATGATGTTGTCAAGGTCTTCCATGGCCTGAAACAGTTGAGGATAGTCGATAATTACATTGACACCTTTGAGAGTACTGTGGGAACAGTACGGAGGGAGAATCCAGAGATACCTAACAATTATTACATCAAAACTTTGTTGCCGGGTTGCAAGATTATGAGCAGAATCATACACAAATACAAAAACCGGGGTCCCTCATTGATGCATACTAGATGGCAAGAAGGCTAGAAGCTTCTAATCCTTTCAGAAAAAGCAGTGGCAACAATTGGGGACAGAGGGCCAGCTACCAGAAACCAGTGGTAGGGAAAAAAGAATTTCAACTTCCACCTGTGGCCAAACAAGTTGTAACAATAGTTCCTCCTAAGACCAATGAAGATGTGGCTGTCAAGAATGACAAATGCTTTAGATGTGGGGAGAAATGGGTACCTGGGCATAGATTCCATTGCTAGATGAATAAGCAAGTAAGGGCCATGCTAACCAAAGAGGAAGAAGATCAAGAATACTTGGATGAATTAAATGCCATAGAGTAAAAAGAAGACCAAGAAGAGCAGGAAGAAGCAGTAGCTCAGATCTCTGCCCATGCAGTACAAGGCACCACACCTGCTACTAGCACTTCTATATTACACATCATGATAGGAAAAAATTAAGGTTGTTGCTCTAGTAGACACTGGCAGCTCTGGCACACTTGTTGACAGCAGATTTGCCCTCAAGGCAGGATGCAAGGTGAGAAGTGCTAAAACAATGAGAGTCATAGTGGCAAATGGAGCAAAAATGCAGAGTAAAGCAGCTTGTAAAGATTGCCAGTACACTGTCCAGGGGTACAAGTTTAAAAAAGACTTCAGGCTCCTCCAACTCAAGGGCTATGATGTGAGACTAGGAACTGATTGGATGTTAACCCACAACCCTGCCATATGGGATTACAAGACAGAAACACTCAAGATAAAATACTATGGGCTCAAGGAAGTTGCTTTTGCACCTGAGGGCGCAAACACTGGAATACAAAGTCATATATGCAGAAAGAGTAGACAAAGAAATGCTCCAAGGTGTACTAGGAGCTGTCATCTCTGCTCACAAGGCTGACAACACTAATGACAATAGTGAACCAGTACCTATAGCAGTAACAATGTGTTACAAGGATTCCAAGGATGTTTTCCTAGAGCCTACTCAACTACCTCCTGCGAGAGACTATGATCACCAGATTGCAGTGCAGCCTGGTACCAAGCCTGTCAACAAAAGAGCATACAGGTTGCCGGCTTACCAAAAAGATGCACTGGAAAAGATCATTGATCAACTGATTAAATCAGAAGTGATCAGAATTAGCCTCAGTCCATTCTCATCCCCTGCAATCCTAGTAAGGAAAAAGGATGGAAGCTGGAGGTTGTGCATCGACTACAGACAGTTAAATGCTAATACCATCAAGAATAAATACCCAATACCTGTGATTGAAGACTTGTTAGATGAATTATTTGGGGCCAATTTTTTTTTCCAAAATAGATCTAAGGTCTGGCTACCACCAAGTGAGGATGAAGGAGAGTGATATTGAAAAGACTACATTCAGTACACACTTAGGTCACTATGAATTTGTGGTGATGCCATTTGTCTTGACAAATGCCCCTGCAACCTTTCAGGCACTGATGAACAAGCTCTTAGCACCATTCTTACGCAAGTTAGTACTGGTGTGTCTTTGATGATATCCTCATATTTAGCCAAAGTATGCAGGAACACAAAACAAACCTCACTGCAGTACTCAATGTTCTCAGACATAACAACCTATTTGCAAAAATGAACAAGTGTGAATTTGCTAAAGAAAAGATAGAATACTTGGGACATATAACTAGTGCCCAAGGGGTTTCTACTGATTTAGTCAAAACTGCAGCAATGCAATAGTGGCCAGCTCCAAAAAAAATGTTACACATTTAAGAGGATTTCTAGGACTCACTGGCTATTATAGAAGGTTCATCCAAGACTATGGTATCATCTGCAGGCCACTGTTTGAGGCTTTGAAAAAGAATTCATTCAAGTGCGAACAGAGGCAACAAGAAGCTTTTGGCAAGTTAAAAGATATTATAACCAGGGCCTGTCTTAGCACTACCAAATTACAAGAAACCATTTATCTTGGAGGCTGATGCATGTGGGTATGGACTGGGTGCAGTATTACTGCAAGATCACATACCAATTACATTCATGAGCATAGCCATTGGACCAAAGGCCGCAACCATGTCAACATATGACAAAGAGGCATTGGCAATTATAGAAGCCCTAAAGAAATGGAAACATTACTTTGTTGGTTCTTCCATAGTGATAAGAACTGATCAACTGAGTTTACGATACATCCAGGAGCAAGAACTCACCGAGGGCATCCAACACAAGTTGCTAGTCAAACTACTGGGCTATGACTACATAATTGAGTACAAAAAGGGCCGAGAAAATAAAGCAGCCGATGCACTGTCAAGAGCACTAGACATGCATACCACAATGGCTATTACAACAGTTGTACCAAAATGGATAACTGATGTTACAAACAGCTATGCTACTGACACATACTGCAAAGAACTCATTGCTAAGCTAACTGTTGACAGTACTGCAACACCAAATTACACTCTCAAGAATGGTATACTTCGCTATAAGCAGAAGTTAGTTGTTGGGTCCGACACGGCTCTCCGGACTCAAATTATAACATCACTGCATGACTCTGCTTTTGGAGGACACTCGGGTGAAACTGCTACCTACCATAGAGTGAAACTGGTATTCCATTAGACATGCCTCAAGAAAGATGTCATCAGTTATATCAAAGAATGTGCAATTTGCCAGAAAAACAAAGCTGAACATACTCCTTACCCTGGTCTACTAAAACCTCTTAGGGTTCCTGACAAAGCTTGGACTCATGTTTCTATGGATTTCATTGAGGGACTGCCAAAATCTGAAGGAAAAGATGTGATTCTAGTGGTTGTTGACAGATTTACAAAATATGCCCACTTTCTTCCCCTTAGTCATCCATTCACAGTGAAGCAAGTAGCTAACTTATACCTAGATCAAGTCTCCAAATTGCATGGTCCCCCAACAGTCATTGTGTCTGACAGAGATAGAATCTTCACCAGTGGGCTATGGCAAGGTTTCTTCAAAGCCATAGGTGTCAAATTACACCTCAGCACTGCCTACCATCCACAAACGGATGGGCAAACTGAGTGAGTTAACCAATGCCTAGAAGGATACTTGAGATGCATGACTTTTGATAATCCAAAGAAGTGGATGTCCTGGCTGTCATCTGCTGAATGGTGGTACAACACAAGCTATCACACCTCACCGAAAATGACTTCTTTCCAGGCCCTTTATGGATTTGCTCCTCCACAAATTACTGAAGTTGTCCTTCCTGATAACCCACATGAAGAGGCTGTAGATATGCTACAGAAGCGACAACTGGCAAATGAACTCATCAAGGATAACCTCACGATGGCCCAGGATAGAACAAAGAAGTATGCAGACAAAAACAGAAAAGAGAGAATTCAAGGTGGGCGACATGGTCTATCTAAAAATTCAGCCCTACAGACACACCTCCCTGAGTTTGCACCGGTCTCTCAAGCTGCATTCCAAATTTTATGGCCCATACAGAGTCCTGGCAAGGGTAGGCGATGTCGCATACAAGCTTCTACTCCCTGAAGGCTGCGAACTACATCCCACATTTCATGTCAGACAACTGAAGAAACACATTGGCAGTAAAGTAATACAAAGCCCAGAGCTACCGCTGGTTGATGCATCAGACAATGTGAAAGTTTATCCAGAAACGATACTTCAAAGAAGGCAAATCCCCAGAAACAACGAGCCTATCGTCCAGTGGTTGATTAAGTGGACTAAACTGCCTCCAGGAGCAGCTACATGGGAAGATGCAAACTTCATCTGTAACATTTTTCCCCGATTCCACCCTTGAGGACAAGTGTGTTTTTTAGAAGGGGGCAATTGTCATGAGCAGATGACCTGAAAGCCTCAGATGTGCAAGTTCTCCGTCAGTTAACGGACGGTCGAGATGGCAAGGTAAAGGTTGATCGGATGGACATTGTCATCAAACGGCTCTAGCTGTTTTCTACTGCTTTTACCCTTTCTGTTACTTTCCCTTTTCTTTCTGTGAGCACTCCGTCGAGCTAAGCTGTGGTTATAAAGCTAGCTGATTGTAGTCTCGTTTCCCATCTATCAAATTATATGAACAAGCAAACCCTAGCCGCCGCCAGCGCTAAGGGGTATCTCTACTTTCTCATCCAATTCTCTATTATCTCACCTTTTTGCTTGCTTTTGCCCTCCCCAAATTCTGTATCTGTGGTTCTCAATTATACCAGGTTGTGACAGATGGTCACCACACTTAGGGGTTATATTTCAAAATAGTTCCGCCGAGGGATCAAATGAGACATTAGTTTTACCATAGGGCCAGATCTGTCAAAAATAGGATGGGTTTGGTATGCCCGGTTGATCCGATGGTGCTATTTTTGCTTACTAAGTGGACAAGTTATTTTTTTTTTAAGATGAGAACAACCGAAAGTACATATGTTGATATTATATGAACAAGAAAATTTCACATAGGTGCTATAAGAAAATCGATGTCTTCTTCCTCTTACACTCATCAACCGCGCTTGGTGGGCGGAGCCTCATGATGCATCTGGACCTGTAAACCGCGTCAGAGCCATTAAAAATTGTTGGTGTGCTAACCACGAAGTCACCCATCGGATCTAGAAGAAATTTACGAAGAGGGTTGCAAAACCATCCCATATCCGACCAGGAGGATTTGGGGCGACCTAGCCTACATGGGATTCCCTACCCTCCTCTTCTCCACCGATGATATCGCTGACAACAAGGTGGACTATAACTCGGGGTAATGGAGAAAATAACCTTCTCTAATTTCGTAAGAGAAGAAGTAGGAAATTGTTTTACTAAGTGAAGACACATGGCAGGATAGAGAAACTATCATTCTTTAATTTCGTAAAAGAACATTCCGTAGGTAAGAGAAGGTAAACTTTTTTCTTCATCCTAAATTACGACCCTAAATTATAGGTCCACTGGTTTATTACGACACTAAATTACACTAACTAAATGTGGTTTATTATGTTGATACCAGTACCACCATAAGAAAACAGAGCGGTGAAATAAAAAATGGGAAATAATTTTGTACTTACACCGCATGGATGTGAGTGTTTTCATCACCGACTATTTATTTCTCGAGATTCGTGCTCACCATGGTCGAGAAAAAGATTCCTTTCTCTCTCCTCTTTTTATCCGAATCTCAAAGCACAACAGATGGTAATGGAAACGTCCACACCCATTAAGTACAAATTCCACTCTCAATAAAAAATAATCCCTCTACCTAAAAAATAAGTATCCTAACTTTGTCTAGATATGGGTGCATCTACAACGTATTTGTCTAGATACAGTTAGTTTTGGGCAATGGTAGTACTATATTCCCTAGTTTGGATGCTATTTCCGAAAGTATCTTATTCGTCAGTGCTCGGAGCAACAATATGACCAACAACACTTGGGGTCTTTTTGTTGTGGCTGACTGTGGCTGACTGTGGGTGTTGTGCAGAAAAATTGTTGTCTAGGAGAAGCTGCTTTTCTGAGTGGAAGTCTTTGGCAAACCAGCTAGCAGTGACGGACCCAAAAAAGATGTTGACTGGGGGCATGTCATTTGAGTGCGGGCAATTCTTCTCTAAATTTGCAAATTTTAGTAAATTTCTTTCAAAATATTTATAAATACCAAGGGAATTCAATATTTTGAGTCAGCTGTACCTAGGTCCGCTCATGCCAGCTGGCTGTCTGGCTATAAACTGTTGAAATTGTCTGAAACACCTTTACATTCATGAAAAATTGTACTGTCGCTTCACGTGTAATAAAAACAATATGAATCTAAAATTCAAGTCGAAGTTTATATCCATACAATTGTCATTACATAACCATCAGGAATATAGTTGTCCAAAATACATTTCCATTACATTATACTAGCTAACTCCTACATTGTCTAGAAATGAACAACGTGTTGGCAATGTCGTCACGTGTTCCGTTCATGCCTCTTATGTGTAGTTTACACGACACATGATCACTGGGCGAGGTAATTGTTTGCCTCTGGACCTTGGGCGTGTAATCCTCATCTGCATCACATCGATCAAACTGTTTATCACGTAAGTTGGAGTCTCTAATAAAATTGTGAAGCACACAACAAGCTATAACACACACAAAACTACAGAATTACTATACGAAATAGTTATACAATCTACCTAATCACAATGTGGTAAGCAAGCAAGCATAAACACAAAAAATTATGCACTGACTGCTACCATATCCATCTAGCACTAACACTGTAACGCACACCAAAAAAACATGCACTGACTTGATCTATACGGCAGCAATATCTAATAGCAAATCATCCACTTACTTCATTCATACACACGGTACAAATCGTATCACAAATTGAAAGCACGAAATAATGGAAGAAATTGGAAGGGCCTCGGCCTGGAATTGTCCTCACCAAGCTGAACGGCGGCGGGGCTGTGGGGTGGTGTTGCTGCGCGGTCGAGGACGACGCGGTCCTGGGCATCGAGGAGGGGAGCGGAGGCAGGTGGTTGTCGGCGGGGTCATCACGGAGGGGAGGTCAACCTGGACCCGGAGCAGAGGGGGGTCGTCGCAGAGGGGAGCAGAGGCGACGAGAGGCGGCTAGGGAGGCGAGGTGGTGCGGTGGCTTCGGAGGCGACGGGAGGCGGCGACGTGGTGCGGCGGCTGGGCAGGAGGAAACCTAGTGAGTGCTGGTGGGTCGTGACTCCTCGATAGAAAGAACGAGAAAGGAAAAGAAAAAAGAAAATGCTCGGTTCGGGCTTGGACTATTCCTACGGTGGCCATTTTTCTGTAATTACAAGCAACAATATGACATAAACCGTATGCTCTTTCAGTTGACTCGTGGGGAAGCTCGGGAAGCACCAAAAACGGTGCTTTTCCCGTCTGAAGGAAAATGCCTGGCTTTTGAAAAAGCCCACCGTGCAGCCGAACCCTTTGGCTCGTTTGGGCTGCTTATTTTCGTGGAAAGCCTCCAAAAGCTGGAACAAAAGGGCCCTTGATAGCACTGTAGAATTTGACCTGTAGAATTTGACCCGCACGGGCACGGTGCGCGGTGGCACTAGAGGTTCAGTACCCTGTTTGCGGCGACCTGCAGATGAGAAGCACGTGATAGATTAGTTCATGAGTTGACTTCACTTCAGCAGTCAGCGCAATTACCATCCCACGAGTGCTCCTTTCCATTGCACACAAAAGCCCTTCTTGTTAGTGGACTTCATCCCCCCCACTCTCCTCAAGTTCAAGTTCGACGCCTGGTTAGCGCTAAGAGGAAAGATGTTGGACTGCCGATCGCATGCTTAAGCACGGCATGGCCTCGCACACCACCTGCCCGCTGTGCAACGCCGCTGACGAAACCCTCGACCACATCTCCCTCCTCTGCAGTTTGGGCTGGTGTGCTCTCTACGCTCCCGTTTGGCATCGCCATGCCGGTCGGCCAACTCTCTGAGTGGTGGTCTGCCTCGGTGGATCACCTACCGGCCGGCCGCCAGATAGAAGCCAAACTCCATCATCATGTGCGTCATTCGAGCCCGTTGGCTTGAGCGCAATGAGCGGGTGTTCAAGGCAAACCCCTCGCATGTTGCTCGGGTGTTAGGTTCGGTGTTAGAAACTTGGGGTAGCTGGGTCTCTGTTAGGGTCTCGGAGAGGTGTAAGAGCATCTCCAACAGGCGCTGTAAAATCTCGCGCGCTATACCGGTGATTGGGCGCGCTGTATACCGCTCGCGCGCGGCATAGCGAATTTGCCCCCGGCGGAGGCTGTATTTTGCAGCGCGCGTTGGTGTGCGAAAAACGCACCTCCGCCAGACGCGCTATTTTGCAGCGCGCGCGCGTCACAAACTGCTAATCCGACCGTTTGTTTTTTGAAAATTCATCAAACAAACTATGTAAATATGATCGAAAATACGAATATATTTTAAAAGTGCGCGATACAATGCGACATTTTAACGAAAATACTAAAATAAACTACTCCTCGCCGTTGTCGGACTCCCAGTCGAAGTCGGAGCTGCTCAGTATCGTGTCCGACACCGGCGTCGACGTCGTCGTGTACTGGAAGTTGGAGGAGGACGAGAGGACGACGGTCGACGGCCCTGCGGCGTTCTTCCTTTCCTCCTTCCTCCTCGCCGCCGCGTCCCTCGCCTTCTTCCTCGCCGCGGACTCGGCGCGGCGCTTCTCGCGGCCCGCCTTCTTCTTCGCCTCATCCCTTCTCCTTCTGCGTAGAAGGCCTCCGTGGCGGCGACGTCCTCGGGGAAGCGCCGCGCCCATTCGACGCGCATCGCCTCGTCGCGCTCGGCGATGAGGAGGCGCTGCTCCAGCTCCCGATGGCGGCGCTGCTGTTCGCGCGTGATCATCCGCGACGGCGGCGCCAGCATCTCCGCCTGCTCGCGCGTGAAGACATCGTCGAAGTTCATCGACCGACGCGAGCGGCCGAGCCGCCACGCGACGGCGTCGTACGCCCGCGCCGCCTCGTGCGCGGTGTCGAAGGTGCCGAGGCGGATCCGCTCCTCGCCGGAGCGGATTTCAGCGTCGAACCGGCCACTCGGCCGCGCCCGGACGCCGTGGTAGCCGGAGGAGGGGCGGCGGCGCGGAGGCATCTCGCGGACGGAGGTGGAGCGGCGCGGGAGGAGGCGGAGCGGTCGGAGGTGGAGCGGCGCGGGAGGGAGAGAGGCGAGGAGGGAGAGAGACGCGTGGAGGAAGTGACAGTTGCCCGCGCCCGCGCGTGGCGTGTATATAGCGCGCGCGCCATCGCACGCGGCAAGTTTCCCGCGCGGGATAGCGCGAAAGCGCGCGGGCGGCAAAATTTTTAGCGCGCGCGCCTTTTTCCCGCCTCTGCTGGAGCAGCGCGGCAGCGCCCGCGCGCGGCAAACCGGTGATTTTTTTACCGCGCGGGCCATTTAGCGCGTCTGTTGGAGATGCTCTAACTAAGCTGCCGCTCAGGAGAATCTACAATCGCGTGGGTTCTTTATCCTCTTGTAAACGTTGGGGTTTCTTCTCCCTTCTCTAAAAAAAAAACGCGCAGAGCTCCTGTGAGTACTCCCACTTTTATGTCTCCAAAAAATATGCGAAAATGTTTAGATTGAAATATGCATCAAGGTTGTACGACAAAAAAAATCATTAAATACACGTTTTTTTTTAGAAACACAGTACAAACGTAGGTCCTCACATACACGCACATACACTTATCCCTATGAACGCGCACACACACCCTACCCCTATGAGTAGTGGAGGAGCCAGGATTTGAACTGAGCCGAGTCGAACAAATAAGCTCTAAACTTTTTTGGGGCAAAAAATCACTTGTAATCAACAAACAATGGTTCAAACAGATGCATTTTTCATATTTCACCGAGTAGAAGTACAAACTGACTAAAAAACAAGAACTAGATACAAAAGTGCTACATTTTAAGGAGATATTATCATACCATTAAGTTGATTTCATGCTGGGAAGTCGAAATCCACGAGGAAGATGACCTCTACGGTTACTGTAGGCATGAAAACGAAGCATAATCTTCTTGTCATCAATTTGTGAAAATATCTCTTTCTCAACATAGCAAATCATCAAATCATTGAGCCAATCATCCCCTATCTTGTTTCGAAGATCTGATTTTATAATCTTCATGGACGAGAAAACCCTCTCTACTGATGAGAGGGTAATAAGGCGGTAGACCAATGGAAATGTCAAATGATATCTTTTCTGAACCAACTTGAGAGCAAGATCACTCAAATTATCACAAGCTATGAATTCAGGAGTTCTCTTTATGACATCAACTTATATGTTTAGTTCATCAACCAATAGACAACAATCATGTGAAGAGAAATCAACAGAGTATATGGTAGCAAGCTCAACTAGCATATCATTGTCAAAGCTGTTGAATGAGTCTCTAGGATCAAGGCATGAAGTGCACAATAATAGACGTGTAGAAGTTTCAGAAAATCTGTGATTCATTTCAACTATGTTTTTGTCAAGCACCTCAATAAATATTTGTACCTTGTAATGATGCAAGCAAGTAACCATCTTGCGTGAGCTCCTTGGGTAACCCATAGCTGCAATGTTATCATCCATATTCGGTACCATAATGTTGCGTCCACCACAAAAGTTAGTAGCACCAAGAAATAGAGGCTCCCATCCATCATCTCTCAATTTTTGCAATGCACTTTTCACTGAGACAATCATATTCATAGCACTCACTATGTTTTGATCCTTGGCTTGCAATGCATTTGACAAACCATTTGTTATACCAAGCAATCGAATCATCAAATGCAAGATAATAACAAATTCAAAGGTTTCCATGTATATGATATAACCTGAAGCCACACCTTTCTCCTCGGCATCTGTTCCATCATGAGAAACACTTCATAGTGCTTTAACCACATCATCCCATGTTACTTGAATCCGAACTTGAGTTTTATGGTGTGACCCCCAACGAGTATCACCTGGTCTTGCTAAACTTGTCTCTTGATTTTGGCCTCTTCCCGACGAGATCTCCCCACTCTCTAGCTATGCTACCAAACGGTCATGATGCAATTGCAACAATGCATCCTTTTTTCCTACAAGAGGCACTCACCTACAAAAATTATGCATGTAGAAATTAGAATTGATACATAGAAATAGATTTGGAAGTAAAGATTTCCTACACGAGGCACTCACCATACTGACAATCTTGTTTAAGTGACCAAAAAATTGACCAACCGGAAGAACCCCTTTCACAACCGCCACAACCACCAATTATAGTTGGTGGGCAAAACAATGCACATAAAAAGCATAAGGGTTGTCGGCCAATACCAATGTTTTTAAACCATGTAGCTCCCCACGCATATTAGAGGCACCATCATATCCTTGACCTCTTAAGCTAGACATGGACAAATTATGTTTCACAAACATAGCATCTTGATATCTTTTCAAAGAAGCCGATGTAGTATCAAGGACATGCTCAACACCAAGCAATATTTTCATGATCTCTCCTTTTTGGTTCACAAACCTACAAGCAATAACATATGAGAATTGTGAGAGTATGATAATTGAGTTGTGGGAGTATGAGAGAGAATTGTGAGAGTATGACTAACCTCACCACCACAGCCATTTGCTCTTTAACTGATACATCACGAGACTCGTCAACAAGTAGAGAGAAACAAGCATTTCCGAGCTCACTCATAATGACATGTGTAATCTCTTCTGCACATGCTTGCACTATATCTTTTTGGATATCAGGAGATGTTAATTGACAATTGCCAGGAGCATTCTCATTGATCACATCAGCTACATCCTTGCATCTTGCACCATACCAATCCAACATCTCCCGAAAATTGCCCTTGTTCAAGGAAGTGCTAGACTCGTCATGCCCACGAAAAGCTAGACCTTGGTCAAGTATAGAAATCCGACAACACCCACAACAGCCCTCAAACGAATCGCATATTCAATATGCGATTTTTCTTCATGACAAACAAGAGCATATGCAACACTTTGCTTTTTATTTCCAAAATCTTCACAACTATTTCTTGCATTGTTGTGAAAGCTCGATGGTCCACCTACATGACCCCTGAAATTTTTCGATGCTTTCTTCCAATTTGTAAACCCCGACTCTGTGAAAACATCCAATCCAAAGTGGTTACTATTGTTTGAAGATTTGAAAAGAAAACAATGAAAACAAAATGCAGCATTCTTCTCCACACTATACTCTAACCAATCATACTTGCTATACCATGCATCTAGAAATGATCGCCTATCCGGATTTTTGGGATAACTATGACACACTAAACGATGACGACCTCTCGACAAATATGCCCATCGCATTTTATCTCTAATTTCAGGGTACCATATGACTCAATTGGTCTCCGAATTCCGGGATCGGGAACCACATTTGCTTGATCAAAGATTTCCGGAACATTTGCCTATAACAATGAAAATAAAACAAACTATGAGGAAACAAACTAGACAAATATGTATCAAAACTCAAGACAAATGGGGGAAATTCAACCTATGTGCGTGCCCTCTTGCGTGCTTCTTCTTCTGCTGCATAAACGGCCTCCCCTTCTTCAATCCAGGAAGCTAGGTCAGCCTCGTCGCTGGAGTCCATCGAAGGCGACCGCCGGATCAAGCAGAGATGAGGGAGAGCGCAACGGTGCCTAGTGCTGCAGCGCCGTGGAGACTGTAGAGGGGCGGGAGGCGAGCAGAGGACGGGCGGCCGTGCGCGGCGGCGGTCAGGGACGGCCAGACGGGCGGCGGTGGGCGGCGGTCGGGGACGGGGCGTGGCGGGAGCGAGCGAGGGTGGCGGCTGGGATCGAGGCGTGGCGGCGCGTGTGGGAGCGAGCGAGGGCGATGGAGTTGGGGATTAGGTCGGGGGCTCAGGGCATTGGGCTCTGTTTCCGTTCGTGCGGGACAGGGGGGAGAGAGGAGAGCGATGGGGATTTTTTCCCCAAAAAGTGTGCCGGGTCGGTTGCCCAGGCTCGACCCGGTGTTGGCTCCACCAATGCCTATGAGCACCTCCAAAATACTGAGCCGGCAGATTGGATCTTGAAATTAACGAAGTCACCACAAGTGCCTCGCTGTCGATGGGAACGTCGCCTCCCACTGAATGAATATTCTGTCTTTATGAGACACACAGATGTCAAACCTGGGGTTTGAACTCTGGTGAGCTGGGGGTACAACCACCCTCCTAACCACACAACCTCAGGTTGGTTCTCAAATATACGTTATATTTTGGGAGATAAAAAAGACAAAATACACGTATATAGCTCCTATATACTACCAAAAATTTGTTTTCTTCTATAGCCCAAAAAATTATGAGTTTTGTAGCAAAATACATGGACATGTACATGTATTCCCGAAATAAAATTTGGAATTTTTCAAAACTTAAAAGTACAAATTTCATTTACACTGGTGTCCAGGTGCACCATATTCGCTTCTAATTTTTTTTAGTTATAATGTGTAATTTTTTGAGATAATTTTTTTAGTGAATTAATTAATATTTTTGTAGTCAACAATTGTGATTTGTTAATATTGCCTTTTTTTTTATTGAGAAATGTTAATATTGGTCAAATGGATATTGCCTACTCGAACTGGACCAAAAATGGGCTGTCCCAAGATAGCCCGGGCTGGTTCTGCTCTGCTGTCGGTCGGTTCGGTTGCCGACTTGCCGGCCGGCTTGCCGGAGCCGACCGCGCCCCGCCGCGCGCGCCGCCACACTCCAGTCCTCCTCCACCGCCTGTTCCTCTCCTCCCCCTCTCTCCTTCCTTGGCCCATCGCTCGTCTGTAGCTGCTACCGCTGTCGCTCGTGGACGACACCAGACGCGCGCCACCGCCTTCCACTCCACTCCATCCCGCCGGCTAATCCGTTCTTTGCCGCGGTACCCGCGGTTAACGCGACAATGTCGCGGTGAGTTGCACATTGCGCGTGAGGAAGGCTTGCACGCACATGCTCCCCGCCCGGTCACCTGCCCGCGGCCTGCTCGACGGAATTCCCCGCTGGGGCGCTTTCTGGTGGGCGCTCGGCCGCCCGAGCTCAGGATGCTCTTGCGAGCGTACGCGGGCATGCTGGCGCACGGAGGCAGGCCCAACGCGTACACGTTCCCGCCCTTGCTCAAGGCACTGGCGGCCGAGCGGGGCGTCGTGGCGCCGGCTTTTGGAGACGCCATCCACACGCACGTGGTCAAGTTCGGGCTTGAGCTCAACGCCCACGTGGCGAGCTCGCTGGTCCTCATGTACGCGGCCAGGGGCGATAATCTGACTGCACGTGCGCTGCTGGATGCGTGGCCTGCGAGAGGTGGAGGCACGCCCGTGGTGTGGAACGCGCTTATCTCCGGCTGCAAGAGAGGCAGGCAGCTCAGACTGTCATGCTGCTATTTCGTGGATATGGCGAGGGCTGGTGTCGTGCGGACGCCGGTCACTTACATCACGGTGCTGTCAGCCTGCGGGAAAGGCGATGACATCCTGCTCGGAATGCAGCTGCACAAGTGCATCGTGGCGAGCGGGGTGCTGCCTGACCTCAAGGTGGAGAATGCTCTCGTTGATATGTACGCCGGGTGCGGCGAGATGGAAGCAGCTTGGGAGTTGTTTGAGGGCATGCGGGTGAGGGATATCGTTTCCTGGACGTCAGTTATATCCGGGTTTGTGAGGTTAGGCCAGGCTGACCGGGCGAAGGCGCTGTTTGATCTTATGCCTGAAAAGGACACCGTCTCCTGGACTGCAATGATTGATGGTTATGTGCGGACTGGACGGTTCAGAGAGGCATTGGAGATTTTTCGTGAGATGCAGTTTAGCAAGGTGATGGCAGACGAGTTCACCATGGTCAGCGTAGTCACGGCGTGCGCGCAGCTTGGTGCTTTGGAGACAGGGAAATGGGCAAGGGTTTACATGAGCAGGCATGGGATCAAGATGGATACTTTCGTTGGCAATGCACTCATAGACATGTATTCAAAGTGTGGGAGCATTGAGCGGGCATTGGGCGTGTTCAAAGAGATGCACAGCAGAGATAAGTTTACTTGGACCGCCATCATACTTGGTCTTGCTGTGAATGGCCATGGTGAACAGGCTATCCATATGTTTTACAAGATGCTTAGGGCGTTTGAAGCTCCAGATGAGGTGACATTTGTTGGTGTTCTAACTGCATGCACTCATGCTGGCTTGGTTGACAAAGGCCGAGACTTCTTTCTCAGCATGGTAGGGACCTACGGGGTTGCTCCTACTGTGATGCATTATGGATGCATAATCGACCTCCTAGGCCGAGCTGGGAAACTAACAGAGGCACTGGAAACAATTGGTAAAATGCCCATGGGACCCAACTGTGCAATTTGGGGGACCCTGCTGGCAGCTTGTAGGGTTCATGGTAACTCAGAGATAGGTGAATTGGCAGCACAGAATCTCCTCGAGTTGGATCCAGAGAACAGCATGGCGTACATTCTTTTGTCTAATCTGTATGCAAAGTCTAATAGATGGGAAGATGTCCGGCGGCTTAGGCAGGTAATAATGGAGAAAGGAATCAAGAAAGAACCTGGTTGCAGTCTGATTGAAATGAACGGCACACTTCATGAATTTGTAGCTGGCGATAGATCTCATCCTATGAGCATAGAAATCTATTCCAAATTGGACAAGGTACTCACCGACTTGAAGAATGCTGGGTATGTGCCTGATGTAACAGAGGTATTTGTTCAAGTTACAGAAGAAGAAAAACAGAAAGTTCTTTATTGGCACAGCGAAAAGTTGGCAGTTGCCTTTGCACTACTCAGTTCAGAATCTTGTTCAACCATAAGGATCGTGAAAAACTTGAGGATGTGTTTGGATTGCCATAATGCAATTAAATTGATCTCCAAGTTATATATGCGAGAGGTTGTCGTGAGGGACAGGACACGCTTCCATCATTTTAGACATGGACTCTGTTCTTGTAAGGACTACTGGTAACTCTCATTATACATCGATGATATAATACAATGGAATTTTGGTAGTAGGTCTGGGTGACCACACAATGGCCAACTTCGGTTTCTCATTTCAAACACTACATACTGCACATTTGTAGTTCTGAGAATGAAGGTAGAATCGAGTTAATATTCTCGGTACACTGGAAGCTATTACATCTTGGTGTAATCCTGTCTGTTGCTGAACGCTTATTTTGGCCGCAGCTATTATTGATGGAAGGTGAGTTACATGTTTTTGTTGCATCTAGTGCAGAAATCTGTATCATTTTTGCTGGTTTTATGTTAGTAAGTTTTTATCTGCTACTCTGTGTAATTTATTGGTTCTTTCTCAGAGTGTTATATTAAGAGAGTTCTGGTTCAAAACTTAATGTTCATCTTGACCTTTTCTCCTTTTTTCCCCATAAATATAAGTAACATAGTGTATTTGCTGTTCTTAAGTTTCCTTTACTGACATGTCATACATGATTCACTTTGGAACTTGCTGAGTTATCTTATACTTGGCGTCTTTCCAGATATGTGTGTACTTCAATAGAGGAAATTCTTGCAGTAACTGTGATCTATCTTCTGGACTGAAGTTGATATTTAGGTGCAACAGTGTTCTTTCTGAAGATTTATTGTTTAGTGCTTTGCCAAACCAGGTTTGTTCTATTCCAGTTCTGCAGCTTTCATATGTTCGATCCTGTTGCCCAATCGCCATTTGAGCTTGTGATGAACTCAAAGCATCGACCTACTTTGAACATATGATATTTGAATTACATGCTTGCTTATAATTTCTCAGTAAATCTTGACACTTCTTGCGGCAATCATTCCATTTATATGTTTTAATTTCGAAGTTACTTTTTTTACCGAGATACCTTAGGGGAGTCCTGTGTGGTGTAATATATAGAAGGTATTCACACGTCCTTGTCAATGGTTCTAAATAAATGGATAATTTGATCCTACATCCTAGATAATAGTTCAAAGACTAGACTGCATATTTAGCACTTTTTTTCCTACTCCAGGAATGAAATGACACATTCAAAACAATGGGTTTCCTTGTTAGTTTTGAGTCTGATCCTTTAACTATTTTATTTTCATATAAGAAGGATTGGAGAGATCCTCGTCGTTTCATGTTTTTTGCCACACTATCAAGTCAAGCATAAGCTTCTAATTTCGTCAGACCTTTATGCTGGTTCCATTTCCTTATCTTCAGGTTACTCACCTTGAATCATCTCTCTCTTGTTAGTGCTTGTTTACATAGTTCCCATACATTTAAATTCACATTTCCTCCTTAAATGAATCTTATGAACTCTGATGAGCAAGTTAGCACGGGAAACAGATAGTGCTGTTATTTAGACCATGGTTATCACTAAACAATCAGGCTACCACCAGCAAGGCTGGTACAAGCTAGTGGTTGCTGTAAATTACAACTCTTTATAATGACATAAGTACAGTAGGGTCTTTCACTTTATGGTTACACAAAAGAGCCTGGTACAAACTACTGGTTATGTATAAATTGCAATTATTTATAACGATATAAGTAGGGTCTTTTACTTTATTTTTGCACACAAAAAAGGCTTTATTACTCTGTATCAACCAGATGCATTCGTCTTGTTTCCCATTTCTTTAACCAATAGCCTTATGTTGTTATGTGACAAACCTTCCTCATCAAAAGCCCACCTTGCCTTAATGGCATAGTCTTTTGCTCTCATCCTCAACTCCTCTGCTGCCTCCCCCTCATCCATCAGGGTGTGCACAGCTGTTTCCACAACATCTCTTGTAACCATAACCTCTTATTATTCACTTCTCCACTCTGTAATTCCTTTCACTCCAACCTCCACCCCAGTTTTCAGCACATGCACCACCAGCTTTTCATTCAAAAACTGATGTCATGCTTCTCTTTTGTGGATATGATGACAGTGGGCATTGTGCCAACGGGGGTCACTTATAACTCGGTGTTGTCAGCTTGTGGGGAAGGCAATGGCATCCTGCTAGGAATGCAGGTGCAGAAGTGCATCCTGCTCCCTGACCTCAAGGTGGAGAATGCGCTAGTTGATATGTACGTCCACTGTAGAGTGGTGACAACTTGGGAGTTGTTTGAGGACATGTAGGTTTGGTGTCCTGGACGTCTGCAATCTCTGGTTTGTAGGACTAGGTCAGGTAGATTGAGCCAGGGCACTGTTTGATCATATCCTAAGAGGGACACAGTCTCATGGACTGCAACGATTGATGGTTATGTACAAGATGGCCAGTTCGGAGAGGCACTGGAGATGTTTCGTAAGATTCAGTTTAGCAAGTTGAGGGCATGAGTTCACCATGGTCAGCATAGTCACACTGTGTGCGTAACTTGGTGCTTTAGAGACAAGGGTGCATGAACAGGGATCAATATGGGTACTTGTATTGAAATTGTGGGAGCATTGAACAGGCGTTGGATGTTGTTCAAAGAGATATAAAACCAGTATAAGTTTTCTTGGACCGCCATTATACTTGGATTTGCAGTGAATGGCCACGGTGAGGAGGCCATCGACATGTTTTATGGGATGCTTAGGGTGTTTGAAGCTCCAGATGAGGTGATCTTCATTGGTGTTCTAACTGCGTGCACTCATGCTGGCTTGGTTGACAAAGGACGAGACTTCTTTCAGCATGACCGGGAACTATGGGATTGCTCATAATGTTATGCATTATGGATGCAGAATCAACCTCCTTGGCTGAGCTGGAAACTAACAGAAGCACGAGAAACAATAGGTGAAATGGCCGCGACACCCACCTCTGCAATTTGGGGACACTGCTGGCTGCTTGTAGTATACATGGTAACTTAGAGGTAGGTGAATTGGTAGCAGAGAATGTCCCTGAGTTGGATCTTGGGAACAGCATGGCTTGCATCCTTTCGTCCAATATTAACGCAATGCCTAAATAGATGGGAAGATATCCAGCGGCTTGGGCAGGTAATAATGGAGAAAGGAATCAAGAAAGAACCTGATTGCAGTCTGATTGAAATGAATGGCACAATTCACGAATTTGTAACTCGTGATAGATCTCATACTATGAGCAAGGAAATCTATTCCAAATTGGATAAGGCACTCACTCATTTAAATAATGCTATGTATGTGCCTGATGTAACTGAGGTCTTTGTTCAAGACATCGAAGAAGAAAAACAGCAAGTTCTTACTGGCACAGCGAAAAGTTGGCACTTGCTTTGCATTACTGAGACCAGAATCTAGTGTGATGATGAGGGTTGTGAAAAACTTAAGGATGTGTTTGGATTACACAAGACATCGTTCCTGAGGCACAAGACATGCTTCCATCATAAGGGAATACCAGTTTGTCCTAAAGCTTTCGTGATCACTCAATGGTCAACAAGCATTTCTCATTTGAAATGCTGTACTGTGCAAATCTGTAGTTCAGAGGATGAAATCAGGTTTGAGACAATATCACCACTCCATTGGAAATCATACACGTTATGTTCTCGTTGGTTTGCCTCCAATCATCTTGCTCTAATTCTCTGTGTTGCTGTATGCTGATTGTTATGTTGGCAGTTGGCACAACTTTTATTGGAACAAAGATAATTTGCATGTTATGCAAAGTCTGTACTTACTTTTTCTGATTAGATACTAGTCAGTTTTCCAATGCTCCTTTGAGTAATTTGTTGTTTCCAGGCAGACTGTTATTTTGGGAGAGATTCTGATTCAGTTCTTATATTTTATAAGTTCAACAGAAGCTGTCTGGTCTTTCTTGATTTTCTTTCAACAGAAACTGTCTGGTCTTTCTTAATTTTCTTTCACTAACATGTCATAATGTTGCTCTGGCTCTGCAGATAGTTCCATAGAGGAAGTTCTTTCAGTGACATTGATTTATCTTATGGCCTGAAGCTGATAATCATTGTGCAACTGTATTCTGTCAATCACATGCTAGCAAATGTTGGTGTCTGCTGATGCTTTACTGTTTGGTGCTTACTCAAACCAGGTTTGTTCTGTGTCCTGCCTTCGTATGTTCGATCCTGTTGCCTAGTTGATATTTGAATTTGTAATGAACTCAACACATTTACCTACTTTGAATATGGAATATTTGACCATGCTTGTTCACAATTGCTCAGTAAATCTTGACACGTTTTGTGAAACAGTCATTCCATCTATATGCCTTTAATACACCATGTTGCCCACAGTTGCTAGAGAAGTACATAATTTATCTGAAATAGTTTAGAAGACAAAGGTAATATTTAGCATGATTTTGGCAACTAGGAGAATTAACTAGCACATTTAAAACAATGCATTTCCTCATTAATCTTGAGTTCGGCCCTTTAACTTTTTTTTGAATATAAACAGGACAGAGCAACCTTGTTTTAACTGATCCTTGGAACCCTTTTTTTAGGGTATGAGAAATCCTTGAAATTTCATGTTTGTCACAGTACTAAACCAAATACGAGTGTCTATGCTGGTTCCACTTCCTTCCCCTTTTGGATTATTCACCTCAAAATTTGAGGCTCAAATCAACTCTAGCTTTTAGTGTCGGTTTTGACAGTGCGTACACTTTTATTTCATTTTTTCTCATTTTCAATTCTTATTAACTCTGATGAGCAAGTGGTAGCAAAATGAAAGAGGGCCATAACATCTCGAAAAGCAGACTCTGTGTAACCCTTATGCTGACTCTCATGAAATCTGCGCAACAGCTTGGGCAATGGATATCGCTGTCACTCGGACCATGTCTAATCTCTAAACAATCAGGGGCCAACTAGTGAGC
Source organism: Lolium multiflorum (assembly GCA_030979885.1). NCBI lineage: Eukaryota > Viridiplantae > Streptophyta > Magnoliopsida > Poales > Poaceae > Lolium > Lolium multiflorum. Next base: position 71,734,542 of record CM061749.1, on the reverse strand, counting down.
CTGATACAAGCTATTGGTTGCTCGTAAAATAAAATTCTTTATAATGATATTTGTACTGCAGGATCTTTCACTTGTGTTTACACGAAAAGAGAGAGCTTATTAGCATCTGTCAGCCACATGCATTCGTCTTGTTTCCCATTTCTTGAATTAATAGCCTTACGTTGTTATACGAAGAACCTTCCTCGCCGAAAGCCCTCCTTGCCTTAATGGCGTAGTCTTTTGCTCTCATCCTCAACTCCTGTGCAGCCTCCCCCTCACCCATCAGGGTGTACACTGCTTTTTCCACAGCATCTCTTGTAACCATAACCTCTTGTTGTTCGTTTCCCCACTGTGTAACTCCTTTCACTCCAACCTCCAAACCAGTTTTCAGAACATCCACCACGAGCTTCTCATTCAAAAACTGCTCCGCAAAATGTGGCCATGTGATCATGGGCACACCTGCACATATACCCTCTATTGTTGAGTTCCACCCACAGTGCGTCACAAATCCTCCAATGGCTTGGTGCCACAGTATCATTACCTGTGGCGCCCAGCCTCTTATAATCATGCCTCTGTCTTTGACGCGCTCCTCGAACCCATCTGCGAGCCATTCCTCGACTTCAGGAAACTTTCCTCCTGCTTTGATCACCCAAATAAAGGGTTTGTTGGAGGCTTCGAGTCCCAGCCCCAGCTCAACAAGCTGTTGAGGTGTAGTGGAAGCGAGGCTGCCAAAGCTGACAAAGATTACCGAGCCTGGCTTCATCGAATCAAGCCATTGCAAGCACTGTGCCTCATCCATTGATGCCTTGTTTCCTCTTGTGGCCATTGTGTTGCTGTCTCGGTGGCAGAGGCACATTGGCCCGACTGTCCAGACCTTCTTCCTTGTCACTTGCTCCAAGGACTCAATGTACAATGTCTCTAGTTCTTCGAAGCTGTTAATGATCACACCATCGCATCTCAGCTCCTCCTCATACATCTTCTCACGAATTTTCTCAAAACCTGGAATGAAAAGACTTCCAGGGCATTTAGCCTTGGTCAACTCTAGTTGTGTAGGGAACCCCGGGATCGTGATGAGCTCATTTTCATCTGTGACTTTTTCCAGCACCTTGTTGTGAGAGATGATGTACCTGCAAGATGGTCATAGTTATTTAAAAAAAAATGTTTAAGTACATATTTCTTTCTTTGACAAACATCAACCAGCTGCAACTGGCCTAGAAATGCTTATAAATATCTGTTATCCGTAATTTGTATAATACATGTTTCGTTACGTGAAACAGTGCCCAGGTTGTTTTTATTTCTTATGTAGCCTTTTAATATGTGTAGCTTTCTTGCTTCTGGAAAGAATTTACACTAATTGTCCCTCTGCTGTTTAAGTAAAATACTTAAGAATGACAGCAAATATATGTCCGATACAAAATTAACTACTGACAAGATTTGGCTCTCATGGTTGTACCTGACAAGGGAGGAGAAGCCACAGCAGACACTAAAAGTGAGCCTCGGGGTAATACAGAATTTTCTGACAAACGTCGATCATCTGCAACTGGCCTATAAAAATTGCTTATAAATATCTGTTTTCCGTAATTTGTATAATACATGTTTCGTTACGTAAAACAGTGCCCAGATCGTTTTTTATTGTTCCTACGTAGCCTTTTTAATCTGTATGATTTATTGCTTCTGGAAAGAATTTACACTATTTTCCCCCTCTGTACGTTGTTTAAGTAAAATACTTAAGAATAGCAGCAACTATATGTCCGATACAAAAATTAAGTACTGACAGGGTTTGGCTCTGATGGTTTGTACCTGACTAGGGACGAGAAGCCACAGCAGCCAGTAAAAGTGAGCCTCGGGATACCAAGCTCCCTTGCGATGTCACCGGTCCACCAGTGCATCATGTCAGATATGATGCAGCTTGGAGGCGAGCGCTGCTGCTGACGGAGGTGCGCCATTAACGGCTCCCTGAGCGCGGCACATGCCTCCATGAAGCTCACGACCAGACCCTTGGACTCGATCATGTCGATGTTCTCGCACCCGTCCGGTAGGCCGAACTCGGCGGTCGGGAAGCGGAGCTCCACTAGCTGGACCGCCAGGCCCGCTGTCTCCACATCGGCAGCGAAGCCCGCCAACCTGGAGGCGTTCACCGGCGTGGTGATGAAGCTGACCTGTGCGCCATGCTCGGCCAGCAGGCGAGCCATGTCCGTCATGGGAATGGTGTGGCCCTGCGCCATCATCGGGACCAGCACGAAGTGCGGCCCCGTGGAGCCGATCGGGCCGTTGCCGTGGTCGAAGGTCATGTTTTCTGTCAAGCTTGATAAGCTAAGTGGCAGTGACAATTTAAGTGTATAAGCAGCACCCGTTTTGTGCTATATGTAGGTAGGAGTACGTTGACGATGAAGAGCTGCAATGAATATAGTACCCTGACGATACAAGGAGCAGCGCCTAGTGCGGCCTGCGCGGCAGCAGCGTATCAACTTGGTCACCTCTTCTGAGTGACGCACGCTCTCACGTCAGTCAGGCATGTGGATGCTTCGAATGGTAACCCGATTTTGGATGTTCGAGAAGGTGATGTTGCAGGATGTTATTCTACTTTCTCAAGGCTGTATAGAATAGCCAATTGAGTTGTGCCAATGATGTGTGCCGGTAGGATTTTCTTATCCGATTAGGCCCCGCTTTTGTAACGGAGTAGAAATAGGAAAATCGCAGGAACACTAATTTTCCTGCCGTTTGGAACGTAAGAACCGTCGTACAGTACTAGTACTAGTAGAAAAGGTAGAGGATAGGAATGGGTTTCCTAAGTTTTTTGCAGGAATTTTACAGGATTCTGATAAATCCACTCGGAGTTGACCACTCCTACCTCGTCTCTCGTCGTTGTGCCATGACCAACGCACGGATACAAGGAAACAGAGAAAAACTGTAGCATACCGCTGGCATGGGAGGCTCAACCGGGTGCAAAAATGGAATCGTCGCTTCGTGTTGGCAGCCACTGAGCCACGTTTTACCGGGCGTGGATCGTCTACAGTAGAGATGTTACTGTACCAGTACAGTAGCAGACTTATCTACCGTTCAATTGCATCTAACGGCAATCTCAGATGCTCCCTTCGATGTCTTTCTTCCACGATTCCTACTTGTCCTCACGCACAGAAGAGTCTCTACGGAGTTCTGCGGCAAGACCTACTCGTCAATGGCGGGGTCATTGTGGTCGCTGCTTTGAGCCAATTCTTCCCCGTCGTCGCAGTTTTGGGCTGTATCCTCTTGGACTTGGCTATGAGATGGCGATGGCAGCGCCTATGGCGGAAGAGATGCTCCATGTCGGCCTGCGCTGCGCCGGAGTGCCACTCACGCAGCAGAGTGCCGTCACTGTGAACCGCTGAGCGAGGTTCTCCGACGACGGATGGAAAAAATTTCTCCGTACTTTCCATGGGAGCATAGTATGCCCGTCGGGCCTGCCGAACAGCCTAAAGTCCTTGTCACCACACCTGAATACAATGCCTGGGACGGGAGCGTGTTAGACGACGTGTCATCAGAGTCGCCCTGACCGACGCCGACCAGTTCCACAAGGAATTTAGTCTTTAGCAGTGGCACTCCGACGCAGCGGAGGGCACCGCGGCAAACAGATCGACAAGGAATCGAGTCCCTAGAGCATGTCCATGGCCATGCCTGGTTGATTACAGGCCCTTTCAGTTTCCGCGGTCCAGCATCAAGTGTTGTTAGGTCCCCTTCTGGCGTATGTCCCGAGCGACGCGACATGGTTTTCCAGGTTGCCGGACATGCCCTTCCTCGCGGGAGCCGAGTCCATGGACTCACGGGTCGAGCAGCTGCCCGCTGCGCAGAGCACGTTGTTGTACTGACGGAGATAGACAGGTGGTGCGGCACTGGGACTTCACATGCGTTGACGAAGAAGATGTTGAGAACGCTGGACTTATGGGGCTAGGTAGCTCCGATCGTTGGATGCAATGAACGGTAGATCAAGTGCATTACTGTACCTGTACAGTAATAGCACAACTGCAGACGAGCCACGCCCCGTTTTACCTGGTACTACTCCACCAAGCAAAGGTGCTATTTCCTTACTTGGCTGCACGCACCGTAGTCGTACCTGGAAAACATTTTCTAGGAAATGCTAGCAATTGTGTTTCTTCAGATGATTCATTGTCCATGGGTGGGACCGAGTTTGATACTGTTCTTGCGTTTCTAAGCAACGCTTCAGATTTTTCCTTGTTTTTCATTCTTCTGTTTTGCATTCGTAGAATTTTTGATGTTTTTAATTCGTTTGATTTGAATGTGGATTTGTTTCCTACTTCTATGTTTTTTCTATCTCACGTTCAAACGGGGCTAACACTGGATATGGTATGTGCATCTACCCTTGCAACTTATGTAGGTGAGAAGCCTTTTGTAACAAAAATACTAACATAAGCGCCCTCTAACGCTCCTCGTCGTGATCGAGAACACGCATGAACTAAACATTAACATTAAAAAAAAACCATCGGGAAAGCGTCTGTGGGCGTGCCGCCAGTCTTCGGAGGTGGAGGAGGGCTGCGGGCTGCCATCGGAGGTGGCGCGGGCTGCGGCGTGTGGTGGCGCCCGGGGCTGCGGGCGTGGCGGCGTGGAGGCACCAGTGCGGGCGTGGCGGCGGTGGGCGCCCGGCTGCGGCGTGCGCGCGGAGGCGCCCGAGGATACGGCTTGTGGCGGCGATGGAGGAGCGCCGCCGAGTCTGTAGCGCCGGTCGAAGCGCTTCATCCTCCGAAACGGCCCGGCGGCATCACGCGGGCGAGCGCGGCGCGACGGCACTGGCGCGTCGTGCTGGAGACCGGGCGCCGACCTTCGCCATCTCGTCGTCCGTCATGTTCTCGGGAAAGTCGAAGTTGCGGCCCTCCCGGCCTGCGCCATTCGTGGAAGACGACCTCGACGTAGTCGTCGCGTCGTCCTTCTCCTCATTATGGTAGGCGAGCGCCTCGATGTAGTCGTCGTCGTAGGCGCGTGGCGTCGTCGTCCTCCTCGTTGCGTCGTCGTCGCCGATGTCTGCGCGGCGACGCGTCGGCGCCTCCCGTCTTCGTGGACGAGCCGGTGGTGCACGCGAAGGAAAATCTGTCGCCCATGAAGCCTCCTTCTCCTATCCGTCTCCGTCGACAGATAGTCGCCAACGGCGAGTCGATGGCGTACGCCGGATCGGTGCGGAGGTCGGCGGCAGTACCGCCTCCGTCGCCGGATCTCCGTGCTCCGTCCGGCTCGCGCGCGGGACGGGAGGATGGGGCCGGCGCGCCGAGCCCGCCGCAGGAGTTGCACGGACCAGGCGTCGTCGCACGGCAACCATTTGCCGTGCATGAGCCTCCCCACCGTGACGGGAGCGGCACCCTCTTCGCCGCTGCCGGAGGCCTCGAAATCGTTCTTTCTCCCCAGCCTGCGGCCGTGGTGTGCAAGTGGAAGTGTGGGCGAAGGACGAACGCGGCTGGTGGACTTTTAAGAGCGGTCGCGCGCGGATACGATGCCATTGAAGGCGGCGCAGGCCGCCGCCGCCGTACGCGCGCAGAACAGGGTCGCGCCATTGATGGCGAAGGCTGCGGCGCGACGACGGAGCGCCGCCGGCGGTATCTCGTGCGAGCTCGGCCGACGGGGGCCGGAGGCGAGCGGACACTTTCCGCGTCCGCGCGACGCGCCCCGTCACTGCGTCGCGCCGCTGGAGAGGGTGCCAGACGCATTTTCGGTCAAAGCGGACGCAAACGGTCGCTCAGAGATGCCCTAAGTTTAGAACAAGTACTAGTTCATGTTTTGAGTCATCTTCTTTTACACAACAAGTCATTAATGGTGATGATTTGCTGGTCTCTGGGTATGGGCATGTACAATGGGTTTATATTAGCGACGTTATGTAGGATAATTGCTGGGTTTGAGGAAAGAGCAACGATTTTTTTTTTTTGAGAGATATTTGTATATTGTAGTCTCTCTAGCAGTTAGGGGGTTTCTTGCATATTTCACACATGTGCATGTACTATATATATATTGTGGTCTTTGTCTCCCGTGGAATATAAGTTGGTATTCTCTTAACATGGTATCATGGGCTAGGGTTTCTTTTTTTCTTCCGGACACACAACTCGTCCAATCCCGATCCAAAACAATTTGGTCAGCCGCTGCCGCCGCCAGTTCTCGGCCATCGCCGCCTGTCCCAGCCGCCGATGGCTAGTTCCGTCCTCTGCCGCTGTTCTAGGCCGCTGCTGCTTGGCCATCGGCTGCCCTCGTCTCACATGGGAACTTTGACTCGCTGTCACTGCGTCCATGTCGCCGCTTGAAACTGATGCCCGACTCCTCCGTCCATTTCGCTGCTTGGTGCTGCTGCCCTGACTCCTCCGTCCCTGCCACTAGCTTTTTTGCCCCATCTGCTCTATCCCTGTTGGATCAAGTTGAGAGACATAGAGATCTTGACCAACTCGTCCGTGGGGGCCCTTGCGATGCGGCTGCATACCGACCTTCCGAATTGAAAGAACGGCAACTTTGGCCAAGAATGCTAGGATGCGGGGCCAAAGGGGGGGACCGCTGCCGTCTGTCGAAGGCCTCCTCTGGCGACGGCACGGTGAACAAGGTGGATGAGGTCGGTCTCTTGCGGTGGCAGGGGTGACCCGGGAGGTAACGGGTGTGCACATTGGCTCTTGTATTCCTATATAACCCATTCTGAATTACACAATTGATGAAGAAAATATACCTTGTAAGTATATATCAACTTCGGTTTAGCCTCGATATATAAAAACTGGAATTGAGAAAGAACTATAATTAAAATATTACGCAAACATGAAGTTTCTGTGTCAAGGTAACACTACTCCTACCTCACAGTGGTGGTTTACAAAATGCACTCTATGGAACAGAGGTGCATCTTTTCATCTCGTGATATAACCCTTTCTTACGCAAGATGTCATGTGAGTATGAGCACTCCGCAACTATCATTGCCCAATAATATTGTGTTTCATATCAAAGGGGCTGAGTTCGAACAGTACATTAGAAAATGAAAGGTAAAAAATGCAATTTTTTATGGGTGTGACTGTTTCTGAGACGATTGAGAACTAACTTCATTCTCAATTAGATAATGTCATTATATTTGCCATTCCCACTTACAATTGGAAAAAATCCAAGTTGCAACTTAACTTACAATTCATATGTTTTAAGAACTACTATGCAAATAAAAACTACTATGCAAATAAAATGGTGTAAGACTTAACTGAGCACGAACTTAGTTCTCAGCTAGCGAGAACTAGTAAATCTCAATTCTCAGCTGCCGGACGCCTCGAAGTCGTTCTTCTTCTTCCCCATGGGTGCGGCGGTGGTGGTGGGAGTGATGGAGGAACGATGCCGGTGGACTTTTAAGGCCGGCTGCGCACGGGAAGCGATGCCATTGAAGGCGGCGCCAGTGCGCGCACAGAAGAGGCAGCCCGAGATTGATGGCAAGGCTGCAGCGCGACGCGGAAGCGCGATCGCAAAGCGATGGCCATGGAAGCGATGCCCTCGATACAGGCTCGCCGGCGGGCCCTGGAGAAGCGAGCGGTCACTTGGTGCGTCCGCGCAGCGTCCGCCGCGACGCATTCTAGGCGCAAATATGTGTCGGGTTTGCGTCGCTGCGGATGGCCCGGTCACGATGCATCGCCCCGCTGAAGGTGGTACCAGACGCATTTTCGGCCCGAGCGGACGCAAACGGTCGTCGCCCCGTTGGAGATGCTCTAAGCTCGGAGAAGAAGGTGAGCCTTCGTGGCGCTTGGGAAATCCTTCGTGGGATCGCACACCTCTCCAAACGTGACGTACCTTCTTGCAAAGGAAGAAAACACGGGAATACATCTTCGTCTCCGCGTACTTTCGGTTATCTCTAACCGAACTCTTTACTTCTGTTATATATATTCTGTGAGAGTCTCCGTGCTTGAGATACTTGCATTATGATAGGTTGCCTCACCTAGCTTGTATTAGGCTCATATTTATATTCCGCAAAGCCTAATACTACAAAGAAAGAATTAAAATTTGTAGAAACCTATTCACCCCCTCTAGGTTTACCATCTCCGATCTTTCAAAGAGGAACTCGAAAGCGGTCCTCCTGCGAAGACGACGGCAGTGCGACGGCGACGCGCGGGCCGTAGCTGCTCCACCTCGGCCCCCGACCCGGGCGGCCACGCCCGCGGCCTCGACCGCCTTGCCGGCCACCTGGACCCGCCATGGACTTCCTCACGCGTCGTAGGAAGAGCTAGGCGGCGCTATGGTGGAGCTTGTGCCGGCTAGGGTTTGTGTGGAGGAGTGGATGAGGAAGACGAGTGCGCGCCCTCTTTATATAGGCCGGAGGCAGGCGACGGGCACAACACGTGTGGCATCGCCATTACGTTGGCAGAGGTGAGCGATGGCCGTTCGGCAGGCGAGGCACCGCCATTAACGTGGCGCAGACTGCCGAGGCGACGCAGCAGCGCCAACATCAAGCCTGGGTAGCTGCCAGCCGGCCCGGAGAAACGTCCACCAGACGCGAGCGGACACTTTACGCGTCCGCGCAGCGTCCGCAGATACGCATCTGAGACGCATATTTGGACCAGATTTGCATCGTGCGGACGGCCATGTCACTATGCGTCGCCCCGCTAGAGCAGGGCCTAGACGGCATTTTTGGACCGGTTCCGTCGCCCCGTTGGAGATGCCCTTAGACTTCATCTCCCAAATCTTGATGTTTATTTTTTTTGAGAGAATCGCAAGGCCAAGCCCAGCATTCCCTGTCCGCACGATACGAAAAGCATAGTTGAAAGCATGGCTATATGGCGGCTTCTTGATGACGCGCATTTTTGGCTCTCGGGTGCGTGCGCATCCTATATTGAAAATACCTTTAAAAAGTTACTAAAAAATGTATCGTAAATTAAATGGGTAGGAAATGTATGTAAACATGCTGCATACGTCAAATCGGGAACTGAAATATTAACTCATGTAGCCTACACAAAAATAATAAGATGTACTGTTCACAATATAGTAGTAGACACGTACTATTCACAATATTGCGAAAATCTATCCTCTCTTTTTTGTGTAGGTCACATAAATTCGAACTTTTTCTTGAAAATTGACACGAGTAAGTAGCATGGTGACATGTACATGCATGAATTATTTCAATTTTTAACACATTTAAATAGGGGTATTCAAATGTTTTTGAATATCATGGTATGGTGCACCCGAGTGCACCACCCTATATTCGGGCTTCTTGATCACAACCAGACTATGCCTCTTAAAATCAAACTCAAGGATGGTATATGAAGAAAGGTGCCAGCAAAGAGAGTTCCTGACAAGAACGGCAGACCTTCTGAAACAAACCAAGTCTGTAGTCTTTGTGGTGACAATGTTTCAACTCTTGTTTTGTTTTCTGATTCAGAGCAAAATGGTCTGCAAAGTTCAGAAACTCTCACCGTGCACAAGCATTGATCGCCCTTGTCTTTACAGTGACTATTGAGAGCCCTTAGCCAGATCAAAACTTTGTCTCCAAGTAAGTTAACTGATTGATTTGTTTCGCTGGCATAAACCAGATCAACCGTCCAGGTCTCCTCTCTCTATTTCCCCGGAAGGCCCAAATGAAACCACCACAGTATCGGCCTGCCTGGATTAATTCAGATTGGCAACTATACCCACATCTGCATCTTATTTCAGAATTAGTAGCATGACAGTATCAGATAATGTCTCCCCAAGATAGTGTCAATTTATAGATGCATGCTATAATTTCTATTCATACATAAGTTGTTTATATCGTGACCCCCGCCAACAAAATTACATAGAGATGCAAGCCAAGGTTTTCAAGTGACCTTGCTGAAGCATCCTGCCTTGCAAGTTTAACCAATGTTTGGTATTCAAGGTCTGGAGCAAATGTACTGGGACGTTCACCTTATTTACAATTTGATAGCTACAATCTCTGAAGGATGGTCTGCTGAGCCGATACCGAAAGTGAACAGTCTGCAACACAGCAAATTAAAATAAAATTGAATGGTTTGCAACTATCTTCTTGATGTTTACAGCTATGTTCTTCTGTTTTGAGTGAAACATGATAAGTCAGCAGGTGCATAGTATTTACCACATTTCGATTTCGCAACACCTATATGAGAAGTAGCAGATCCCCATATACCCTCCTAATCCTATGGTATATCATCATGGCGAAAATTTTGTCCTTGAAAGGTACAGTCCAACCATACCACTATTCTCTAAATGCTGAAAATGCAATGCCAACAGAAAAAAAAAGAATACAAATAACCTTACTAGTTCCATCTAGGTAGGTGATGCAGCAGACCAAAATTGTTTATGAGTACCTTCGACCAATCACAGAGCGAGAAACAAATATCAACAGAAGTGGTGTACCATAATTTCGATCATGGCAAGTTTGCTTCAGAATGTTATGCAAGCTAGGTTGGCAATGTTTGTAAACTAGCCTATAAAGGCAATTCATTTCTGGATAAGTAAGGAGTCTGAAGCTAGCTGTTAGCTAATCAGCTTGGCTCAAACAGAGAAGTGTATATACCTACGATTCACATGATCCAAATGAAGGAAATAACTGACAAAACAATTAACTAGCAAGTAGTGGCCACCAAAGAATAAAGCATTCCAGAAGAAATAAACACAACAGACATAATAATAATAATACTTTCCAGTAGGAAGCAATTCTGAGTACAGATAGCACAGAGGACTTGAACATCACATGGCACCCATTTCATCTGCTGCACCAGTGGTATGCTACGAATATATGCTAATGTTGGTGATCAACTGACAGACTAACTGTTTGTAGGGAACTCTTCCATCCAACATGGTGTGTATGCAAAAGCATACTTGACCCTGTCCACTTCATCCCTGTAACCACCGGAACGGTGATATTTTTCTGGGTATATGGCACCTAACCATTCGATCTTGGAGGTATTCAAATGATAAGCTAGTCCTTTGGAGGCTAAGTCGGAGAGGAAGAGAACCTCTTTGAATGGGTGAAGGCCGAGCATGTCAAGCTCACATACTTCTTCATTCCAGCAACGCTCTTCAGACAAGTCATCACTGGCGTTGGATTCAAATTTCTCTTGAAGAATTGCTTTCTTGTTGTCCTCTGAGCTGCACTCTTCGATCGCGCCTTCATTGACAACAACAACATCATCATCACCATTTTCAAGAACATCACCACTGTCAGAGCTCCACTCAAACTTGTCTTGGACCATATCATCTTTGCCGGGTTCAGGAAAATGGATGCAGAACGGGTTGTGGTTGATCCCTTTTAACATCCAGGGCGCACGGGGTTGTGGAGGACACCAAGGTGCGAACACGGGCTCGAGGTCTATGTCGTGTTTTAGCACCCACTCCAGTTGACCACATGATGATGATTCCGTGAGGATCCAAACCCGGAGCAGATAGTTATCAAGCGACAGAAAGTAGACCCCGTTTTGTGATCTTTGCAGATAAGGATGTGGGTATCTGTTATCGGCGTAGCCCGGCGGTGGTTTGACTACGCGATATGTATTGCTAGACAAGGATATCCTGCGAATTGGGGGAACCAGAAGGTGTTACTAGTTTCTCGTTTTACAGAACTAGTACTAGGTACTACTAATGCATTTTATTTCAGCATTGCAAGATACATTTACGCATTGGGATTGACTGAATCGATGTGAAGAAGTAGGTATAGGAAGGTGCGCACCTGAGAACGAAATGGGACTCGCAATGCACGTAGAGGGCTCCTCGGGAGTAGACGGCGCCGGACCGCGGCCGAGCTTGCACCTCGGCGACGGTCCCCGCGGTGTCGCCTTCTCTGACGAACCGCCTCTCCTCCCAGCAACCAGTCTTGGACGAGAGGACATTCAAGGTGCACGAGGATGCCGGGCACTGAGCATCGTCGTAGCCTAGAACATCCATGGAACCCATTCTGCTCAAAGCGCAGATACGGAGCAGCTGGTAGTGCGGTGACACGGTGGGATCGAAGAGCAGGTAGGTGTTGATGGATTCCGGGACTGGAGTGGCAAGGTGTTGGTCGGTGCTGATGAGGAACTGGACGCGGCCGGGCGGGCCTGGGGGCAGCGCATCCCAGCGCCGCGTGGCGGGGTTGACCACGTAGGTTCCGATGAGCAGGAGGCCGTTGCAGTGGTCCTTGATGGCGTATTTCTCCCTGGTGCGGTAGGTTTCGCCCACGCGCCACGCGCAGGCGGCGGGGCTGGCGTAGGGAAGGAAGCTGAGCTTGCCGGTGAGCGCGGGGGCGCCGCCGGCGCCGGGGCGGGCGAAGAAGGCCGGGAACTTGTGCATGTCGAAGTGGAGGAAGATGCCGCGGAGGGTGAGCGGGAGCAGGTCCGCGCGCAGGAGGCGGCGGGCGTCGATGGCGGCGCACCAGGGCCTGCAGACGCTGCGGGACGCGGCGACGCAGCGCGGCGCGAGGCGGCCGAAGATGTTGGCGAGGGCGTCGTCGGGCAGCGAGGGTGGCGGCTGCTCCCCGTCCTCCTGGCCCTGCTGCTGTTGTTGTTCGCTGCCGCTGGGAGGCGCTGCAGCGGCGGGAGGGTTGAGCGGCGGACCGTCGTCACTGTCCATGGCCTGCCTCGCGGATGGATCTGGGGGACTGGCTGTTGCTAGGTTTTGGTTGGATTTGGGAGCGGCAAGCTGAGCGCCTGAGCGCCGCTTCTTTGATTTGGTAGCTCGCGTCGGGTGGGCACTGGGCAGGTTGCCGGAGTCAATGCTGGCTCTTTGATGGCGCCTGTCACCTCTGAGGGCGCGTCGCTGCTTTCTTCCCGGATCTCGCGTCCGCTGCTCAAGTCCGTGGTGACCGTTCCGGCCCGGTTGAATGCGCGCCTGGCCAACTCTGGAGCTGGCTTTAATGGCGAAGGTGGTGTGTGGGAGAAGGCGTGGTCCGCCCGCGAGCCCACCGGTCCAACGGCAACCTCCCATGTTCCGCTTCAAGACCTATCAAAAACTGAAATTTACACCATCTCCAACAACGGCCCCAACAGCCACCCCAATAGCCTTATTGGGTCGTCGGCTTGATTTACACTCACATCACGTCTTAAAAAGCGCCGGCCAGATTTACAGCCCAATAAAAATAACGACAACCCCGTGCCGGTCCCTATAGAGAAGACGCAGATCAAGCGCCTGCGCCACGTTGAATTTCACGCGTGGGTTCCGCATGTCATCCGCACGACTCCAAACCCTTCAAGTTTCCCCAAATCTCCCCCTTCCCGCCCACCGCTCCATCTCCCGCGACGCAAAACCCTCGCCGCCGCCATTCCATCGAAGATAAATGCTCTGGCATAGCTAGCGAAGGCGCCTGTGAAACCGCACACGGTGGCACCGAAGGAGAAGCCACCGACCATGTCGCAGGAGGAGTGGGACGACGAGAAGCGGCGCTGCTCCATCTTGACGTCAGATCGCAGACGGCGCCGCCTCGCCAGTGATGCGAAAAAAGCCGAGGAGGCGGCGGATCTGCGCCGCGCACCTGGAAGCAGCGCCAGCCACGTGACCGATGTCACCGGTCTCCCCCGCAACCTGTTCGACAGCGAGAGCGCCCACCATGTATTCGGCATCACGTCCGGCGCCACCATGGAGGACGACGACGTGAGTTTTCCCTTGAATCATGGCATGTGCACATATAATAGATATAATAGAGCTCCTAGAGCAAAAGATGAGAATTGGTTGTTTTGCATAGGTGAAATGGCACCTACATCTTGAGTGGTATGATCCGATGTGGCCGCGGCTATGAACCCGTCATCGAGGACGACGACTACAAAGAAGAGGGCGACAACTATGAGGAAGGAGGCAAGGAGGACGGCGAGGCAGTCGAGGAGGATGCGACGAGCAAGCCGAGGCGGAGCTAATCGACACCGACAATGGCATGACCACAAAGAAGAAGTCCCTAGAGGATAAGTGCCTTGTCAACGCGTGGAAGTAGGTGAGCTTCTGCCCCATCACCGGCGCCAATCAATCCGGCGGCAAGTACTACAAACGCATCTATGATCAATTCAATGAGAGGAATAATTTTGGTGAGTACGCCACCATCCACATGATCCGGAACGAGTCAACCATGTCTCACCATTGAAACAAGTTTCATGGCTACTATGAGAAGGTGAAGAACCGCCCCGAGAGCGGTAAAATGATGGTGGATTCGGTATGTCTCTTCCATGTCCATATGATCATGTAGCATTGGATAGCGTGGTCATGTCTTGGCATTGTATTCATTCATGTATTGCTTGCTCTTCATGCATTTGCTAGATGATGGACGCCCTCGCCATGTACAAGAGTTGAAATGGTGACAAGGACTTCCGCTTCATGCATTGATTCAAGAAGCTTGAGGGTTGCGAGAAGTGGGACGCCATCCGCCTCACTCTCAATGGCAAGGACTGCGTCGGTCAAGATGGACCGGTCGTAGCTGCCTCCGCCGGGCGCAACATTGGCAACAAGAAAGCCAAGGCCGAGAGGAATGTGGCGCCGGTATTAGCCGCCATCGAGAAGATGGTGTCCGCCTTCTCCATCGAGAACAAAGGAGGCTGCGGATAGGGCCTCCGCCATGTGGAAGGCAATGTTGGAGAAGCAAGATGTGAAGATTGGGCTGGAGAGGGAGAAGGTGGAGGCGGCCAAGATGGAAGCTCAAGCCGGCGTCATGAAAGCCATGAATGAAGCGACGCAACTATCATTGGCCAAGATGACTCAAGAATCCAAGATCTTGATTGCGGACATGGTGAGCATAGATCCATTGGCGAGGGCGTGGCACGCGATGTACCGCGAGCGCATCGGCAAGGAGGTGATGGTCGCGCAAGCTACAACGGCGTCCATGGCAGCATCGACACCATCGACCCACATGCATGCACCGTCGTAACATGCCGACAACGACATCGACGAACATGGTTGCGCCAGTTCCATGCCTCCGCATGCGTCCACTGAGCGCGTCCCGGTGAACGAGGTGCCGCAGGTGATCGCCGACGAGGAGGACGTCGTCGAGGTGCAGCCGCCGTTGACGCCGTACCTATGATCATTTGGTCTTGAAGCCCAACCTGTTTTTTGGCAGCCAGACTATGAATGACGGAGATTTGGTGGCCAGATGTTGACCTAGACTTGTATTCGAAAACCTTAAATTCAAATTTTTATTCATGTTTGTGAGTTTTATGTTTTGGGTTCAAAAACGTCTATTGGGGCCGCCGGTATGGGGAACCCTTCCCCAAACGGAGGAAGGCGTGCCGGCGTCCCCCATACACTCGTGTCGGCGCAGCTGTTGGCGCCTATTTGAGAGCTGCCGGTGGAGATGCTCTTAAAGTATTGGGAAAACCTGGCTCCAACATTCTACTGCTTCCTCAGATTTCAAATCAATTGATAGAACTTTGTCTACGTCCAGATGTATCTGGATGTGTCTGCTCAGTACATACGTTTATATCTAGACAAAGTTAAGTCAATTAAAATGAATTGAAGGGAGTACTTAAAAGTAATCCTCTCAAAAAAAATTACTATTTTAGAAATAGAGTGATACTTACAGCTATATCCGTTCCAAAATATAATACTGTATTTGCTTTGATAGTGAATGCTTATATTTTACTACTCCGTGGTATAATACCAACAGAAAATAGCAAATAAAATAGTGTGGCCTTTCAAAATACATTATTGCAACACCGGGCACGCCGTTGGTCTTCGAGCACATAATGTTTAAGCGAGCCATCACCTGCTGCATGTTTTATACCTTGTTGCAGCAGATCAACGACCACACTAAACAACAAAGAGGAGAGGAAATTTTGTCAAAAGAGACCACCTGCCCTAATTTATTGACAAAAAGGACCACATGTGAGGCAAATTGACAAAAAGGACCACGTCGTGCATGGTGGCAGGCCCCCCAGCCGACACGTGGAACTTGCCGCCGGTGGCAGCGGCGGCAGGGTCCCGCCGCCCGAGTAGCTGGCGGCACGTTTGGTGCTCCGCCTCGCCGTCCGTCGCCGTTGCGCGTGGTGGGCCATGCCGCCGAAGCAGGCGGCGGCAGGGCGACGTGGAGGCTGCCGCCGCACGAGATGGAGGCAGGGCCCGCCAGTTGCAGCGACGACTTTGCACGCGCGGGAATGGCCGACATGCACGCAGACGATAGGTTCCATCACACTGATTTTGAGGCTGCTGAAGTGCGCGATGGAGGCAGCAGTTCCCGCTCGATACAGAAAATTAAACACCGAAAGCAGACTGATACAGCAAATAGACCACCGACAGTGTGCGCCAATTATTCTGCACTACTTTCTTGGTACGGCTCACACTAAATGAATGCTATATAAGCCGTCTTACCCGCTGTTGCCTGCCAAAACCCACCGACGAGCAGCGACGGGCAACACGGAGAGCCGGGAGGCTCCCAGGACTGCTGGTGGGCCCGGTCCCTCGGGCGATGGCCATGCTCGGCACACGTCCCGGTGATTGCAGGGCGCCACCGACCTATACCTGGTCAGGAAGGTGTTGGATTGCTTCAATTAGTTTCTGCATGGTAGACACGTAAACATTAAATGAGCCTCGATCGGCTCTCAGGTTACCCTGTGAATCGGCTCAAAGAGCCGATTAACCCATGGTTCATATTGGATCTACGATAACATGGGTGTCCTGCCTTATCAATACCAAGTTAAATCAATCTACGACAGTTTAGGGTTTTCACCGCATAACCGGAACATCCTACACGTAATTGAGTCTGGCAGATACGAAAGATAACAGAAAACTAACCCAAAAAGAGGCCTAAAAACCAACACGGATTCACGGAACATCCCTTCTTGGATCGGCAAACCATACCTTACGCACTACGGATCGTTCAACCCGTTTGCAAGGCCTAACCATGGATATCAAACTAATCCTTGAAAAACAAGAAACAACTATAACAGATCGAATCTACTAAATAAAGATGAAGCAGGGCGCTGCCCTTACACCTAAGATAGGTGCAAAGACAGCTAGATATTCAGGGCAGCACAACTAAGCAAACATATCAGAAAAGCATCGATGCAAGCCCCAAAACACCTATGATAAACAGTGTTACTCGCCATCAACGAGGCTTCAGTACGAGCAACACAAAGCAACGAATAAACAAATACTGCCTAGATCGCAAGATGCGATCTAGCGACGCTTACCGGAAGAAACCCTTGAAATAAGGGGTGGCGATGCGCCTAGATTGTGTTTGTTGTGAACGTGATCGTCCTCCTTTCTCAATAACCCTAGATACATATTTATAGTCCGTGGACTTTCTATCTTTTGAATAAACCTAACTGTGTACGAACCAAACTCTATCTCTTAATTCTAAACTAACACATAATCTACCATAATATACAGATACACGGGCAATCTAGCCCAAATTCTCGTACGAGGCCGATTCAGAACACTTTATGTGCATATCCTTCAAGCCCATCTCAATCACGGCCCATCTCCTGATTTGGCTAAAATCTGGTGATAACACATGCCCCTCTGGTTTTGGCAATAATAATTCCAAAACCACTCTTTTCCTTCATCGGGTCACGCGTTGCGAGCGGAACCGCTACGTGCCCTTTCATCATGATGCCTTGCCTTCTCAACTTCTCCGTACTGCACGATTTGATAGTTTTGGCACAGCATCCTCGAAACTACCACAGCATTGAACCATCTTTCATTATATCCCCTTTATTTAAACTCATCCGAGCAGTTCGCCTCTTCATTCCCCTATTCCGCATTAGCCATCGGCAAAAAACCCCTCTCTGCAGCCATGGATTCCCTCCTGCTTCTTCAGCCCTCTCCTTCCAATCCTCCTCCTCCGAGGAGTCGGAGGTCAACCCGACGGCGGTGTACAAAGCCCTCGCCTCCCAGTGGTGGGACGCGAGGGATTGGGACTCCTCCGTTGAGTCGGAGGACGACGAGCCCCTGACCGACGGGAGGACGACCTCCAATTCCTCGTCGACGGGGAGTTGGAGGAGGAGAGTGACAAGGACCTCTTCTCTTGGGACGCGGACATCTCCTCCGACGAGGAGGAAGAGGAAGCGGAGGAGGACTCCTCCTCCGACGAGTACCCGCCGGCGAAGCGCTTCCGCGCCGGGCCGGACGACGACGACGACGACGATGACGACGAGGAAGACGGAGCCCCTGCCGGCGGCTTCAACAGCAGCAGCGACGAAGACGTCGCCGACAGCAGCGTCGACGGCAGCTACGATGGCGACGACGAGGGCAGCAACGGCCCTTAGATTAGGGACTAGTATAGGGCTAGTAGTAGTGCATTAGGCATCAGATCATCCTTTTGAGAGCAATCGGCTCTTATTGTAAAATCTCCCTTTCAATCAATGAAGAATGTTCCTCCAACTTGATTTTCCGATTGTGCAATTCAAATTTTCCGATTGACAAAGTAAATCCTCGCACCCAGAACCGATAGCAACGCATCGGTCTTTCACCATCAAATGCCGATAATGCCAAAACTCAATTACCAAATTAGACAAGTTCAAGCAGACATTCCCCAAATTCAGACGGCAACTTGATATCTGCTCATAATATTTTGTACCTCTAGAGTCGATGGCTGCGCATCGGCTGTTTTATTTAAAGTCGATGTCTGTGCATCGGCTGTACTTCATGCATCGGCTGTTTCCCCAAAAAAAATTTACTGGCCAATTTCATGCATCGGCCCCCATATTTCACTGTCCATCATCCCACATACTTGAGAAATACTTCTTGAGATGTGGCCATTGACAGCCAGGAATTTCACACCGTTGCTCCTCGAGCATGTATGCATTACCCTTTAAAACTTGGTCGCCCTGTACGGCCCGTGCCAGTTTGGAGACCATTTACCATACGCTGCATCCTTAGTCCCCAATGGCAATACAGCTTCCCATACCAGATCACCAACATGGAACTCCTTTGGTCTTACCTTCTTATTATATGCGCGAGCTACCTTGGCTTTGTTCTCTTTAATTTTCTCAAGCGACCATAGTCTAAGTTCCGTTACATCCTCAATGCTATCACTCATCAGGGCTGCATATTCTTCAGTTGTTAAATCATTCTGAAACGTAGTCCGTCTCGACCCAGCCGTGATTTCCCAGGGCAATACAGCTTCTTGTCCATAGACCAGATGGTATGGCGAGGTTTTTATCGCCCCATGACATGACATGCGATAAGCCCACAAAGCCTCTGACAATACCTCGTGCCAACGTCTAGGGTGCTCGTCGATTTTCCTCTTAATCAGCTTGATAAGGCTTTTGTTGGACGCTTCAGCTTGTCCGTTTGCTTGAGCATAGTATGGAGACGATCGGATCAACTTAATTCCCATGTCCTCGCAGAACTTTCTGAACTCATGAGAAACGAAGACCGAACCTCCATCGGTCGTGATAGTCTGGGGAATCCTGAATCTGTGAATGACATGTTCTTTCACAAAATTGATAACATCCTTCGATGCCACTGACTTCATAGGGACGGCCTCCACCCATTTAGTGAAATAATCTATAATGGCCAGAACCCACACATGGCCTTTGCTCGATGGAGGATTGATTTTACCGATCATATCCATGCCCCAACCTCGAAATGGCCAAGGCTTGATGATGGGGTTCATTGCTGATGCGGATACCATCTGAATACTCCCAAACTTCTGACATGCTTGGCATCCTTTATAGTACCTAAAACAGTCCTCAAGCATGGTGGGCCAATAAAACCCTGATCGCCCGATCAACCATTTCATCTTATGAGCCGATTGGTGAGTTCCACAGGCACCTTCATGTACCTCGTGTAAGAGCCGATTCGACTCGGCTGGTCCCAAACATTTGAGAAGTAAGCCTTCCAAAGTCCTGTAGAACATGTCATCCCCAATAAGGACATACTTCATGGCCTTGTATCTTATCCGTTTAGGTGCCCCCCGAGCTGAATCTTTCAAGTAATTGAAGATATCGGTTCTCCAATCATCCGGCTCCAGGGCCTGTACCTAAACATCGGCTCCATCCGCTACGTCCTTGTAGCCTGACGCCATCTGTGCGAGATCGTTTGCTTCGGTATTTTGAGACCTCGGGATCCAATTGAAGTTTACGTACTTAAATTGTGTCATCAGCTCACGGCATTGCATCCATAATGGGAAGAGCGACTCGCTCTCACATTTGTATTCCTCCGTGAGTTGGGAAATCACCAATTTAGAGTCTCCAAAAAGTTCCACCGCCTCTGCCCCGGCTTCCAATAGCAACTCCATTCCCTTGCATATTGCTTCATATTCAGCGGCATTGTTGGTGCAAGGGGTAGGTAGCCTGATGGAGAAGGAATATGTTGCTAGAGGCGACACGAGTAGAACGCCGATGTCGCAACCCTCATCACAAACCGATCCATCGAAAAACATGGCCCATGCACGCACAGATAGTGCTGCTATATCCGTGTTGATTCGTTCAGCGATAAGATCGGCCAACACCTGTCCCTTGACTGCCACAGGCTGATACCGGATATCAAATTCGATAATGCAAACATCCATTTACCGCACTACAAGAAAAGTTCGATAGACAACGTCCCAAAATCGTCAACTAAGGGGCATTTTTCGTCGCCTATGGGCCTAACCCGACGATATGGGTTCCGTTGTGGAAGCTGCGTCGAGCAAAGTCCAACACGATTTTTCGGTCCGTCCGCCGGGCCCTTCGCCACGGAAAATCGGACCGTTGCGGAAGTGTTTTCGGGAGCCCGTTGACTGCCGACGTCATGCAACCGACACGTGGCGGAGCGTTAACTTCAGTTAACGGCGTTAACAGCTGAAACCCGTGGTAGATGGTAGGCCCCACAGGAGCTGCCACGTCTTAAGCGGGCGGGCCGATGACATAGTTTGACGGTCAACTATAGGCCGGTCCATTAGTTACGTGGGCCGGGCCTAACCTCTAATGTTGATGGTCAAAAGTTAAATGGGGCCCATTTAACATGGGGTCCACCTTACGGCCGGCCCAAGAAGCAAGTGGGCCGGGCCAAAAACACAGTGGGTCCTTTCTGTTAAAAGGCCCATTTAGTGTGTGGGGTCCACGTATAGCAAGTGGGCCGGCCCAACAAGCTAGTGGGCGGGCCAAAAACACAGTGGGTCCCACTTTCGTTAAAGGGCCGGCCCATTTAGTGTGTGGGGTCCACCATATATCAAGTGGGCGGCCCAACAAGATAGTGGGCGGGCAAAAACAGTGGGACCCATCTTCCGTTAAAGGGCGGCCCATTTAGTATGTGGGGTCCACAATATAGCAGTGGGTGGCCCACCAAGATAGTGGGCGGGCCAAAACACATGTGGGTCCCACATTCTGTTAATGGGCCGGCCCATTTGGTATGTGGGGTCCACCATGTAGAAAGTGGCGACCCAACGAGATAGTGGCCGGGCAAAACAGTGGGTCCACCATCCTATTAAAGGCCGGCCCATTTGGTGTGGGGTCCACCATATAGAAAGTGGCGCCCATTTGGTATGTGGGGTCCACCATCTAGAAAGTGGGCCCAACAAGATAGTGGCGGGTCAAAACAGTGGGTCCCACCTTCCTATTAAAAGGCGGCCCATTTACCATGCGGGACCACCATAGAGCAAGTGGGCGGCCCAATAAGCATGTGGAGCCCATTATCGTGTAACGGCCGCCTACTAAAGAAGTGGGCCGGCCCAAAATGAAAGTGGGTCCCACACTACTGTAAGTGGGCCGGCCCAATCTGTTGTAGGGCCCTACTTGTTTGACTAGTCAACTTGCATTAAATTTCATGAGCCTAAAATCTGATTTCAATGATACACACAATTACATACACAAATAAAACAAATAGGAAAATTACAAGGCAATTAATGTGCCCAAATAAAAAAATTACATAGAATCATTGAGGACTTCTATTAGCATCATCAATAACAAGTTGACATTTGGCAATCGCCTTGATTGAATCTTGTGTACTCTTTGTCAACATATCAGCTACAGATCTTAAAGCAGCAATACCATGTCTTTTATAAAGTACACCTTGAGATATTTACTGTCCGATGAAAGAAATGGTCTAGGTTGACAGCTATGAGAAGATGCATCGAAGAAAGATCAGAACTTTTGTGGGCCTCACTGGTAATGAAGATTGCTTCATCACAACTGCATTCCGATAATAATGCAAAAAGAGTTAAACGATGAACTATGCAAACATTTATTATGCAATGTAGATATAAGATAATAACAAGTTGCATAAATAAGACATGTATGGAACTTGTACTAAGCACAAACTTACATCATAATGTTGCACAGGGTCGCTACAGATCCTTTTTTGGCGACTATCTTCTAATGATGACTGCTTCATTAAAACAGCATAGTAACATTGTAAACATAGTTACAACAATTAACTATTCAAACATGTATTACGCAATGTAGAGATCAGATAACATGTAGCAGAAATAAGCACAAGATAAGATAAGATGCATGTACTAAGCACATACTGGCTCACTGCAGGTCCTTCTCTTGCGTGCACTAGTCGTGGTCAACATGCCTATCATTTTAGGTTCAGCCATCAAGTGAAATGCTAATCCTCTGCTCCATTGTCCTTAATCTGTGTTTAGATATCACATTTAAGACCAAGTCAGCTGGTTTCAAATAACAAAAAACTTGAGCTGCCAAATGAATAAGCCAATAGTTACCAGATATCAAATTAAAACCAACTAGATGTTGCTTTGCATGAGATACGAATTTCAGACATTCAGATTTAGAGTAGGGTAATGCCAAGGTTTTACACATAAAGTAAACTGGCATTAAGAATGACCAAATGTCAGGTTCAAATCACCCTCGAAGTTTCTCCAAGACAAGCATATCAAATAGGCAGAAACATAGTAAAGCATGAATGGCATTGCTATGGCGGGGTTCCAAGTGTTAATCTCTTGCATAAGGAACAATGCATATAGGTTATAGATAATAACGGAAGTAAACGCCAAAATTACCAACCACGAACTCAGATTCCAACCTTACCTAGCGTCCCCGCTGTTAATGTTGGATGTTCTAATAAGTGGTTCGCATGATCAATCCCAAGGAAAAATAACATTGACAAGTCAGTCTACGATAATACAAAGACCAGACATGCACGCAGCAATAACTATATAAGCTAAAGACGAGGTATAAGAGCAAGCAGATTGGAAATGCACATAGCATGATTATAAAAGCAGTGTGAGAATAGCAGACACGAGAAAACAGCTAGCGGTGAGCTAATGACGTGGTATAAGAACAAGCAGATTGGAAATGCCCATAGCACGACTATAAAAAGCAGTGCGACAATAGCATGCAGTACAAAAACAGTTGGCAGCAAATGAATGGGTACAAGGCTATAAATATGTGGATGCACACAGGTGTCAGTAGAATGAACAGGATGGTAGCGACCGGATAATGCTTTTGTATTGTACAACATTTAAACAAACTTCATGCGAAGCAACACATCAAGAAAGTTAACGGCATATGAGATCGCAAATAACTACACAAAACATGGCTAAACAAACACCGCGATCTAACGGGCCAGCGTACTAACCAAGCTGCGGCGGGGTGGACGAGCGGCAACTTGCATTCCAGCGGCGCGCAACGGGAGACGATGAATCGACCATGTTTCGGTAGAAGCGGGCGTTAGGGAAGCAGAGCTGGTTGGCTGGCAAGGTATTCGGTGAAGTTGATACGGCCGCTGCGGCGAGGTAGTCGGTGGCGAGGTCGGCGGTGAAGCAGATCCGTGTGGCGAGGTCGGCGGTGAAGCGGATCCGTCGGTGGCGAGGTCGGCGGTGAAGCGGATCCGTCGGTGACGAGGGCGGCGGGGGAGCGGATCAGGTGGGTGGACAGCCAACACGATCAAGGCTACGCTGTGGAGGAGTATGCCGGGGCGAAGCAGATCTAGTACTGTAGAGAGTCGAGCTTTGGCGTGTGAGAGTATTTTTGAGCTAATGGGGCGAATGGTTGGTGGGTGGGTGTGGGCCTGTGGGGAGGGTTCGGGATCTAGGCAAGATATTTCATTGTTACCGAATGAGCCCTCCATGGTCGGTGGGTTGTAACTTCCGGACCAGGGTTAAAAGGGTAAAACTGGTCACGGGATTTTCGAATGGATGCGGCGGGATGATTTGGCGCGTGGCCGAAATTTTCAGTTTCAAGCTACGAGCAGAACGACAAAAATAATGTTCTTCCCCAGGGAGCTCTCATTTCTTCCTCTTCTCTTTCTCTCTCGAGTCTCTCCCGCTCCCCCGGCTCCTCTCCCCTTCTCTCCGGCGGCCTCGCCGGCCGGAGACGAGGCCGACTTCTCTCTGTATATTGTACACCCTCCGAACTAAATTAATTGATTCAACTTTCCTTAGACGTGTATGTATCTAGAGTAAAAACATGTGTGGATACATCCATATTTAGATAAGCAAAGTTGAGTCAGCTAATTTGGATCCGAGGGAGTTAGTGTTGTTGTAAGCTTAGATCCAGTGTTTCCCATGAGCAGAATGGCGCAATGGAGTCGGGGATCTCGTCATCGGCTTCAGATCTGGCCTATGGTGAATCTGGCGGATCTTGCCGGCCAAACCCCGATCTGGTGCCATCAATGTGATGGCGCTAACGGTGAGGCTTGCTTTGGTCAGTGCTTCAGATCTGGCCAATGGGGAAGTCAAGCTGCTAAAGTTCACAAGCTCGGGGCATACGACGGCGTCATCCGTCTTGCCCGTGCACATCTTGGACTTTCAGCGACCCTTCTCAGAGCCAATATGCCGTTGCTGAGGCCCTTCTTCTCCTTCGTCCTGGCGACTACCGGCGACACCGTCCCAAGTGGTGCGTCCCCGGCGACGGAGTTGCTGGAAAGGATGCGGAGCAGAGATCTGATGTGCGGTCGAGAAGGACTCGATTGATTTTCTTCTATATGTTTTGGGGTCCTTTTTGTAAAGTTGCAGGTTCTATTAGTTATTGTCTAGTACTTTTGGTCCTCTATGTAATTTTTTGGACTAGTTTCCATTGGCACTGATAAACTTGAATTTTGACAAGTTCACGAGGAAAAAAATTCCTTTGCACATATGGCCTATCATGTATAAACATTCTTGAGATTTAAACTATATGTAATGTGCCATGCATTAACCCTAAACCATATATATGTAACTAACCCTAGCTGATCAAACCCTACTTAATTAAAACAAATAACCCTAAACTATACGCATGCACTTTATGCGCAAAGCGCGGGTGCCTCTAATAATGTGTGTGCGCACTCGATCGATGATCCCTAAACCTTATACAACCCTGAAACCCTAATCCCTAATCCCTAAACCCTAAACACCCTAAACACTAAACCCTAGACCCTAAACCCTAACCCTAACCCTAAACCCTAATTAAACCCTATATATAGGCCAACGACACTTAATTGTGCATCAAGCAGGCCGGGGGTGCCTCGCGGTCCTCTAATTAAATTAAATGTGCCATGCATTAACCCTAAACCATATATATGTAACTAACCATAGCTAATCAACCCTACTTAATGAAAACACATAACCCTAAACTATACTAGCTATAACCCGATCTAATAAAAACATGCTCTATATATAGCAGCTAGCTAGCAAACCGTAGATTAACACCAATTAATATATACATGGCCTATATCGATCATGTTGTATAACATATCCCTGAGATTCATTAATTAATTATATAATTATCGTGATAAATTAATTAACTTTAATTTTGACAAGTTCCCTCGAATGAAAACACATTTGATTAAGTTGCCTCATAATATATATATATAATTAGTGTGCATGCATGGCCTACCATGCATTCGTGCATATATTTTAATGTATATTTGAACATATTCTTGGGGATTTCAATCTCTCTCTCTCGATCATCTATATATCGTTGGTGGCCAAAAAACACACATATATATATATGCATGCAATTTATGCGTAAAGGCGCGGGTGCTTGATACGTCTCCGACGTATCGATAATTTCTTATGTTCCATGCTACTTTATTGATGATACCTACATGTTTTATGCATTATATGTCATATTTATGCATTTTCGGAACTAACCTATTAACAAGATGCGAAGTGCCAGTTCCTGTTTGCTGTTTTTGGTTTCAGAAATCCTAGTAACGAAATATTCTCGGAATTGGACGAAATCAACGCCAGGTTCCTATTTTTCCACGAAGCTTCCAGAACACCGGGAAGGACCGGAGGGGGGCACAGCCCACCGGGAGGTGGCCGGCGCGGCCTAGGGTTGGCCGCGCCGCCTACCCCCTGCCGCCTCTTCGACCCGACGCCGCCTCTTCGCCTATTTAAAGCCCCTGCATCGAAAACCCTTACGGAAGAAGCCACGATACGAGAAAAGTTCCGAGCCGCCGCCATCGCGAAGCCAAGATGCGGGGACGAGTCTCTGTTCGGCACCCTGCCGGAGCGGGGAAGTGCCCGGAAGGCTTCTCCATCGACATTGCCATCTCCACCGCCATCTTCATCACCGCTGCTGCTCCCAGAGGGAGTAGTTCTCCATCAAGGCTCGGGGCTGTATCGGTAGCTATGTGGTTCATCTCTCTCCTATGTAGTTCAATACAATAATCTCATGAGCTGCCTTACATGATTGAGATTCATATGATGATGCTTGTAATCTAGATGTTATTATGCTAGTCAAGTGGGTTTTACTTATGTGATCTCCGGAGACTCCTTGTCCCACGTGTGTAAAGGTGACAGTGTGTGCACCGTGTGGGTCTCTTAGGCTATATTTCACGAAGTACTTATTCATTGTTGAAGAGCGTAGTGAAGTGCTTATTTATATCTCTTGATGATTGCAATGTGTTTGTATCACAATTTATCTATGTGCTACTCTAGTGATGTGTTATTAAAGTAGTTTTATTCCTCCTGCATGTGTGCAAAGGTGACAGTGCGTGCACCGTGTTAGTACTTGGTTTATGCTATGATCATGATCTCTTGTAGATTGCGAAGTTAACTATTGCTATGATAATATTGATGTGATCTATTCCTCCTACATATGCATGAAGGTGACAGTGTGCATGCTATGCTAGTACTTGGTTTAGTCGTTTTGATCTATCTTACACTTAAGGTTACTTAAACATGAGCATTATTGTGGAGCTTGTTAACTCCGGCATTGAGGGTTCGTGTAATCCTACGCAATGTGTTCATCATCCAACAAGAGTGTAGAGTATGCATTTATCTATTCTGTTATGTGATCAATGTTGAGAGTGTCCACTAGTGAAAGTGTAATCCCTAGGCCTTGTCCCTAAATACTGCTGAGTTACTACTGCTTGTTTCTTGTTTTACTGCGTTACTACTGCTGTAATACTACCACCATCAACTACACGACAAGCTATTTTACTGGCACCGTTGCTCTGCTCATACATATTCATACCACACTGTATTTCACTATCTCTTCGCTGAACTAGTGCACCTATTTGGTGTGTTGGGGACACAAGAGACTTCTTGCTTTGTGGTTGCGGGGTTGCATGAGAGGGATATCTTTGACCTCTTCCTCCACAGGTTCGATAAACCTTGGGTGATCCACTTAAGGAAAACTTGCTGCTGTTCTACAAACCTCTGCACTTGGAGGCCCAACACTGTCTACAGGAAAGGAGGGGGAACGTAGACATCAGCTTTTCGGCGCCGTTGCGGGGAGGAAAGGTAAAAGGTACTCACACTCCGGATCTCGGCTACTAAGCTATTTTATTTCCGTTGTAAGTACTCAAAGCTATTTCCTTTAGACTCTGCAATTGCGACATTTGGTTTCTTGTTTACACTAGTTAGGCATAATGGAAAACAACAAAAATATGAGAGATCTTTATGAACTTTATCTTGAATTAGGACATGATGTGTTTGAAGAAAGAAAAAAAACCCATGGAACTTTATATGCATGATAATGGGAATGTTATTAGTATGAATGCTTTGAACACCATTGTTGCTAATGCTATGGAAAATTCTAAGCTTGGGGAAGCTGGCTTTGATGAGCATGATATTTTTAGTCCCCCAAGCATTGAGGAGAAAATTTACTTTGATGATACTTTGCCTCCCATTTATGATAATTATAATGATAGTAGTCTTTTGTTACCACCTGTTATGGAGGATGAATTTGATTATGATTACAATATACCTCCTATATTTGATAGCTACTTTGTTGAATTTGCTCCCACTACAATTAATAAGAATGACTATGCTTATGTTGGGAGTAGTAATTATTTTATGCATGAGACTCATGATAAGAATGCTTTATGTGATAGTTATATTGTTGAGTTTGCTCATGATGCTACTGAAAGTTATTATGAGAGAGGAAAATATGGTTGTAGAAATTTTCATGTTACTAAAACACCTCTCTATGTGCTGAAATTTTTGAAGCTACACTTGTTTTATCTTCCTATGCTTGTTACTTTGCTCTTCATGAACTTGTTTATTTACAAGATTCCTATGCATAGGAAGCATGTTAGACTTAAATGTGTTTTGAATTTGCCTCTTGATGCTCTCTTTTGCCTCAAATACTATTTCTTGCGAGTGCATCATTAAAACTGCTGAGCCCATCTTAATGGCTATAAAGAAAGAACTTCTTGGGAGATAACCCATGTGTTATTTTGCTACAGTACTTTATTTTATATTTGTGTCTTGGAAGTTGTTTACTACTGTAAGCAACCTCTCCTTATCTTAGTTTTGTGTTTTGTTGTGCCAAGTAAAGTTTCTATGTCAAAGTTGATGTTATATTTGGGATCGCTGCGCAGAAACAGCATTGCTGTCTGTCACGAATCTGGGCACAGTTCTCTGTAGAAAATTCGAAAAAATCTGCCAATTTACGAGTGATCCTCAGATATACGCAACTTTCATTAGTTTTGAGTTTTTCCATTTGAGCAAGTCTGGTGCCATCTTAAAATTCGTCTTTACGGACTGTTCTGTTTTTGACAGATTCTGCCTTTTATTTCGCATTGCCGCTTTTGTTAAGTTGAATGAGTTTCTTTGTTCCATTAACTTTCAGAAGTTTTGTGCAATGTCCAGAAGTGTTAAGAATGATTGTGTCACCTCTGAACATGTGAATTTTGATTATGCACTAACCCTCTAATGAGTTTGCTTGAAGTTTGGTGTGAAGGAAGTTTTCAAGGGTCAATAGAAGAGGGTGATATAATGTGATCGAGAAGAGTGAAAGGTCTAAGCTTGGGGATGCCCCGGTGGTTCATCCCTGCATATTTTAAGAAGACTCAAGCATCTAAGCTTGGGGATGCCCAAGGCATCCCCTTCTTCATCGACAACCTATCAGGTTTCTTCTAGTGAAACTATATTTTTATTCAGTCACATCTTATGTACTTTACTTGTCTGTGTGCTTTTATTTTTGTTTTTGTTTTGTTATCTTAGTTCTCTGAATAAGTTCATCCTTGTGTGGGAGAGAGACACGCTCCGCTGGTTCGTATGAACACATGTGTTCTTAGCTCATAATATTCATGGCGAAGTTTCCTTCGTTAAATTGTTATATGGTTGGAATTGGAAAATGCTACATGTAGTAATTGGTAAAATGTCTTGGATAATGTGATACTTGGCAATTGTTGTGCTCATGTTTAAGCTCTTGCATCATATACTTTGCACCCATTAATGAAGAAATACATAGAGCTTGCTAAAATTTGGTTTGCATAATTGGTCTCTCTAAGGTCTAGATAATTTCTAGTATTGAGTTTGAACAACAAGGGAGACGGTGTAGAGTCTTATAATGTTTACAATATGTCTTTTATGTGAGTTTTGCTGCACCGGTTCATCCTTGAGTTTGCTTCAAATAAACTTGCTAGCCTAAACCTTGTATCGAGAGGGAATACTTCTCATGCATCCAAATACTTGAGCCAATATTCATGCCATTTGTGTCCACCATACCTACCTACTACATGGTATTTCTCCGCCATTCCAAAGTAAATTGCTTGAGTGCTACCTTTAAACAATTCAAAATTTATTACCTCTTATTTGTGTCAATGTTTTATAGCTCATGAGGAAGTATGTGGTGTTTTATCTTTCGATCTTGTCATTTACTTTTGACGGACTCTCATATGGACTAGTGGCACATCCGCTTATCAATAATTTTGCAAAAAGAGGTGGCAATGGGGTTCCCAGCCCCAATTAATTAACTTTCATTAATAATTCTCTTCACATGTTTTGCTCTGATTCATCAGTAAGCAACTTAATTTTGCAAATAGACACTCCTCCATGGTATGTGAATGTTGGAAGGCACCCGAGGATTCGGTTAGCCATGGCTTGTGTAAGCAAAGGTTGGGAGGAGTGTCATCCATAAATAAAGAAAAACTAAACTAAAGTACATGTGTAAACAAAAGAGAAGAGGGATGATCTACCTTGCTGGTAGAGATAACGTCCTTCATGGGAGCCGCTCTTGAAAGTCTGGTTGATGAGGTAGTTAGAGTGCCCACTACCATTCGTTGACAACAACAAACACTTCTCAAAATTTTACTTTTATGCTCTCTTTATGTTTTCAAAACCAAAGCTCTAGCACAAATATAGCAATCGATGCTTTCCTCTTTGAAGGACCTTTCTTTTACTTTTATTGTTGAGTCAGTTTACCTATTCCTTCCACCTTAAGAAGCAAACACTTGTGTGAACTGTGCATTGATTCCTACATACTTGCATATTGCACTTGTTATATTACTTTATGTTGACAATATCCATGAGATATACATGTTATAAGTTGAAAGCAACCGCTGAAACTTAATCTTCCTTTGTGTTGCTTCAATACCTCTACTTTGAATTATTGCTTTATGAGTTAACTCTTATGCAAGACTTATTGATGCCTGTCTTGAAAGTGCTATTCATGAAAAGTCATTGCTTTATGATTCAGTTGTTTACTCATGTCATTACCATTGTTTTGATCGCTGCATTCATTACATATGTTTACAATATGATCAAGTTTATGATGGCATGTCACTTAAGAAATTATCTTTGTTATCGTTTTACCTGCTCGGGACGAGCAGAACTTTGGGGATGCTGATACGTCTCCGACGTATCGATAATTTCTTATGTTCCATGCTACTTTATTGATGATACCTACATGTTTTATGCACATTATATGTCATATTTATGCATTTTCGGAACTAACCTATTAACAAGATGCCAAGTGCAGTTCCTGTTTTCTGCTTTTGGTTTCAGAAATCCTAGTAACGAAATATTCTCGGAATTGGCGAAATCAACGCCCAGGTTCCTATTTTTCCACGAAGCTTCGAACACCGGGAAGGACCGGAGGGGGCCACAGGCCCACCAGGAGGGTGGCGGCGCGGCCTAGGGTTGGCCCGCGCCGCCTTACCCCCTGGCCGCCTCCGACCCGACGCCGCCTCTTCGCCTATTTAAAGCCCCATCGAAAACCCTTACGGAGGAAGCCACGATACGAGAAAAGTTCCCGAGCCGCCGCCATCGCGAAGCCAAGATGCGGGGACAGGAGTCTCTGTTCGACCCTGCCGGACGGGGAAGTGCCCCCGGAAGGCTTCTCCATCGACACCATGCCATCTCCACCGCCATCTTCATCACGCTGCTGCTCCCATGAAGAGGGAGTAGTTCTCCATCAAGGGGGCTGTATCGGTAGCTATGTGGTTCATCTCTCTCCTATGTAGTTCAATACAATAATCTCATGAGCTGCCTTACATGATTGAGATTCATATGATGATGCTTGTAATCTAGATGTCATTATGCTAGTCAAGTGGGTTTTACTTATGTGATCTCCGGAGACTCCTTGTCCCACGTGTGTAAAGGTGACAGTGTGTGCACCGTGTGGGTCTCTTAGGCTATATTTCACGAAGTACTTATTCATTGTTGAAGAGCGTAGTGAAGTGCTTATTTATATCTCTTGATGATTGCAATGTGTTTGTATCACAATTTATCTATGTGCTACTCTAGTGATGTGTTATTAAAGTAGTTTTATTCCTCCTGCATGTGTGCAAAGGTGACAGTGCGTGCACCGTGTTAGTACTTGGTTTATGCTATGATCATGATCTCTTGTAGATTGCGAAGTTAACTATTGCTATGATAATATTGATGTGATCTATTCCTCCTACATATGCATGAAGGTGACAGTGTGCATGCTATGCTAGTACTTGGTTTAGTCGTTTTGATCTATCTTACACTTAAGGTTACTTAAACATGAGCATTATTGTGGAGCTTGTTAACTCCGGCATTGAGGGTTCGTGTAATCCTACGCAATGTGTTCATCATCCAACAAGAGTGTAGAGTATGCATTTATCTATTCTGTTATGTGATCAATGTTGAGAGTGTCCACTAGTGAAAGTGTAATCCCTAGGCCTTGTCCCTAAATACTGCTGAGTTACTACTGCTTGTTTACTGTTTTACTGCGTTACTACTGCTGCAATACTACCACCATCAACTACACGCCAGCAAGCTATTTTCTGGCACCGTTGCTACTGCTCATACATATTCATACCACTGTATTTCACTATCTCTTCGCCGAACTAGTGCACCTATTTGGTGTGTTGGGGACACAAGAGACTTCTTGCTTTGTGGTTGCAGGGTTGCATGAGAGGGATATCTTTGACCTCTTCCTCCCGGAGTTCGATAAACCTTGGGTGATCCACTTAAGGGAAAACTTTGCTGCTGTTCTACAAACCTCTGCACTTGGAGGCCCAACACTGTCTACAGGAAAGGAGGGGAACGTAGACATCATGCCTCTAATAATGTGTGTGCGCACTCGATCGATGATCCCTAAACCTTAAACAACCCTAAAACCCCTAAATCCCTAATCCCTAAACCCTAAACACCCTAAACACTAAACCCTAAACCCTAGACCCTAAACGTACCCTAACCCTAACCCTAACCCTAAACCCTAGCTAATCCTAAACCCCAATTAAACCCTATGTATAGGCCAACGACACTTAATTGTGCATCGATCGAGCGGGTCATGGGTGCCTCGCGATCCTCTAATAAAATTAAATGTGCCATGCATTAACCATAAACCATATATATGTAACTAACCCTAGCTAATCAACCCTACTTAATTAAAACACATAACCCTAAACTATACTAGATATAACCCGATCTAATAAAAACATGCTCTATATATGGCTAGCTAGCAAACCGTAGATTAACACCAATTAAAATATACATGGCCTATATCGATCATGTTGTATAACATATCCCTGAGATTCATTAATTAATTATATAATTATCGTGATAAATTAATTAACTTGAACTTTGACAAGTTCTCTCGAATGAAAACACATTTGATTAAGTTGCCTCATAATATATATATAATTAGTGTGCATGCATGGCCTACAATGCATTCGTGCATATATTTTAATGTATATTTGAACATATTCTTGGGGATTTCAATCTCTCTCTCTCTCGATCATCTATATATCGTTGGTGGCCCAAAAAACACACATATATATGCATGCAATTTATGCGTAAAGGCGCGGGTGCCTCTAATAATATAATGTGTGTGCGCACTCGATCGATGATCCCTAAACCTTAAACAACCCTAAAACCTTAAAATCCCTAATCCCTAAACCCTAAACACCCTAAACACTAAACCCTAAACCCTAGACCCTAAACATACCCTAACCCTAACCCTAACCCTAACCCTAAACCCTAGCTAATCCTAAACCCCAATTAAACCCTCTGTATAGGCCAACGACACTTAATTGTGCATCGATCGAGCGGGTCATGGGTGCCTCGTGATCCTCTAATAAAATTAAATGTGCCGTGCATTAACCCTAAACCATATATATGTAACTAACCCTAGCTAATCAACCCTACTTAATTAAAACACATAACCCTAAACTATACTAGCTAGCTGCTATAACCCGATCTAATAAAAACATGCTCTATATATAGCAGCTAGCTAGCAAACCGTAGATTAACACCAATTAAAATATACATGGCCTATATCGATCATGTTGCATAACATATCCCTGAGATTCATTAATTAATTATATAATTATCGTGATAAATTAATTAACTTGAACTTTGACAAGTTCTCTCGAATGAAAACACATTTGATTAAGTTGCCTCATAATATATATATAATTAGTGTGCATGCATGGCCTACAATGCATTCGTGCATATATTTTAATGTATATTTGAACATATTCTTGGGGATTTCAATCTCTCTCTCTCTCGATCATCTATATATCGTTGGTGGCCCAAAAAACACATATATATGCATGCAATTTATGCGTAACGGCGCGGGTGCCTCTAATAATGTGTGTGCGCACTCGATCGATGATCCCTAAACCTTAAACAACCCTAAAACCTTAAATCCCTAATCCCTAAACCCTAAACACTAAACCCTAAACCCTAGACCCTAAACGTACCCTAACCCTAACCCTAAACCCTAGCTAATCCTAAACCCCAATTAAACCCTATGTATAGGCCAACGACACTTAATTGTGCATCGATCGAGTGGGTCATGGGTGCCTCGTGATCCTCTAATAAAATTAAATGTGCCATGCATTAACCCTAAACCATATATATGTAACTAACCCTAGCTAATCAACCCTACTTAATTAACACACATAACCCTAAACTATACTAGCTAGCTATAACCCGATCTAATAAAAACATGCTCTATATATAGCAGCTAGCTAGCAAACCGTAGATTAACACCAATTAAAATATACATGGCCTATATCGATCATGTTGTATAACATATCCCTGAGAATCATTAATTAATTATATAATTATCGTGATAAATTAATTAACTTGAACTTTGACAAGTTCTCTCGAATGAAAACACATTTGATTAAGTTGCCTCATAATATATATATAATTAGTGTGCATGCATGGCCTACAATGCATTCGTGCATATATTTTAATGTATATTTGAACATATTCTTGGGGATTTCAATCGATCTCTCTCTCTCGATCATCTATATATCGTTGGTGGCCCAAAAAACACACATATATACGCATGCACTTGATGCGTAAAGGCGCGGGTGCCTCTAATAATGTGTGTGCGCACTCGATCGATGATCCCTAAACCTTAAACAACCCTAAACCCTAATCCCTAATCCCCTAAACCCTAAACACCCTAAACACACTAAACCCTAGACCCTAAACACCCTAAACACTAAACCCTAAACCCTAGACCCTAAACCGTAAACCCTAAACCATAAACCCTAAACCCTAAACCCTAAACCCTAAACCCTAAAACCCTAAACCCTAATCACTAAACCCTAAACCCTATAAACACCCTAAACACTAATTAAAACCTAAACCCTAGACCCTAAACACTAAACCCTAAACCCTAGACCCTAAACACCGTAAACACTAAACCCTAAACCCTAAACACCCTAAACACTAATTAAACCCTAAACCATAGACCCTAAACACTAGACCCTAAACCCTAGACCCTAAACACCCTAAACACTAAACCCTAGACCCTCTAAACACAGTAAACACTAAACCCTAAACCCTAGACCCTAGCTAAACACCCAAAACACTAAACCCTAAACCCTAGCTAACCCTAAACCCTAATTAAACCCTATATATAGGCCAACGACACTTAATTGTGCATCAAGCAGGCCAGGGGTGCCTCGCGGTCCTCTAGTTAAATTAAATGTGACATGCATTAACCCTAAACCATATATATATAACTAACCCCTAGCTAATCAAACCCTAGTTAATTAAAACACATAACCCTAAACTATACTAGCTATAACCCGATCTAATAAAAACATGCTCTATATATAGCATGCAGCTAGCTAGCAAAAACGGTAGATTAAAACCAATTAATATATACATGGCCTATATATCGATCATATGTTGTATAACATCTCCCTGAGATTCATTAATTAATTATATAATTATCGATGATAAATTAATTAACTTGAATTTTGACAAGTTCTCTCGAATGAAAACACATTTGATTAAGTTTCCTCATAATATATATATAATTAGTGTGCATGCATGGCCTACCATGCATGCATTAATTCGTGCATATATTTTAATATATATTTGAACATATTCTTGGGGATTTCAATCTCTCTCGATCATCTATATCGTTGGTGGCCAAAAAACACACACATATACGCATGCACTTTATGCGCAAAGGCGCGTGTGCCTCTAATAATGTGTGTGTGCGCACTCGATCGATGATCCCTAAACCTTAAACAACCCTAAAACCCTAATCCCTAATCCCCTAAACCCTAAACACCCTAAACACACTAAACCCTAGACCCTAAACACCCTAAACACGTACTAAACCCTAAACCCTAGACCCTAAACACCGTAAACCCTAAACCATAAACCCTAAACCCTAAAACCTAAACCCTAAACCCTAAACCCTAAAACCCTAAACCCTAAACCCTATAAACACCCTAAACACTAATTAAACCCTAAACCCTAGACCCTAAACACTAAACCCTAAACCCTAGACCCTAAACACCGTAAACACTAAACCCTAAACCCTAAACACCCTAAACACTAATTAAACCCTAAACCATAGACCCTAAACACTAGACCCTAAACCCTAGACCCTAAACACCCTAAACACTAAACCCTAGACCCTCTAAACACCGTAAACACTAAACCCTAAACCCTAGACCCTAGCTAAACACCCAAAACACTAAACCCTAAACCCAGCTAGCTAACCCTAAACCCTAATTAAACCCTATATATATAGGCCAACGACACTTAATTGTGCATCAAGCAGGCCAGGGGTGCCTCGCGGTCCTCTAGTTAAATTAAATGTGACATGCATTAACCCTAAACCATATATATATAACTAACCCCTAGCTAATCAAACCCTAGTTAATTAAAACACATAACCCTAAACTATACTAGCTATAACCCGATCTAATAAAAACATGCTCTATATATAGCATGCAGCTAGCTAGCAAAAACGGTAGATTAAAACCAATTAATATATACATGGCCTATATATCGATCATATGTTGTATAACATCTCCCTGAGATTCATTAATTAATTATATAATTATCGATGATAAATTAATTAACTTGAATTTTGACAAGTTCTCTCGAATGAAAACACATTTGATTAAGTTTCCTCATAATATATATATAATTAGTGTGCATGCATGGCCTACCATGCATGCATTAATTCGTGCATATATTTTAATATATATTTGAACATATTCTTGGGGGATTTCAATCTCTCTCTCTCGATCATCTATATGTCGTTGGTGGCCAAAAACACACACATATACGCATGCACTTTATGCGCAAAGGCGCGTGTGCCTCTAATAATGTGTGTGTGCGCACTCGATCGATGATCCCTAAACCTTAAACCCTAAATAAACCCTAATCCCTAATCCCTAAACCCTAAACACCATAAACATTAAACCCTAAACCCTAACCTCCTAACCCTAAACCCTAAACCCTAATTAAACCCTATATATAGGCCAATGACACTTAATTATGCATCAAGCAGGCCAGGGGTGCCTCGCGGTCCTCTAATTAAATTAAATGTGCCATGCATATATATGTGTTTAATTTGGGGATTTCAATCGCTCTCTCGTATGTAGCTCTCTCTACCTCTATCTCTCTCTCTCTCTCTCTCTCTCTCTCTCTCGTTGGTGGCCAACAACACACACATGCACTTTGTGCGCAAAGGCATGCGCCTCTAATAATGTGTGCGCAGTCGATCGATCTAGTTTTGATTAATCATAGCACACAAATAAAGAAGTTGTATTTGAATCCACACAACCTATTAAAACACATAACCCCTAACATGGCCTAATTAATTAACCCTTCTCGATCTCTACCTAATTAGTGGAAATTGCACAAAATCAAAAGGGGTCCCTCACTAATTATGCATATCTGCTAGATTGTGATAAACTTTTGCCACATATATATTTGGTGGATGGGTGCATCTTGGCATGTAAACAATTAGTGTTTGCAAATGGCGTTGTCAAAATTTATGTACAAATGATTTCTTTCCATCCAAAGTGCATAAAATGGGAGTTTTAATGAAGAAAGTACAAATAAAACAGCTCAACATGCTTCCACACCCCGATTTTCACACGAAGTAGAGCATATTTAAAGGATAATTCCAGAGTTTTACTATTTTTCAAGCAACTTTGCTAATTTTCCCCCACTCACATGACTTTATGTCGATTTAACGAAAATATGGCGAATTTAAACTACATGGGCGGGATAGTTTGAATTGTGCGCGCGGCAAAGGGAACCGCCTATTCCTCAACCTTGTGCACGGCAAATTACACACGCAACTCCATTAAACGCCACCTACCAACCTTAATTATCACCCCGGCGGCCCGGCCGCATGACCCCCCACCCACCCGTACACAACTTATCCCCGTCCGTGCGAAGAGCTTCCCCTCCCCGTCCCGTCCGTGCGAAGAAGAAGCTTCTCCTCCCCGTCGTTCTTCTCGAGACGCACCGGCGGTCAAGTTGATCCACGGTAGGGCTGCTATCTCTAGCTCAATCATGTATCGGGCAAGACAGCCTAACGATTTATATTTTCTTGATGCTGCTAAAAAAATTCGTCAGTATGCTCGAACTAATTGGCACTTTATAGTTTTCCGCTCGATTTGTCATCGATCAATTTGTTCATTTGCGTGGGCATATAGAGTCAGTTCTGCACTCGATCCGTTAATTTGCTGAAATGCCATGGCAGAGTTTTGTACACGATCTGTTTGCTAAAATGTCGATGGGCATTTTTTGTTTTGTACTCGACATGATTGCTGAAATGCATAATCATGTAGTATAGTTTTGTACTCGATGGATATACATTTCCTACTTCGCCTTAAATTAATCACCAACCACTGTATCTCATAATTAAACAGATGGACAGAACTTGGAAACTGCATGGACACTTATGTTCCCCTTCATATATAAATGGTGTTCAACCCTTTATGGGGTTTATTAGAGCTCATGATGGTCACAACCTGGACGTGTATTGCCCGCGCTGCACATGTATGAATGGTGAGAAGAGGCCTCACCCTGTAGTGGCAGATCATTTACACATTTTTGGGATGGACCGCACATATGTTAGGCGGGTTTAGCATGGTGAACCATATAATGATCCTTTAGCAGGAGAAGCAGATCTTGCTCACACTGTATGTGTGCTGGCATATGTAGTTAATTATTTATATTGATGCTGCCGCTGTTTCAATCAATAGTTTGCATTGCTGTGCAAGGTTCTGTACTCAAATTTAACTTGTTGCAGATGGATGGACGGGAAGGAGAGAAAAAGCGCTTGCTTCAGGAAACGGGTTTCAGCTCTGGGACATGTGTTGTGCAGATGAGAAGGTAAATATGTAAAACGGCATTTGTTCAGGTTGCATCCCTTAGATGTTTGTCTAATCGGTTGATGTACTAATTGCAGAAGCATAGAGTTAAAGAGGTCTCTCAGTTTGATGGGAGATTTGAAGATGAATCTCAGTTTGATGCACCTGTGGATGGTACTGATGACGAGCCTTTCATAGACGAAGGTCCTGCACCTGAGATTATCCAGTCTACAGAAGGAGGCCGTGGACCGAGTACACAGCTTTGCGTTGAAGTGGATGCACGCCCGGAGATCATCACGGGCGTCGGGTAGTCTCAAGACCACCCAGCCCTGATGCACCTGTGGATGGTACTGATGACGAGCCTCTCATAGACGAAGGTCCTGCACCTGAGATTATCCAGCCTACAGAAGGAGGCCGTGGACCGAGTACACAGCTGCGTTGAAGAGGATGCACACCCGGAGATCATCAGGGGCGTCCCGGTAGTCTCAGGACCACCCAGCCCTGATGCAAAATGTTGAGCTACTTTATGATTCGTACTCTTATGTTCTGGTGCTGTAGTATGTTATGATTTGTACGCCTTTGGCGCTAGATTAAGCATTCAGTGGATGATCGCGTTGCAAAATTCGACACCCACACAATCAGTTCATCGTACAAGTAGTAGCACAATTACTTCTACAGCGATTCCTGCCAGCGCATTAGTTGGTAGCATGAAACACTTTCAGGTACTCCCCTCTGATTCATATTAATGGACTCAATTCTGTCTAGATATGGATGTATCTAGATGCATTTGTTAACTAGACTAACAAACTTGAGTCAGTTAATATGAATCCGTGTAAACCGCCCAAGTCCTCGAGCAGCTAGTTTATTGACTCTGGACTCCAAGCCTCTCGCGGCAAGCCATCGACGAAGCTTTGACCAGATCTTGGCCCGCAATTTTTTGTGTGTGGCGAATAGCAAAGCTTTGACCAGTTCCTCTCGGGATACAGCACGCCGGTGAGCTTGCACGGTTGCCATGAGCACTTTCCGGCGGAACTTCCTCTTCAGCGCCCTCAAGCCGCTGCTGCGAGACAGCACGCAGTGCCTCGAGGTGGACGGAATTCTGGATCTCAGGGCGGGTGGTCCGCATCGTCCGGGAACGATCTCCAGCGGGTTAACGAGGACATGCATGGCGGCCAGGGGATTTGTTTTTTGTTTTTTTTTTTGGTTTGAGCTTGGGATTTGGGGTTTTTTCGGATAGGGGAGGAGGAACCGAGGAAGAGGAAGGAACAGCCGCGTGCTTGGCGCGTGGCGGTGTGCTTGAATTTCGAATTTTTGTGAAATGTTTCATTTCCCCGCTACAATTCGGGGGTTTCTTGACGCGCCAATGCGTCCCGCCGGGCAGCTTCAAGTAAATTTGGGGTGCCACACTATGGGCCCTAGTTTCAGTGAGACATGTAATGACTAGTCACATCAGTAAGTTCACTGTGTAATAAAATATGTTACCCCTCCCCTTTATGTAGCACCCCTTCTCTCCCGATCGAGTGCCGATTGCCGACGGATGCAAGCCGCTAGCTCGATCCCCTCCTTTCGCCTCCACCGTCCAGGCATCCAGCTTGGAGGGGCAAGCTGCATCTAGCCCAAGCGGATTAGGTAGGACTAGTAATGTTCTCTCCTTTCTCGAGATCGGTTCTTTTTTCCTCTCCTCGATATCTTGCGCATCTCTTTCCTATTCTGGGCAAAGGGGTGTCTTTCTGGTCACCCTCGAGCTGGGAGTGATTGATGGGGGTGGGGGCGGGGGCTACCTTTGCTTGGATTGGGGTGTTCTTCCTTTATTTGTCGACATTTGCAACCTTTGTAGTTTCTGCTGATCCTCACTGTATCTTTTGTCAGCTTGTACAGGAAAGGCAAGACCTCGGCGGTGGGGGCAATGGAGCGTAAGGCCACCACGCATGTGGGCAGTTGGCTGAGCCTGAGCTGCGTCCCCAGCCCCGCGAAGCAGGTACTCCGTTTGCTTATCCACTCTTTACCTTTTAAGTGTCTCTCTGGTCTCTGCATCCTCAATCTGTTCCTTTCTGGAATATGCTTAAAGTAGCACATGTCTTCAGCTGTTTGTGCGTAAAGCCTCTGTGACACCATGCTCTATATTCTCTGTATCAGGTTGGTACCTCCAGGTTCCGTCTTTGCTGAGGCTATGGGGAACGAGAATAGCGCCCCACTGCTGCAGGAGCATGGCGATCTGCAGCACAAAAGCGAAATGCCACTTCCGAGCTGGGCGACCGCCCAGGGGTAATTTTTTTTAACCAACTTACCATGATGTAGTCTGAATCTGATACTCCCTCAGATCCAAATTAATTGACTCAACTATACGTAGATACGGATGTATCTAGATGTGTTTTAGCTCTAGATACTACTGCCTCCATCCCAAAGCTTTGGGCTTATATTATTTTTAGAAAGTCAAACTATACCATGTTTGACTAAGCTTTTACCAAAAATCAATAACATGCAAAATACAAAATTAATATCATTAAATAGATAATAAAATATATTTTCCTACGGTATCTACACAGTATTATATTTGTTGATAGAATGTTCTAAAATTTTGGTCAAACTTTGCTTGTTTTGATTTCTCAAAAATAAATAAGGCTTAAGCTTTTGGATGGTGGTAGTACATTCATATCTAGACAAAGCTGAGTTAACTAGTTTTTTGTCTGTCCATAGCTAGTGTTCACGCTGCAAAAGGCTAAGAGCATCCACTATATGCATCAGTCTATCTCATACAGTAATTCAATATCACTGCTGAGGTCTGCCTTTTGTTTTGCTATTCATATGCAGACTGAAACTTTAGGGCCTTTACTCAAAAGGAAGATCAAAACTGCGGCTGATCAGGCTGCCAGTATGTTGATGCCGCCCCCATCTTCTAAATGCCTCTACAAGCACAAGGCCACGCACCAGCTGGGTGGTGATCTTTTAATGAATATGGTATATTTTCTTAATCCACAAAACATGCCTTGATTTTTCTCTGTTTATTGTCGGTTTTTTCTATGCTTGCCAAAAGTTTACAACAACAACAACAACAACCAAGCCTTTCAGTCCCAAACAAGTTGGGGTAGGCTAGAGTTGAAACCCATAAGATCTCGAAGCCAAAAGTTTAGAAACACCAAATTCGTTTGCTTACAATCATCATACAGTAATGTTCATCTACTCCAGTTCCCCTAACCCAACATAAAATGATGTTAATTTCGATTTTTAGATTAAAAGAGCACCATTAGGCGCTGTTAATTACGACTTTGAGATTAAAATGTCATTTGCAATTGTTAATTACAATTTTGAGACAATTGGTTAGTTTAACCTCGATCTCTTCTGCTCTCCATTTTTCCCAACCGAACAAAAATGTAACCATTCCATTCCTCTGAAATGGAACCATTCCATTCCATTCCACGCTGTTTCAGAACCGAACACACCCTTGCATTGTTGTGAACTGTTGTCCATACACGGCCATACCCTTCCACTTACATCTAGCACTATATGCATCAGTCTGTCTCAGAGTCATTCAATATCACTGCTGAGATCTGTTCCCATTCTTATGCAGGCTGAAACTGCTGCGCCTTTACTCAAGTGGATGCAAAATGGGGCTAATGAGGCTGCTGTGAGGACGATGGTGCCGGCACCATCTTCCGAAAACCTCTACAAGCACGAGGCCATGGGCCAGCTGGGTGGTGACCTTTTAATGAATCTGGTATATTTTCTTAATCCACATACATGATTTCATTATTATCTGTTTAATTACTGTTGGCTTTGTCTAATGCTTACCAAAAGTTCAGAAACACTGCGTTTGCTTACAATCATCATACACTAATTTTTCACTTTTCAGTCTGTCTCATCCAGTATATAAACTGTTGATTTCCATTGGCTTCTTTTGTAATCATTTGCATTGTTGTCAACTGTTCTCTATGCACAACCCTATTCTTCCACTTACACCCGCACTATTTGCATCAGTCTATCTCATAGATTTATTAAATATCAATGATGAGTTATGTTGCTATTCATATGCAGGATGAAACTTCTGTTCCTCTACTCAAATGGATAAAAAATGATCCTGATGAGGCTGCTGTGAAGACGATGGTGCTGCCACCATCTTCTGAAAACCTCCTCAAGCACAAGGCCACGGGCCAGCTGGGTGGTACCCTTTTCAGTAAGCAGGTATATTTTCTTAATCCTCATACATGATTTGATTTTTGTCTGTTTATTGCCGGCTTTGTCTAATGCTTACCAATAGTTCAGAAACACACACACCTATTCTTCCACTTACATCCAGCACTATATGCATCAGTGTCTCATAGATTCATTTTATATATCACTGCTGATGTCTGTTGCTCTTCAATTTTTATATGCAGACTGAAACTGCTAAGCCTTCATTGGTCAAAAGGATTGCAACTGCTGCTGATGAGGCATCTGCAGAGGCTGCCACCAAGTTACTGTCAGCCCCACCTTCTGGATGCTTATATAAGCTCAAGTCCAAGGATCAGCCGGGCCGTAACCATCCAAGGGTTCGGGTATATTTTCTTAAGCCACATATACATGCCATGATTTATGTCTGATATTATCACTGGCTCTGTCTAATGCTTTTTGGAATTCGGAAACACCAAATTAGCATGCTTATATTCATCATACACTAATTTTTCACTGTTCAGTTTGTAACATAGTGTTATGCACTTGCTTGTCAACATTTGCATTGCTCTGAACTATGCACTTTACACAACCTAATTCTTCCACTTACGTTCAGCGCTACGCACCAGTAGTACCTCCCATGTTTCCTTCACCATCCCGATGCCGAGCTTGCGGGAATATGGCGGGCCCATGTACATACCCCGCATATAACACCTCCTATGGCTCTATCTACCTTTCTAGTAGCTCCTTCACAGAGTTACAGGTATGTATTCTCAGTGGTTTAGCATGAATTGGCATATAGTAAAGTCTTGTTTTTAGTCTTCCTGCTTCTTACATTTGTATCAATTTTCACATGCAGACTGTACCTTGTGAACTTCGTCCAATGATTAACCAGATGTGTCCGCATGAAGGATCTTTCACTATGCATGGCAATGGCAAATTGATGAACACCTACACGGTCTATGAGGTGTATGTCTACAAGACGCAGGCCATCACATATTTGTATGGACATGATTGGAGAAAGTTTGCTTTTGACTACGGTCTGAAGAAGGGCGACGAGCTGAGGATCAGAAACTCAAACGGGCAGATATACGTAACTGCTTACAGAGTTGGAGACACTTCCAAATATATAATATGTAACTTTTTTCTACTCATATCTTTTGATAACTGCATTCTGAGCAGTTGTTCTAAACCATTCCCTCTGTTCTAGCTTGCTGGGTTTAACATGATCAAAGTTGCAGATCCCCTGATGGAACAGGAGCGGATGTCACAAAGGGCAACCACACCAGCACCGCCACCGGCTTCCCACTCTCCTGCATCAGCACCGGTTTCTGTACCAGCTCCGTTTACTGCATCTACCCAGCAGTCCCCTACATCAGCATTGGTTCCTGTAGAGGCCCCATATACTACACATGCCCAACAGGCTCCTGCATCAGCACTGGTTCCTCTAGCTGCACCGTTTACTGCACCTGCCCAACAGTCTCCTGCATCAGCACCGGTTCCTCTAGAGGCACCGTTACTGCACCTGCCCAGCAGTCTCCTGCATCAGCACCAGCTCGTGTACCAGCCCAGGCTCATGCACCTGCCCCAGCCAGATCACCGAGGTCTCAGCTC
Source organism: Lolium multiflorum (assembly GCA_030979885.1). Classification (NCBI taxonomy): domain Eukaryota; kingdom Viridiplantae; phylum Streptophyta; class Magnoliopsida; order Poales; family Poaceae; genus Lolium; species Lolium multiflorum. The sequence continues at coordinate 71,689,767 of CM061749.1, read as the reverse complement.
ATTGTTGTGGCCACCCGTGTGGTGACCAGGACGCATCTGAAGGCTATGTTCGTGAGTATATGACAACATAACTGCTCTTATCTTGATGTCTTCTCTGCTCAAAGTCTCACATGGTTCAGTGCATTGGTGCCATTGACTAATTTTTGGTGGTATCTCTTGCTTTGAATCAGAAATTGCCTAAAAGTATCTCCAAGGATCTCAATGCTGGCCGAAGGGGCAAGATATCCCTCGTCATGGAGAGTGAAGGTCTCACCGTGGAGGGACGGTACTCTGTCAGTCCCACAGATGGCCGCTTGGCTGTTACTTCCAGGTGGAAAAAGTTCATTGACGGTGCCAAACTTCGCATTGGATCAAAGTTGAAGGTCAAGATCTTTCGATGCCGCTGTGACATGCTGGTCATAAAGTTCGCGGTTGTCTAGTTCTGTTGTCCCATGAGCCCTTAGCAAATGCATTTGTAGTTATACTTATATAAGGTTATCTTATCTGAACTGCTAATTAATTGTATGGGTGGTAAAACTCTGGCAAGCTTTTGCTCTTAGCAAGTATGTATGTATGATCAGCTATTATGATAACTAATGTTTGTGTTCATCTTAATTTGCATTTCCCTTTAGAAAAAAACTTAATTTCTATTTTGGCTGACCTGTTAGAGAACTATCAGATTGAACCCACAACATGATTCATATAGATTCATTACACCGAGCCACATGTCTTGACCTTGCGATACACTACTTCCATTAATTAGTGCAAGAAGGCTTACCTGAGCTGCCTGAACCATGGCAGATTCGAATCCACCTTATCTATCTAGAAATACAACCTTTGCAGAAAGAGGATTTGCAGTATGGGGAGGCTGACATTGGGGACCCATGAGCCAGCAGCGTCGTCAACGTTTTAAAGGTGGCAGGAGATCGAAAGAAAAATAAGCCAAAAATCAGTTGGTAAACAAATTCAAGAAAAGAAACATTTACCTTTCTGAGAGTATGACATGCGGGACCCATGAGGCAGCAGCATCCTCAACTATTTCAAGGCGGCAGGGGATCAAAATAAAAAAGGAAATAGCCAGAAATTAATTAGGGTAAAAAATAAATCCATCAAAGGAAACTTTTATTGTTCATAGAGGTTGACATGGGACCGACTTGCAGCTGCGTCGTCCTTCGTTTCAAAGGCAGGGGATCAAAGAAAAAAGACAAATAGCGAAATTAGGGAAAAAAATAAATCCAACAAAGAAAACTTTTATTCATAGAGGATGACATGCGGGACCCATGAGCCAGCATTCCTCAACGTTTCAAAGTCGGCATGAGATTGAAAGAAAAAAGTCAAGTGACATAATATCAGGGGCCCAAAAATAATCCAAGAAAAACTTTATTGTACATAGAGGATGACATGGGTCCCATTTTGTAGCAACGGTCTCAACGCTTCCAAGTGCACAGGACCAAAAGAAAAATGAAGTAGCCAGAAATCAGGGGTGTGAAAAAATCCAAGAAAAGAAAGATTTTAATTAAGGTCATCTGGACATCTGGGCCTTCGAACTATCCTTTTGGGCCTTTTGACTCGTACAATTTCAGCCCACTCCAAAACAGGAAAGGTCGGATTTTTCTAAAAAAACAGGAAAGTCCTATGCTTCGCAAAAACAAAAAACAAGGAGATTCAACATATAAGTTTGTTTATGTAGATATAAAGATTTAATTTATCCGTTTGCAATAGCTCAGAGCGAAATACAACGTTTATTGTCTGCAAAATAAAATATCACATGTTTCTTGTACGGGGAGGGTGACCTGGGACCCATGAGCCACACCAGATCAACGTTTCAAAGGCGGCGGATGAAAAAAAAAAAGCCAAAAATCAGTTGGTAAAAAATACAAGAAAAGAAAACATTTATCGTTCTAGAGGGATGACATGCGGGACCCATGAGGCAGCAGCAACGTTTCAAAGTCGGCATGAGATCGAAAGAAAAAGGCAAGTGACATGATATCAGGAGCCAAAAATAATCCAAGAAAAGAAACTTTATTGTACATAGAGGATGACATGCGGGTCCCATTTGTAGCAGCGGTCTCAACGTTCCAAGGCGGCACAGGGACCAAAAGAAAAATGAGGCGACATTCAACAATTCAAGGCGCGGGGATCAAAAAAAATAAAAGGAAATAACCCGAGAAATTGGGGTCAAAAATAAATCCACCAAAGGAAACTTTTATTGTTCATAGAGGATGACATGTGGGACCGACCTGCCAACAACGTCCTCATCGTTTCAACGGGGGCAGGGGATCAAAAGAAAAAGGCAAATAGCCAGAAATTAGGGGTAAAATAACTCCAAGAAAGGAAACTTTTATTGTTCGTAGAGGATGACATGCGGGACCCATGAGCCAGCAGCTTACTCAACGTTTCAAAGGCGGCATGAGATCGAAAGAAAAAGGCAAGTGACCAAATATCAGGGCCAAAAATAATCCAAGATTTATTGTACATAGAGGATGACATGTGGGTCCCATTTTGCAGCAGCGGTCTCAATGTTTGTAATGCGGCTTGAGATCAAAAGAAAAAGAAAGTAGCTAGTAATTAGGGGGTGAAAAAAAATCCAAGAAAAGAAAGTTGATGGACATAGAGGATGACATCTGGTCCCTTGAGCCAACACTCAACGTTTAAAGGGGCAGGGGATCAAAGAAAAGGCAAACCAAAAATCGAGGGTGAAAAAAATCCAACAAAGGAAACTTTTATAGCACATAGAGGATGACATGCGGGTCCCATGAGCCGGCAGGTTCCTCAACGTTTCCAACGTGGCATGAGATCGAAAGAAAAAGGCAAGTGCCCAAATATGAGGAGCAAAAATAATTCAAGAAAAGAAAGTTTTATAGTACATAGAGGATGACATGCAAGTCCCATTTAGCGACGGTATCAACTGTTTGAGAGGCAGCCGGGGATCGAAAGAAAAAGTCAAGTGACCAAATATGAGGTGCCAAAAAAATCCAAGAAAAGAAAGTTTTATAGTACATAGAGGATGACATGCGGGTCCCATTTAGCAGCACGGTATCAACCTTTGAGAAGCGCAAGGATCGAAAGAAAAAGTCAAGTGACCAAATATGAGGTGCCAAAAAAATCCAAGAAAAGAAAGTTTTATAGTACATAGAGGATGACATGCGGATTGATGACAGCGGTATCACCGTTTGAGGCAGCAGGTGATCGAAAGAAAAAGTCAAGTGACGAAATATGAGGTGCCAAAAAAATCCAAGAAAAGAAAGTTTTATAGTACATAGAGGATGACATGCGGGTCCCATTTAGCAGCAGACGGTATTGTTTGAGCGCAGGGGATCGAAGAAAAAGGTAAGTGACCTAATATGAGGTGCAAAAATAATTCAAGAAAAGAAAGTTTTATAGTACATAGAGGATGACATGCGGGTCCCGTTTAGCAGCAGCGGTATCCGTTTGAGAGGCGGCAGAGGATCGAAAGAAAAAGGCAAGTGACCAAATTTGAGGTGCCAAAAATAATCCAGGAAGAAAGTTTTATAGTACATAGAGGATGACATGCGGGTCAAGAAAAGCGCTATCACCGTTTGAAGAGGGGATCGAAAGAAAAAGGCAAGTGACCAAATTTGAGGTGCCAAAAATAATCCAGGAAAAGAAAGTTTTATAGTACATTGAGGATGACATGCGGGTCGATTAAGTGGTATCACCGTTTGAGAGGCGGGATCGAAAGAAAAAGGTAAGTGACCAAATATGAGGTGCAAAAATAATTCAAGAAAAGAAAGTTTTATAGTACATAGAGGATGACATGCGGGTCCCATTCAGCAGCGGTATCACCGTTGAGAGGCGTGAGGATCGAAAGAAAAAGGCAAGTGACCAAATTTGAGGTGCCAAAAAAACTCCAAGAAAAGAAAGTTGATTGCACATAGAGGATGACATGCGGGTCCCATTTAGCAACAGCGGTCTCAACGTTTCCAAGGCGGCAAGGGATCAAAAGAAAAAGGGAAGTGGAAATCAGGGGGTCAAAAAAATCCAAGAATAGAAAGAATTTTGGTTCATAGAGGATGACATGCGGGACCCATGATCCTGCATCGTAAACGGCTCGATCGGAGAACGTTGAACGAGATGGCGCGATGTAGAAAAAAAACAATGCCAGAGAGGCTGCCATCTGGGCCCTACATCCCTCGGCGGTGCGGATTTGCGTTGACTCGGCCGGCGAACCCGAGATTTCGAGATGCACCACGTCCCGGGCCACCATACGCCACGTTTTGGCCGCTTTCGTCGGGCTAGGTGGCCTCAAAAACGAGAAAAAAAGTTTTGACATGCACCACGGAGGGACCAAAATCGTCGGCCATGGTACACCAGCAACCACGGCGCGACTTCAACTTCGTCGGCCATGGCAACTTTTCTTGTAGTGCGAGTCGGCCTTTCAACACAGGAGCCGACATCATATGTTTGATGACATCTGATTTTCATATGACGACGATTTCCGCGGCAAGATGTGTGAAGCTTGGTGCAGGTAAAAAATAGGCAGAGGCACAACTTCTCGATCTCAGGGTACCTAGTTTCTGCATCCAACATCCTTCTGCTGAGGTAGAAAACGACTCTCTCCAGGCCATCATAAACTTGCACCACCACTGAGGCGATGGAAGTGTCAGCTACTGACAAGTATATATAGAATGGCCTGTCTTGCTGGGGGACACCACAGGTGGCTTCGTTAGATACTCTTTGATTTCGTCAAACGCTCGATGTTGCTCCCCCCCACGAAACTCCTCATCAGATTTAATTTTTACCAATCCCATGAACGGCTCAATTCGTCTGACGGGTTGGAGATGAACCTTCTGACGAAGTTGATTTTGCCGATGAGACACTGAGTTCCTTCTTCGTGGTAGGTGGCTTCATTGTTCGCACTGCCTCCTGACTTTTCAGGCCGATCTCAATTCCGCGTTCATGAACCAAGAAACCCAAGAACTGACCGGCCGTTACACCAAAAGCACACTTCTTTGGATTCATTCGTAGCCCGAATTTTCTAGTTCGGTCCAGGAGTCGCAAATCCTCCAAGTGTCCTTCCACTGAAACAGACTTGACTACCACGTCATCAATGTAAATCTCCACCAACTTGCCGATCAGATCATGAAAGATGTAATTCATGGCTCTTTGGTATGTTGCGCCGGCATTTTTCAGTCCAAATGTCATGACTACGTATTCAAACAAGCCCACCGAACCTGGTACTCGGAATGCAGTCTTGTGTATATCTTCTGGAGCCATGAAAATTTGGTTGTAACCGGCATTGCCATCCATGAAACTTAAAACCTTATGACCAGCAGCCGCATTGATCAATGTCTCTGCTACTGGCATTGGATACTCATCCTTTGGAGTGGCACTATTGAGATTCCGAAAATCTATGGCGACGCGCCATCGGCCATCCTTTTTCTCCACAGGTACGATACTAGAAATCCACTCAGCATACCTGCATGGCCTGATGAACCCAGCGTTCAACATTTTCTCATCTCTTTCTTGACTCTTCTAAAATTTCGGCCTTCATCGTGCTCTCTCTGGAACGGCCGAAATCCTTTCTTTAGAGGGAGCGATGCTCAATGATGCTCTGCCTAACTGGGCTCCCGTAATCTCAAGCAAAACAATGTACTCCTTCAACAAAGCTATCATCGGGCCCCTCAGATGCGGATCTAACTTTTTGCTGATAAATGTTGGTCGTGGCTTATCCCCAGGACCAATGTCGATCTCTTCTAGCTCATCAGCCGATGTAAACCCATATCCTAGCTTTCCGTCGCCTGCTAGATCGATGCTGAACACAGGCAAAACGTATGGTGAGGATAATTTTGGCCGATTGCTGGAATCGGCCTCCATGTTGCATTGCACAATGAAGGTTTACAACTTATCTGTGCTCTACTACGGGAGGTGGTCTCCCTACTACGACTACGTGACATGCTTGAGGTGAGATCATTGCTTTTTATTTTTGGGGCCGATCGCAGGGATCGGCCTTGCCACGTACGTTCATTGACTTTGGTCTTGCTACTCTGTCAGGCCGGTGGATAAGACCAGCCTCACCCCGTTTTTTGAAGCTTCGATGCGCTCACAGCCGTCAAGATTGCTCCAGAGATCGGCTCTTGGTCGTCTGCGTCCCAAATATTCATGCCAGCTATCGAGATCTCGATCGAGTCATCTGCATGAACGACCTCCACTTCATCTCCATCCCACGTATCAGGCATTGGTGCATTGTGGATGGAATGCGGCAGTTAGCGTGAATCCAATCCCTCCCTAGCAGGACAGCGTAGGTGCTTTTCTGTCGACGATGAAGAGAGCGTAGGGATGGTTTCGGCCCACGGTTAGGTCCACGTTCAGAACGCCTCGCTTCTGATGCTTGGCCGTTGAAGGCTTAGTGTGACGTTGGTTTTGATCAGATCTGCGTTAGAGCGTCCCAAACGCCGTAGCATGGAGTATGGCATTATATTGACTGCCGCTCCCGTGTCAACCAACATCTTGCGACAGGCTGCCCGTTGATGTAACCTCTTAGGTACAGGGCCTTCAAATGTTTGTAGCTCCTCTCTCGTGGTTTTTCAAAGATAACTGGCCGTGGGCCGCAGTCAAACTGAGCTACTGGCACTTCTTCGGTTCTTGGAGCACAAAACTCCGACGGAAGTATGAACACCATGTTTGTGCCGACGATGCCTTCCGCATAGGTTTTGTTTGTTTGGGGCTCAATTCTTTCTTACGTGGACGCATCTCGTCTCCAACGTTTTTGAATCTTCACGGCCGGATCGGACGGGCTTTCTTAACGTGTGCAGTATTGCGCCTCGGCTTCCTCCAAGTTACGTAGCCGCTGAACCCACGCTTTTGGGAGTGACGGGTCCATCGGGGGCACCTTGGCCGTGGTATCTATCTTCTTCTTTATCTTCGACTCCTCGAAATCTTCCCTCGAGATGGCTGCCTTCTTGTTCCGAGATGGGAGAGGCCCTAGACGCTTGAACACTGAAACGTTCCTGTCCTTCTTCGTGCTACCTCGGCAGTTGTCGATCGTGGGCAATCGGCTCATTCCCGAATCAGCGTGCTTAAAGAAAGGACAATCCCATTGTATGTCCAGTCTTCTTTGTTCTATTGACTTCCCCTTAGCGGCGCTCATAACCTTCGTCGTCTCTATCATCTCGATGATATTTTACGTTGTACGCATCGACCAAACGATATCTTTCGTAATCTATATCGTACCGCGACGTCGGTCGTGCGATGCTCATATTTGTTAAGGAGGTGCGCGGTGGTGGTTGATACCGCACGCTTCTCACTTGTTCCTCGGTGACGTACCTCCTATCATCATATCGGGGCCGGTCGTGTGGGCGGCCTCCTCCTTTCTTTGCCACGGAGTGACCGATTTCTTCTTTATCGTTGCCATGGTGGTACAGGCCTGCCATGTTAATCTCGAATGAGAAACCGGCTGATGCCTCGTGGAGTGATTGAGTTCCACCATGTTGACGCCAGGAAATGGATGCGTGTCCACTTTCATGGCAAACTGACCAAGGATCAAACGGCCTTGTTCTATCGCCGTTTGGATCTGCCGACGCAACTCTTTGCAGTCATTGGTGATATGGGTGAACGAGTGATGCCACTTGCAGTACGGTCTCCCGTTCATTTCTTGCGCCGTAGGGATTTTATGGCCTTCGGGTAACTTCAGCTGTTTTCCTTAAGCAATAAATCGAAAATCTGCTCAGCTTTGCTTATATCGAAGTCAAACCCTTTTGCAGGCCCTTGTTGTTTCACCCATTTTGCGGGACAGGAGCTCCCAGGCCCATTCAGCTACGACTAATTCTGTCAGAGTCTTCAGCGTCTTCTGTCTCGACCAGGCCGATCGGGCGTTTGAACTTATCTTGGTACAATTCTGGTGGCTGCTCATACAATGTTAATTTCTGGACCAAGTGCGCCATTGTATTGTAGTCCACGGAAAGTCAAATCCTTGAACGGCGCTGCGAGGCCTACCAGCCGGATCGCTGCTTCTTTCTCAGTTAAACGAGCCGAATAACATCGGTTCTTGTGATCTGAAGCGCTGAATGTACTTTCAACCCCGTTTCTCCCGCTTGCAGATTTCAGCAATGCCAGCCTCGGTAGCTTAAGTGATATTGCACATGGCTTCTCTTCCAGTTGCTTCCACGTCGGTGAATCCGGCGCAGCAGGTGTACCACCCAAAAGCTGGTCCTGTGAGAGATTGCGCAAAGAACCTTACACGTAGCGGTTCTGATGCTGAAATCATGCCCATTTGTGCCAAATATTGGCTCACATGCTCAATTGAGCTGGATCCTTGATCCATTGAACTTTGAGAACTCAGGGAGCCGATACTTGGGTGGCAGCGGAATCAAATCATACTCGTTGGGGTACGGCTTGGAATAGCCGATTGTTCTCCTCTTTGGCAGGATGCCGCACTGGTCTCTCAAGATTGTACTGATTTGTTCCACGGTATGAGCTGCAGGGGCTGAGCTTTCATGACTCGTTCCGGTGGCATATTTAGCTAGCCACGCTTTGTTTATCGGCGTCGGCTCCAGAGATCCCTCTGCTGTCCCCAGTTCGTCCAGTTATTGCAGTCCGGCACGTACGTGCACACGTATCCATGTGGGATTTCTTTGAGGCGGCTCATACAGGAATTGGCAATCGCCAGGATCGCCTCCAACCTTGTAGACGACGTATGCGGTGAAGCTGTGGCTCTGGAGCGGCAAGCGTGAATGGTGAATTCTGATGCAGTGCAACAGTATCTCTCCCTGGTGAGTCCCTAGAAGGTCCCGATGGAAATGCTGATGTTTCATGAGTTCTGAACCACGCGAACACAATGCGCTCAAAAAGTTCACCGGGGCTCTCGAGAATGACGGTATAGAATGAGCCACCATGTAATTAACTTCCTTGAGCTCCGTTCCTGAAGGGAGAGACAGGTCTACTTCATCGAGAACGCCTTCGAGGTGAGAAACCCTTCCACCTAATGCCATGCGAGCGGGTCTCTCGAAAGAGCCGATGAGATCGGTCGAAAGAGAGCTTTAACCTCATTATACTTCTTCTTGTGATCCTCGGTGAGCTCTTAGTATGTGATTGGTGCGTCCGCGGCTCGGTTAAGATGTTGGCGCAGGTTGTTGTAGAAGGTCAGCCAGCGTGCCGAAATGTGTTGCCTACCAAAACCCACCGGCGAGCAGCGACGGAGCAACCGAAGCCGGGGAGGCTCCAGGAATGTGTGGCCCTGGTCCTTCGAGCGGCACCCGCAATGCTCGGCACACGTCCGTGCCCCGCATGCCACGACCTATACAGTCGAAGGTGTTGGATTGCTTCAATTAGTTTCACATAGTGACACGTAAACATTAAATGAGCCTCGTCGGCTCTCATTTGTGAATCGGCTCAAAGAGCCGATTAACCCATGGTTCATATTGGATCTACGATAACATGGGTGTGCCTTATCAATACCAAGTTAAATCAATCTACGATAGTTTAGGGTTTTCACCGCATAAAGGAACATCCTACACGTAGTTGAGCACGCGAAGATAATGGAAAACTAACCCAAAAGAGGCCTAAAAACCAACACGAGTCGATTGAACATCCTTCTTGGATCGGCAAACCATACCTTACGCACTACTGGGATCGTTGATACGTCTCCAACGTATCGATAATTTCTGTTCCATGCCACTTTATTGATGATACCTACATGTTTTATGCACATTTTATGTCGTATTTACGCATTTTATGGAACTAACCTATTAACAAGATGCCGAAGTGCCAGTTCCTGTTTCTGCTGTTTTTGGTTTCAGAAATCCTAGTAACGAAATATTCTCGGAATTGACCGAAATCAACGCCCGGTTCCTATTTTGCCCGGAAGCATCGAACACGAGAGCCGCGGAGCGGGCCCTGTGGGCCCAGAGATGACATGGTGGCGGCCCGGCCAGGCGCGCCACCCTATGGTCTCGTCGCCTCGTTGAGACCTCCGCGCCTCTTCGCCTATATAAAGCCCCCGCACCGAAAACCTTACGGAGGAAGCCACGATACGAAAAAGTTCCAGAGCCGCCATCGCGAAGCCAAGATCAGAGACGAGTCTACGTTCGGCACCCTGTGGGAGCGGGGGAAGTGCCGGAAGGCTCCTCCGGCGACACGCTGCCATCTCCACCGCCATCTTCATCACATGCTTTGCTCCCATGAGAGGAGTAGTTCTCCATTGAGGCTCGGGGGGGCTCTACCGGTAGCTATGTGGTTCATCTCTCCTACATAGTTCAATACAATAATCTCATGAGCTGCCTTACATGATTGAGATTCATATGATGATGCTTGTAATCTAGATGTCATTATGCTAGTCAAGTGGGTTTTACTTATGTGATCTCTAGAGACTCCTTGTCCCACGTGTGTAAAGGTGACGGTGTGTGCACCGTGTGGGTCTCTTAGGCTATATTTCACGAAGTACTTATTCATTGTTGAAGAGCGTAGTGAAGTGCTTATTTATATCTCTTGATGATTGCAATGTGCATCGTATCACAATTTATCTATGTGCTACTCTAGTGATGTGTTATTAAAGTAGTTTTATTCCTCCTGCATGTGTGCAAAGGTGACAGTGCGTGCACCGTGTTAGTACTTGGTTTATGCTATGATCATGATCTCTTGTAGATTGCGAAGTTAACTATTGCTATGATAATATTGATGTGATCTATTCCTCCTACATATGCATGAAGGTGACAGTGTGCATGCTATGCTAGTACTTGGTTTAGTCTTTTGATCTATCTTACACTTAAGGTTACTTAAACATGAGCATTATTGTGGAGCTTGTTAACTCCGGCATTGAGGGTTCGTGTAATCCTCGCAATGTGTTCATCATCCAACAAAAGTGTAGAGTATGCATTTATCTATTCTGTTATGTGATCAATGTTGAGAGTGTCCACTAGTGAAAGTCTATTCCCTAGGCCTTGTTCCTAAATATGCTATCACTGCTTGTTCTGTTTTACTGGCATTACTACTGCTGCGTTACTACGCATGTTTCTTATTGCAATACTACCACCATCAACTACACGCCAGCAAGCTATTTTGGCACCGTTGCTACTACTCATATATATTCATACCACCTGTATTTCACGATCTCTTCGCCGAACTAGTGCACCTATTTGGTGTGTTGGGGACACAAGAGACTTCTTGCTTTGTGGTTGCGGGGTTGCATGAGAGGGATATCTTTGACCTCTTCCTCCCTGAGTTCGATAAACCTTGGGTGATCCACTTAAGGGAAAACTTGCTGCTGTTCTACAAACCTCGCACTTGGAGGCCCAACACTGTCTACAGGAAAGGAGGGGAACGTAGACATCAAGCTAATTTTCTGGCCGTTGCCGGGGAGGAAAGGTAAAGGTACTCACACTCCGGATCTCGGCTACTAAGCTATTTTCCCGGCGCCATTGTAAGTACTCGAAGCTATTTCCTTTAGACTTTGCAATTGCGACATTTGGTTTCTTGTTTACACTAGTTAGGCATAATGGAAAACAACAAAAATATGAGAGATCTTTATGAACTTTATCTTGAATTAGGACATGATGTGTTTGAAGAAAGAATTAAGAAACCCATGGAACTTTATATGCATGCTAATGGGAATGTTATTACTATGAATGCTTTGAACACCATTGTTGCTAATGCTATGGAAAATTCTAAGCTTGGGGAAGCTGGTTTTGATGAGCATGATATTTTTAGTCCCCCAAGCATTGAGGAGAAAATTTACTTTGATGATACTTTGCCTCCTATTTATGATGATTATAATGATAGTAGTCTTTTGTTACCACTGTTATGGAGGATAAATTTGATTATGATTACAATATACCTCCTATATTTGATAGCTACTTTGTTGAATTTGCTCCCACTACAACTAATAAAATTGATTATGCTTATGTTGGGAGTAGTAATTATTTTATGCATGAGACTCATGATAAGAATGCTTTATGTGATAGTTATATTGTTGAGTTTGCTCATGATGCTACTGAAATTTATTATGAGAGAGGAAAATATGGTTGTAGAAATTTTCATGTTACTAAAACACCTCTCTATGTGCTGAAATTTTTGAAACTACACTTGCTTTATCTTCCTATGCTTGTTACTTTCTCTTCATGAACTTGTTTATTTACAAGATTCCTATGCATAGGAAGCATGTTAGACTTAAATGTGTTTGAATTTGCCTCTTGATGCTCTCTTTTGCTTCAACTTCTATTTCTTGCGAGTGCATCATTAAAACTGCTGAGCCCATCTTAATGGCTATAAAGAAAGAACTTCTTGGGAGATAACCCATGTGTTATTTTGCTACAGTACTTTGTTTTATATTTGTGTCTTGGAAGTTGTTTACTACTGTAGCAACCTCTCCTTATCTTAGTTTTGTGATTTGTTGTGCCAAGTAAAGTTTCTATGTTAAAGTTGATGTTATATTTGGGATCGCTGCGCAGAAACAGCATTGCTGTCTGTCACAATCTGGGCACAGTTCTCTGTAGAAAATTGAAAAATCTGCCAATTCTGCGTGATCCTCAGATATGTACATAACTTTCATTAGTTTTGAGTTTTTCGTTTGAGCAAGTCTGGTGCCATCTTTAAATTCGTCTTTACGGACTGTTCTTTTTGACAGATTCTGCCTTTTATTTCGCATTGCCGCTTTTGTTAAGTTGAATGAGTTTCTTTGTTCCATTAACTTTCAGAGTTTTGTGCAATGTCCAGAAGTGTTAAGAATGATTGTGTCACCTCTGAACATGTGAATTTTGATTATGCACTAACCCTCTAATGAGTTTGCTTGAAGTTTGATGTGGCAGAAGTTTTCAAGGATCAATAGAAGAGGGTGATATAATGTGATCGAGAAGAGTGAAAGGTCTAAGCTTGGGGATGCCCATGGTTCATCCCTGCATATTTTAAGAAGACTCAAGCATCTAAGCTTGGGGATGCCCAAGGCATCCCCTTCTTCATCGACAACTTATCGGGTTTCTTCTAGTGAAACTATATTTTTATTCGGTCACATCTTATGTACTTTACTTGGAGCGTCTATTTGTTTATTTTGTTTTTGTTTTGTTATCTTAGTTCTCTGAATAAGTTCATCTTTGTGTGGGAGAGAGACACGCTCCGCTGGTTCGTAGGAACACATGTGTTCTTAGCTCATAATATTCATGGCGAAGTTTCCTCTTCGTTAAATTGTTATATGGTTGGAATTGGAAAATGCTACATGTAGTAATTCTAAAATGTCTTGGATAATGTGATACTTGGCAATTGTTGTGCTCATGTTTAAGCTCTTGCATCATATACTTTGCACCCATTAATGAAGAAATACATAGAGCTTGCTAAAATTTGGTTTGCATAATTGGTCTCTCTAAGGTCTAGATAATATATAGTATTGAGTTTTGAACAACAAGGAAGACGGTGTAGAGTCTTATAATGTTTACAATATGACTTTTATGTGAGTTTTGCTGTACCGTTCATCCTTGAGTTTGCTTCAAATAACCTTGCTAGCCTAAACCTTGTATCGAGAGGGAATACTTCTCATGCATCCAAATCCTTGAGCCAACCACTATGCCATTTGTGTCCACCATACCTACCTACTACATGGTATTTCTCCGCCATTCCAAAGTAAATTGCTTGAGTGCTACCTTTAAACAATTCAAAAGTTATTACCTCTGATTTGTGTCAATGTTTTATAGCTCATGAGGAAGTATGTGGTGTTTATCTTTCAATCTTGTTGGGCAACTTTCACCAATGGACTAGTGGCTTCATCCGCTTATCCAATAATTTTGCAAAAAGAGCTGGCAATGGGATTCCCAGTCCCAAATTAATTAACAAAAATAGACACTCCTCCATGGTATGTGATTGTTGGATGGCACCTCGAAGGATTCGGTTAGCCATGGCTTGAGAAAGCAAAGGTGGGGAGGAGTGTCATCATAATAAAACTAAAATAAAAGGCACTCCTTCATGGTATGAGATTGTTGGCAGGCACCCGAGGATTCGGTTAGCCATGGTTTGTGAAAGAAAGGTTGGAAGGAGTGCCACCCAAAAATAAAATAAAATGGGAGCCGCTCTTTGAAGGTTTGTCTGGCAAGGGGTTAGAGTGCCCACTACCATTCGTTGACAACAACAAACACTTCTCAAAATTTTACTTTTATGCTCTCTTTATGTTTTCAAAACCAAAGCTCTAGCACAAATATAGCAATCGATGCTTTCCTCTTTGAAGGACCTTTCTTTTACTTTTATGTTGAGTCGGTTCACCTATTTCTCTCCACCTCAAGAAGCAAACACTTGTGTGAATTGTGCATTGATTCCTACATACTTGCATATTGCACTTATTATATTACTTTGCATTGACAACTATCCATGAGATATACATGTTATAAGTTGAAAGCAACCTGAAACTTAATCTTCCTTTGTGTTGTTTCAATGTCTCTACTTTAAATTATTGCTTTATGAGTTAACTCTTATGCAAGACTTATTGATGCCTGTCTTGAAAGTGTTATTCATGAAAAGTCTTTGCTTTATGATTCATTTGTTTACTCATGTCATTTACCATTGTTTTGATCGCTGCATTCATTACATGTTTATAGTATGATCAAGGTTATGATGGCATGTCACTTAAGAAATTATCTTTGTTATCGTTTTACCTTGGGACGAAGAAGCTGGGGTGCGATACGTCTCCAACGTATCGATAATTTCTTATGTTCCATGCCACTTTATTGATGATACCTACATGTTTTATGCACCTTTTATGTCGTATTTACGCATTTTATGGAACTAACCTATTAACAAGATGCCTAAGTGCCAGTTCCTGTTTTCTGCTGTTTTGGTTTCAGAAATCCTAGTAACGAAATATTCTCGGGGTGGACGAAATCAACGCCCAGTTCCTATTTTGCCCGGAAATCCGGAACACCCGCGCCAGAGGGGGCCCTGTGGGCCCGGATGACATGGTGGCGCGGCCCAGGGCTGGCCGCGCCCCTATGGTCTCGTCGCCTCGTTGACCCTCTGCGCCGCCTCTTCGCCTATATAAAGCCCCTGCATCGAAAACCCTTACGGAGGAAGCCACGATACGAGAAAAGTTCCGAGCCGCCACCATCGAAGCCAAGATCAGGGGACGGGAGTCTCTGTTCGGCACCCTGCCGGACGGGGAAGTGCCCCGGAAGGCTTCTCCATCGACACCGCTGCCATCTCCACCGCCATCTTCATCACAGCTGCTGCTCCCATGAGGAGGGAGTAGTTCTCCATTGAGGCTCGGGGCCCGGTAGCTATGTGGTTCATCTCTCTCCTATGTAGTTCAATACAATAATCTCATGAGCTGCCTTACATGATTGAGATTCATATGATGATGCTTGTAATCTAGATGTCATTATGCTAGTCAAGTGGGTTTTACTTATGTGATCTCCGGAGACTCCTTGTCCCACGTGTGTAAAGGTGACAGTGTGTGCAGCGTGTGGGTCTCTTAGGCTATATTTCACGAAGTACTTATTCACTGTTGAAGAGCGTAGTGAAGTGCTTATTTATATCTCTTGATGATTGCAATGTGCATCGTATCACAATTTATCTATGTGCTACTCTAGTGATGTGTTATTAAAGTAGTTTTATTCCTCCTGCATGTGTGCAAAGGTGACAGTGCGTGCACCGTGTTAGTACTTGGTTTATGCTATGATCATGATCTCTTGTAGATTGCGAAGTTAACTATTGCTATGATAATATTGATGTGATCTATTCCTCCTACATATGCATGAAGGTGACAGTGTGCATGCTATGCTAGTACTTGGTTTAGTCTTTTGATCTATCTTACACTTAAGGTTACTTAAACATGAGCATTATTGTGGAGCTTGTTAACTCCGGCATTGAGGGTTCGTGTAATCCTACGCAATGTGTTCATCATCCAACAAAAGTGTAGAGTATGCATTTATCTATTATTATGTGATCAATGTTGAGAGTGTCCACTAGTGAAAGTCTATTCCCTAGGCCTTGTTCCTAAATACTTGCTATCATTGCTTATTCTTGTTTCTGTTACTACTGTTGCTACGTTACTCTGCATGTTTCTTCTTTGCAATACTACCACCATCAACTACACGCCAGCAAGCTATTTTCTGGCACCGTTGCTACTGCTCATATATATTCATACCACTGTATTTCACTATCTCTTCGCGAACTAGTGCACCTATTTGGTGTGTTGGGGACACAGAGACTTCTTGCTTTGTGGTTGCAGGGTTGCATGAGAGGGATATCTTTGACCTCTTCCTCCCTGAGTTCGATAAACCTTGGGTGATCCACTTAAGGGAAAACTTGTTGCTATTCTACAAACCTCTGCACTTGGAGGCCCAACACTGTCTACAGGAAAGGAGGGGGAACGTAGACATCAATCGTTCAACCCGTTTGCAAGGCCTAACCATACGGATATCAAACTAATCCTTGAAAAACAAGGAACAACTATAACAGATCGAATCTACTAAATAAAGATGAAGCAGGGCGCTGCCCTTACACCTAAGATAGGTGCAAAGACAGCTAGATATTCAGGGGCAGCACAACTAAGCAAACATATCAGAAAAGCATCGATGCAAGCCCCAAAACATCTATGATAAACAGTGTTACTCGCCATCAACAAGGCTTCAGTACGAGCAACACCAAACAACGAATAAACCGATACTGCCTAGATCGCAAGATGCGATCTAGGCAGCATGACCGGAAGAAACCCTCGAAACAAGGGGTGGCGATGCGCCTAGATTGTGTTTGTTGTGAACGTGATCGTCCTCCTTTCTCAATAACCCTAGATACATATTTATAGTCCGTGGACTTTCTATCTTTGGAATAAACCTAACTGTGTACGAACCAAACTCTATCTCTTAATTCTAAACTAACATGCGATCTACCATAATGTACAGATACACGGGCAATCTAGCCCAAATTCTCGTACGAGGCCGATTCAGAAACACTTTATGTGCATATCCTTCAAGCCCATCTCAATCACGGCCCATCTCCTGATTTGGCTAAAATCTGGTGATAACACCCGCATACAAATGAAAACAGCAGGATCGAGTTTGCCTTCTCCGCGTCTCTCTTTCGTGCGCAAAATATTGAAGTGAGTATAAGTGTACCTTGCTCCGACCAGGATTTTAGGCCGATGAAAAGAATGCAAGCTTGCCACCGGGGGTGAGAGCAGAGAGGTGTTGGTGCGGCCGCCTTGCGAAGGTGAAGGATGTGGTTGATTTTTCTGATAAGTTCGGCATGAAATATTTCATGTGCGCGAGCTATGATCATGATCCACCCAGACAATCAAGTTCATCGTCCTCGAGGCCTGCGGTATGTTCTAACAACATGATTAAAAAAATTAATTGTATGTCATTAATTTTCGTTTATTAACCGTATTATTTGTGTTGTAGTCTCCCCCGCCCCTTTGCATGTGGTTTCATTGGATAGACCAGGAGCAGCCGGATTGGACACGCCGTGGGGTGGAGGAAAAACAGCGGCGTGCATGGGCAATGTTTCATGAGGAAGAGCGTAGGGAAAAGCTGTTGCTAATGCTAAAGCGAGAGAGAGAGACAGATACAAAAATTAAGGGCGGAGCAAGCTCGAAATCGTGAGGTGAATCAGAAGAGGATGGATGATGAGGCTGCACGTAGGTATGCAGAGGAAGAGGTGCGCAGAGAGCCCGTGAAGCGGAGAGGAAGAGATTAAGGGAAAGAGCTTGAGGCGCAAGCGGCGAGAACGCAGCGACAAGTCCGGAAAATGGCATGGACGCAGGAAAGTAGAGTGATCTATTTGTACTAACTACGTATGTTAAATTCCGTTTTACTTTGTCGTTGTATCTTAAATTCTGTTGTAGTGAGTAGCCGTATTTTACTCGTAGCGTTTGGTTTAAGTACTGGTGTTGGCAGTGCCGATGTATCTTCATTCAGGGTAGTAACTTAATTGTATGTTGTATTTTTGCATGTTCATGTATCTTATTTTGAAGTACTTGTTGAATAATTATTCAAAATTATAGAAATATGTCTCATACATAGATAGAAATAATAGTAAAATGCCAGAGTCGGCAACATATCACGCTTGTCGACGACGGCGTGGTGGTCTCTGCCTAGCACCAGAAGGCGACCATGGATTTGGTACACGATGTTGGCGCAAACCTCGACCGTACTGATTTTACTCATCTCTGTACGTGTCTCATTTGGTGGTGATGGAGTCTGAAATAAGTAATGAGATTCCTGATTTGGGGGAATCAAACTAGCATCTGTGCTGAAAATAGCACCTCCAAAGAATTCTTCAACTATCCCGGTAACATCATTGCGAGGTTGTTGGGAAGTGCTGCCGTAGTATTGTGGTTCCATCTGCGTCATATCAGGCCATGTCGGGACTGAAGATTCCTGCGTATTGAATGGCTCCGTCAGAAACATGCACGCAATAATCATGTATGTAATTAACATGAATTAACCTGAGTTGGGTATTGCGATTGCATGTGGTCACGACCCCGCAGTGAGGGCATATTGTGGTCTAAACCAGCTCCAATGTTGGACCACGTAGGGTCAACAGATTCCTCCGAACGTCAACGACATGTCATTAGTAGGCATGTAAATAATCACGTGTCGGTAGGTAATTATTAAATATGAGCATACCTGAGTGTTGAATCTTTGCGAGTACTCGCCTTCTATGTAGGAGTATCGTTGTCCAGATGGATATGACGGAAAATGATCGTCCTCCTAATACAATTGGAAAAAAATGTGTCATTGTTGTAAGTTCAGGAGGAATGTATGTACGCAAGTTGATTACCTGTGTGGCGCCATGGCGTTGAGATATGTGTGCGGACTGTGATCGGTCAAGTAGAGATGAGTCACGTCGTGGATTAGATGTATGCGAGGTAGAGGGAACTGGTACGGTCGGTGTGGCGGATGGTTGGCTCACACGTACCATACTCGGTCTGTTCGACGGTGCCTCCGGCATGTCGAATGCTCGGCTGACAACATCATCGTGACGAGTGCAACCAAGACGCCTAAGCCCTTTAATGGCAGTATTAAAAATACGTTTTACCATGGATTTTCCCTCCGAACTATCCATGTTGCGCAAGTCCAAAGTGTCTTGGGCGTCCCGTGCGATCTGCCTAAACTCGTCAATCTGAATGAAATAAAAAAATTAATATTGCCTATGAACACATATTTTCTTAATTACATTTATATAACAAGTACCGAAGTGTCACGGTGGTAAGCTGATGCCCATGTGAGGTGTGTCGGACTCGATGGTGGGGGACCGGTGAGCAGAGTCCGTGTGCTAGCGCGGTACCATTCATTATACATTGGCAATATCTCACCGTTGTACCGTCTGCATTAGTGATAAATTACATTAGAAGGTACATGATGATAAGATGAATTAAAATATATAATTACCTATTTTTTCGTACTCCATCGGACTCTGCTTCATCAATCCATTTCGTAATCCATGTTTGATTACGGTGACTCCAGTCGAAACAACTCATGCCTTTATTGTCTTGTCTACAATCCAATAAGTTTTATTAAATTAATGAAATAGATTAATTGAAATGCAATTCATTGTTTCTATTAGTGACCGGACTTACGCATGAACATCAACAACAAGTCGTCTTGGTGATGGTGGGGGAATATCCTGATGCAGACCAAACTGCCGCATGACACGCTCTGGGTTGTATGGCTCAACCATCCAAATAAAGAGTAGGTTGCATCGTGTGAACCACAACCGTCTGTCTCGCAGCATATCTGGTGCTGGTTTAACAAGACCCCAGATAATGTACACGTCATGTTCCGTATATGGGTCCCATTTGACCATGGTCTCCTGCAGCTCCTCAAACTGTTGGCGGTATTCTGGGTAGCAACCATGTACCACATTATTGGACCACCGTTTTTTAGCATGTACCCATCGACTTCCAAAATCTCCTCCTTCGCCCGCCTTGCCTTACTAAAGCTGATCGGGAAGCCAATCAGATCTTCCGCGGTTTTTTGCAGCTTCTTTGTACCAAGGGTTATATCTTCTTCCACCGCCACTTGCATGATATGTGATACATATTTTGCAGTGACGTTGCGGTGGTTGTCAAGAGCCCCCAATTGCTCGCAACTATGGGGTTCTATTTTTGAGATATGCCATGGCTGACATACCCCAGGGCTCACCCGAGCGATAACTCTCCCCCTGCAACCCTCATTCAATTTGACGCATATGACTTTCAGCTGCCTTCGATCAGACTGCTTCACTCTGTGTTGCCGAGATATGGCCAACACATACCTCTTGATTGCTTGGTCAGCCGAGTCCTTGTCTGGGAAAGTTTGCCCAACCTGCAGACTCGCCTCCCCTAGGCCTGGAACAGAGCGGAATTCATTGCTGATGGTCATTGTTTTTAAGAACTCAGGGTCCATTGGTGCCGCAACCGCCCTCCGGGAAGGACCGACGCCTTCTTCGTCCGAGGAGGATTCAGACGAAGAAGAACGAGCGTCATCGTCCAACGCCTCCGGCAGTCCCTCCACACGCTCGCTAATGTCAACGAACGCGGACCAGTATCCTGGCTCGGCAGCAAACTGGGCGACCATCTGCTCCGATGGGCCGGTGCTATGGCCTGCAGTCAGTGCCTCATGCTCTGATTGACCTATCATGCATGCTGCAGTCAGGGCCAAATGCTCCGATTGAACGGTGCTCGGTCCTGTGATGATGGCCATCTCCTCTTCACCAGCGCCGGTACTGCTTCCGACACCATCATCACCTGATATAAACTGAACATACACCATGGGCTCTCCGTACATAGCAGCACCAGGTGTGCTTGCAAATCCCAAATGGGCCTGCCGAAGATAGTACCCGGAGTTTACTGAAGGCCCACTATCCGAAGAATAAGAAGATTCGAGAGTCCAAGATATATTAAGGAAAGCTAGAGTTGTAATAGGAAGAGTTATTTGTAATCTGGCGGGATGAGTTAGAAACCGTCCCGGACTCTGTAACTTGTACAAAACGAAACCCTCGGCTCCACCTCCTATATAAGGGGGAGTTGAGGGACAAAGAAAGGATCGAATCTACTGTCAACATAACCCTAGTTTTCTTAATCGCCGAGTACTTTTCGCCTAAACCTTCGAGATCTACTTGCCCTCTACTTCTAGCAAAACCCTAGTCTACAATCTGTAGGCATTGACAAGTCAATCCTTTGTCAATTGGCGCCGTCTGTGGGAATTAGAGGCTGCAAGGATCTGATCTCGATGGCACGTTCAAGATCTTCGACTTCATCAACAGCAAGCAACGCGATGGATCGAGGTAACAAGGGAAAAACTGATCTATTCAATTTTATTCCTCACCCGCCCTCCCGTATGGATGCATGTGCCTATCTGGAGGAGCCCATCATCATGACGTTCGGAGAATTCCGATTTGGCGTCAACAAGGAAGGATCCTACCGTCTCGAAGTTCCGATCTCGTCGGAATTTTCAGCGGTCGATTCTAACTTTTCGTCGAGTGACGAGGAGTTTTCGTCGACATACTTCGTCGACAACAAGGCAAGCGGAAAGCTCGCCAAGATCTTCAGCAACACATCCTTCGAGTCGTCTGCGGACTCCTTTATAAGCAGCGACTCCGACAGCGTCGACAGCTTCAACTTCATCGACAAGTCTGCTGCCATCGGAAAGGTCTTCACCACTCTATATAATGGTGTCACCAATCCCGACAAAAATCAATGCGCAAAATATCATCAGATCTATGTGGTAGAAGGGGCAGGCACATCAGACCCGCAAACATCAGAGGCTTTCGACGAATTGGGAAATCCATACGTCGATCCCGCTGATCTCAGACATGGTTTAGGCACCAAATATCCTGGATCTACAACTCGCGCAAGAGTACAGCTCCCGCAAGAAGCGTGGGATAGGGCTGCGAGAGCCATGGACGGTTCAGAACCTATGACCACCACTGCTACCGCACAAGAACTTCAAGCATATCAATATAGACTTGCTCGAGTAAGCAGAGAGTTAGAAAAACAAACAGCATCCCTGAATAGAAGGAAGGAAGCAGCTTCTGCATCAAGCAGACGCCGAGCAGATTTAAGTCGCCTTTCAGGAAATACAGGAGATAGTCACAGAGAAGCTCGGAGGAGAGCAATGTCTCGACTGCAAAACATACCTGAAGCAGAAAGAGGAAACATAATCCAAAATCTCGACATGTCCTTTATGTCGATCGACGAAAGAGGAAATATCATCCCAAAAACGCCAGGCAGGATACATGGCAACACAAGCATACATCTTGGCGTCCAGACCACCTCCTGGGGACCCGAGAGAACCATTGTTCAATATGGCAATGGCTGGAGTAGGGGTTATGGGAACAGCGTTTGCAACAACGCCTCCCGAAGAAAATCCCAGACAAAATAGTCCACGACCCACCGCAGCGGTTCAAGACCCACCAAGAGCAAGTGGAGCAAGAGATACAGCAGTCCAAGTAAGGGTGGACAGAGCGCGACAAGAAAGAAGGGAGCGTCAGCACTCGCCAGAGCTTGCCGACGAAGATATGTGTGGGCTCCCGTGCTTTACGAGAAGAGTTCGAAAAACTCGAGTCCCAAAAGGGTTCAAGTTACCCGAGAATTTCAAGAAGTTCGACGGCCTGCAAGATCCCGAGGATTGGCTCGTGGATTATCTCGAGATGGTAAAGCTGGTAGGAGGAACCAGAGCAACAGCTATGCAAAGTATCCAAGTTCACCTGAGTGGTGCCGCAAGATCTTGGATAAAGAAACTCCCCTTAAATTCAATCGACAGCTGGGAGACCTTTGAGGACATCTTCGTGAAAAACTTCCGATCCACGTGCAAGAAACCTGCATCGTTGGAAGAGCTGAGGGCATGCCGACAAAAACATGACGAGTCGATGAGGAAATATATACAGCGGTGGAACATTATCAAGAACTCGGCAGAAGACATATCTGACGAGAGGGCAATAGATGCGTTCGTGGCAGGAATCCGACGAGCAGACTTCGTCGAGGACTTGGGGAGAACTAACCCCAAGACAATCTCAGCGTTGATGGAAATCGCTAATAAGTGGGCAGATGGAGAAGACGCAATATACAACAAGCGACACAGGTCGCCAGAAGAAGATCGTGGTCGAAATTATCAAAATAGAAGGCGATTTTCTCGCCAGTTCTACAACAACGATGCTCCCGGCCATATATCGGCTGGTTTTCGGGGAAATCCTGGAGGAAACAGTCGAGATGATTATCAAAGGAGCAATGAGCAACAAGGCGACAATAGAGGTGATTTTCGCGGCAACAGACAAAATAGTGGACCAAGGATTCAAAGACCTTACGTGTCTCCCGAGGAGATGATGAACGGTCCGTGTCAAATGCACTTTTACCTCGACAACAATGGAAAGAGGCAGTCAGGACATCTACAGAAAGACTGCCGCAATTTTCAGGCAATGCTGCGAGCCGCAGGAATCGCAAACGCTCAAGCAAATAACAGAAACCCTCGGGAGCCAAGGAGCGAGATCCACCTTCCACCTCCTCCCGCAATAACCGACGAAAATCGACACCAGCTTAGAATTGCGGCAGCACCACATCCACCTCCATATGTTGACCCCAACTCTAACGGTGTGGTCTCGATGATTCAGAAAGCTAGGCCGTCCAACAGGGCGCAGAAGGTAATATCTCGACAAGTGTTCATGGCAGAGAAGATGCCTCCACCAACAGTCGAGTACTTAAATTGGTCGGGGCAAGACATCGGCTTCACAATTGCAGATCATCCGCAGCAAGTTCCTCGACCAGGACAATCGGCACTCATCTTACCCGCAGTAATCGCTGGTTTTGATGTGTCGAGAGTTTTCATAGATGGCGGCAGCAGCTTAAACCTCATGTATGCAGATACATTGAGGAAGATGAACATATCCCTAGCAAATCTGAAACCAACTGACACACGTTTCCATGGGATAACACCAGAGAAGCCAAGTTACCCATTGGGCAAGATCAACCTCGACGTTCAGTTTGGAACCCGAGAAAATTACAGGATAGAGAATCTGGAGTTCGAAGTGGTGGATTTTCCGTCACAATATCACGCTTTGTTGGGACGACCAGCGTATGCCAGGTTCATGGCAGTGCGCATTATACATATCTGTTGTGGAGGTTGCCTGGGCCTAAGGGACCTATCACAATCAAAGGAAGCTTCGCGTTATCGATAAATGCGACAAAGATTTTCATCGGCTATCAGAAACTTTCGGGATGCAAGCAGAATATGCGGCACCTAGGTTCACTGATTATGATGTGCTGCCAGAGGTAGGAAGACCTTCTAAGGAGCCAACTTTCAATATAGGGATTTCTATTTTCGTGCCCTCGGGTCGTTAGTTGTACTCAGTTTTCCCCAGCCCCTTAGTTTTTCCTCAGTTTTCCCCTCCCTCTAGTTTGAAACCCGCAGAACGAGCTCAGACGGAAGGAATCCGTTTATTTGGACGTTCTGTGCTGGCGTGTTGCGCGCGTCGTCTGTGGGGCCGCGACGTGTGGGGCCGCGTCGCGTGGGGCTGGTAGAAAGGGACCGCGTGGGACAGGACGAGAAGCGTTTGGTTGCACGTGAGCAGGAGCTGGGTTTTGTCTCTCTCGGCCCAAATTGGCATTTTTAAGAGCACCTTTTCCCCTCTTTCTCTCTCTGTCTTTTTCACCAAATTAGTATCAAATCTAGAGAAGCTTCTATTTCTGTCTTTCTTCAATATGGCAGCAAATCTAGTAGCAAATCTCTGGGGTTATTTATGCCTTTTGGCCCTCGTTTTTTGCCCAATATGGCAGCAAATCTAGTACCAAATGTAGAAGCTAGTATATGATAAATTGACAACTGCATAATCAGAAAGCTAAGTATAATACATAGGGAAACTGCATACAGCAGCCAAAAGCAGCCAATAACGTTGTAATATACAAGACGCACGCAATGTATGGACAACAAGAAGATTAGGATGAATGAATTTGTTCTTCAGTCCTCCTCATATATTTCGTCGTTGCGCCAGCCGTGCATTACCCCAAGGAAATATTGATTGAACTCCCTCCGTCTGCAGTGTGCGGCCAATACATCCTCCAAACGGTATGGCTTGTGTTCATTTCTCATACCGTAGTTTCCTATTCTATCCACACGTTCTGGCCACTCCTCCCAGGCCTTTGTATCATGAGAGTACTCTCTGATATAACCCAAATCCGTGTAGTAGATGCAGCCAGGTCGAAGTGTCGGGTACACTCTGGTGTCGACGGAGATACACCGGATATAATTCACGAAGAAGGCATTAATGCCAATGTTACGACCGGATGGAGAGAGCGGCTCTGAGTGTCCACACGGTACACCAATGGTCTGCCCGCCAAAGCCACGCTGACCAACAACACAAGCAGCAGATCACCATCCGACTTCACGAGGTAGAACTTCTGATGTCCAAGTTCTGGAAATGAAATTAGTGTCTCCATCTTGACAGTGCTCGTGCGCTGCTGCAACTGTACATTGGTGCACACTATTCTTCCGTGCTCTAAATTGTCCACAGCTAGTGCATACAGTTCACCATTGAACGGTGTAATGCAACGCAGACAATGGTTCTTCATCGAAAATCTGTTTTCCCAATCTTTATCTATATCCTTAGTTGGAGTGCTCTCATCGACCCAACCAATTTCCGACGGGTAATGTGCGGTAACGAAGACCATAGTCGGGGATTTGATCACAGCGACTGATTTCAGGAAAATAGATGGCATCTGCGCCTCAAACATAGTGTATTTCTTTGTGAGTGGGTTCAGAAGCCGTATCTTGTGCGGCGGGTTCTTCTGGGCAAGCACGATGACGCCACGGCAAAATCCGACGAAGTAGTATCTGGGCAAGCACGATAACATTCAGCACTAAGATGTTTAAGATTGAAAATAAAGAGGTAGATATGGAGGAAGTTGAACCTTGTATGAACTTCCGATAGATCTATGGTGACGTAGCGTGATGTGCCGAGTTGGAGGAAGGTGAACACAGCGACGTGTGGAAGGGCGTGGTCTAGCATGATCCATTCGTCCAAGTGCACGTCGGGCTCAGGCAAACCTGAGCGCCAATTTCTACAGACTTGCCTCATGGCAGAGTACGTGTCGGCGTACTCCTCGTTCGCCAGCAAGCATTCGCCGATCTGGTGAAGTGGTCCATCAGCCGAGAGAGAGGCCCAGTTCACGGAGGAGCCGCGCTTGGATGCGCCGCCCTCGGAGGCGGCGCGGCGGCGACGGCGGCTCGGCGGCGACGGGCGCGGAGGCGACGGGCTCGGAGTTGACGGGCTCGGAGGCGACGGCCGCCGGCGCATTCTTCTTCTCCATCGCCGGCAGGGTAGCGTGCGTACGGCGGTTGGGGTTTTTTCGATTTGGAGAAGTTGATGGGACGTGAGAGGGGTGGTTTCGTGCGTGAGCGAGAATGAGACGACTGTGTGCAGAGGGAGGGAGGGAGGGGCTTACGCGTCCTAAATGCGACCCGCGTCCTACGCGTCCACTATTTGCACGTCTGCACCGCGACACGCGTCAACAATGGCACGTCTTCCACTTCTGCACCGCAACACGCGTCCTCGAGTCTAACCCTGGAAATTTAGATATACTCAGGTATACCCTCGAGTCATATACTAGCATTTTTTGTGTGCTCAGTTTTCTCCTCGAGTGCTAATACTGGCTAGTGCAATATACTCAGTTTTACCCTCAAGTGGCTGGTCAACAGAGAGTCAACAAATGGGATTAACTAGTTAAATGAGTTATTTAATGTGCAAAAAATCCGAAAAAGAGTGGCACTTACTCATGGAGTCTTTACCACAAATTGCCACTTCTCAAATCATAGATAAATCATAGATAAATCAAGTTTCACCACAAATTGCCACTTCTCAAATCACCTAGTAGCTATGAAGGTGCATGGTTTTCCATAATAAGCCCTACCCAAAACAGCTTTCCCCAAAACATACTTTGTCTAAATGAGGCCACAATTCTCACACTGATGTATATTGGTATTGCAAATAGTTTGAGGTAGGCCAAGATGGGTTTCATTGTACAAAACACGCATTTTCCATTTTTTAAATCTCATATTTGAATCCCTTAGTCTGTTTACTACTCACTTGCCCTTGGTTTCTTGATACTACTCAGTTTTGCCCTCTCCCTTCACAAACTCTCACAGACGCCCAACATTGCCCTGATTGGTCTAGCCCATGTCACGCGGATCATGCCCGCCGACCGTTGATCGTATGATCTAACGGGCAGGATAACCCCTATCTCTCTCTCTGGTCGGGGCCACCACCCTCTCTCTCTCTCTCGTCGGTTAGCTTCCACACTCTATGTATGCGAAAGGGCGGTTACCTAGTACGCTAAAGTTTGGTTTTCTGCATTATTTTTCACGAGCTAAATTATAAACTCTTTTTAGGCATTACTTTTCACGCAAAAAATGATAAACCATCACCGATTTGTTGTAGCCATTACTTTTCACGCAAACAATGATACACCATCACCCATTTCTTGTAGCCATGCATTACTTTTCACGCAAAAAATGATAACCATCACCGATTTTGTTGTAGCCATTACTTTTCACGCAAAAAATGATACACCATCACCCATTTCTTGTAGCCATTACTTTCAACGCAAAAAACGATAAACCATCACCGATTTTGTTGTAGCCATTACTTATCACGCAAAAATATGATACACCATCACCCATTTCTTGGACCCATTACTTATGACGCAAAAAATGATACACCATCACCCATTTCTTGGACCCATTACTTATGACGCAAAAAATGATACACCATCACCCATTT
The DNA here is from genome assembly GCA_030979885.1 of Lolium multiflorum. NCBI lineage: Eukaryota > Viridiplantae > Streptophyta > Magnoliopsida > Poales > Poaceae > Lolium > Lolium multiflorum. The sequence continues at coordinate 71,662,107 of CM061749.1, read as the reverse complement.
CTTGTACCCATTACTTTTCACGCAAAAAACGATAAACCATCACCGATTTCTTGTAGCCATTACTTTTCACGCAAAAAACGATAAACCATCACCGATTTCTCGTAGCCATTACTTTTCTTTTAGACTAGTCATAGTGGAGAGTAACATAGAGTAGTAACATGCACATGTTACTACTCTATGTTACTACCTTCATAGTGGGAAGTAACATATGTGTAGTGTCATGCAAAGCCATATTAATTAGGTTGTAGACTCATCTAATCTTGGAAAATGTGATGTTATGGTAACATAGCTCTATGTTACTACCCAAGTTACTCCCACTATGAGTAGTCTTAGGCATTACTTTTCACCGTAAAATGATAAACTAGTCAACATAGTCCGCATTACTTTTTTGTTGAGATATATACCCCCACAACGGTCGTCTCCTCCTTAATTAATTTATTGTGTATAAACCCCCACAACGGTCATCTCCTCCTTATTTTATTGTGTAAACCCCTACAACGGTCATCTCTCCCTTATAAACACCCACACGGCCATCCCTTGTGTCAATAGGTTCTGCCTCTCTCTTCTTCGTTCACATACACTTTATCCATTGCCATGGCTTCCACGTCTCGGACGCGGACCGGAAGGGGAAGGGGAAGGGGAAGGGGAAGGGGAAGGGGAAGGGGAAGGGGAATGGGAAGTGGATCATCATCATTGCCACCACCACCGTCAACACTGCCATTGATCATAGAGGAGTTCTTCATCGTCGTCTATGAAGACCCTTTGGTCAAGAAGGTACGTACGCGTTCCCACATATATGATGCATGTGATTAATTATGGGCATGTTCTAAAAAACCTTTAATTTCAAGGGTTCCCTAATTTCAAACGATCGGCGCTCGATCTCTTTGCAGGAACTCCCAAAAAAATTTGCGGACTATCTTGACGGCAAGGAGCCAGCTAAGGTGTATCTGCGAGCAGCTGACTGCGGTCCTCGTCTCTGGACCGTGGAGGTCCTATTTGACGGACAAGGCCGGATGTACCTCGACAAGGGCTGGGAGAAATTCGCCATCGCGCACGGTGTGGATTTCGGCTGGTTCGTACACTTCAAATATGAAGGCGATGATGTGCTCACAGTGAAGGTGTTTGACGGAACAATGTGCAGGAGGTACTACTACTCAGACGACGAAGATACTGATGATGAAAGCGACGACGACGTGAAGCCATGCATCCATCCCCTTTAGATAATTAAGGGGATCATGACCAAGAATATATATGTAGCTTCATATGCATCGATTTAGAGATCTAGCTATTTTCTATATATTATGCATGTAAAAAATAATATCGCATTTCCACTATTATTCGAGCACCACATCCTCGCCGCCACTGCTAGGTCAACGCCGGGATGCACAATGTTTAGCATAAAAGTCACTTTAGATTAAGCTGCGAAAATAGTCACCTGCCATGGGCTGAGGCGGCCCCTACAGAGCGGCTCTATATTATATTCTCTAAATAAAATAGACGACCACAGCGGTCATTGGCTGCGGAGGCCCCACAGAGCGGCAATATATAATTTTCTATAAATAAATAGACGACCCACTGGTCATTGGCTGCGGCAGCCCCATAGAGCGGCCCCATTTGTCATTGGCAGCACCGCGTATACAATCAGTAAATAAAACGGCCCACGCGTCAGCGGTAGATGGATCCACCCGTCAGCACGAGACGGTCAGCGAGGAACTGACCTCACGGTAACGGTAAGGCCTCTGACCTGACGGCAACCCGCGTCTTCGATGGGTTTCAAACTAGAGGGAGGGGAAAACTGAGGAAAAACTAACGAGTACTGGGGTAGGAAGACTAAGGAGCCAACCTTCAATATAAATAAGGATTCAAAAGAGGTACAGATCCACCCGACAGATCCAAAGAAAACGACGTCCATTGCCGCAAACATGGATGTCGCATAGGAAAGCGCGCTCGTCGAGTTCCTCCGTGAGCACTGGAGAATCTTCGCATGGTGTCCAGCTGACATGCCAGGAGTACCCAGGGAACTTGCCGAGCACCACCTCAATTTGGATCCTCTCGCACGACCAGTAAAGCAACCTTTGCGGCGTTTTTCGGAACCTAGCCGCAAAGCCATGTTATCAGAAATAGATCGACTCAAAGATGCTGGGTTCATCAGAGAAATATCTACAGAAGCCACATGGGTAGCTAACCCAGTGATGGTGCCGAAGAAACACACAATAGTCCTTCGCATGTGCGTCGACTTCACGTGTCTCAATAAACATTGTCCCAAGGATCACTTTCCCCTCCCAAGGATCGATCAAATCATCGACTCCACGGCAGGATGTGAACGTCTTTCCTTCCTGGACGCATATTCTGGTTATAACCAGATTAGACTAAAAGAAGAAGATGAAGCCAAGACAGCGTTCATCACACCTTATGGCGTGTTTTGTTACAAAACAATGCCTTTTGGTTTGAAAAACGCGGGAGCAACATATCAGCGGATGATGCAGAAGTGCCTAGCAACACAGATCGGAAAAAATGTACAAGTTTACATTGACGATGTCGTAATAACATCAAAGAAAGGGTCGACTTTGATCGAATATTTGAAGGAAACCTTCGACAACCTCGACAAGTTCTGCCTCAAGCTGAACCCGACAAAGTGCTCTTTTGGAGTTCCCGCAGGAGAACTTCTCGGGTTCTTAGTATCAGCAAGGGGGATTGAAGCTAATCCCGAAAAAATACAGGCACTATGAGAAAGCCAACAAAGTTGAAAGAAATACAACAGCTAACGGGGCGAGTCGCAGCTTTAAGCAGATTCGTCGCCAGGCTAGGAGAAAAGGGCTGCCGTTTTATGCGTTGATCAAGCAAGGGGAAAAATTTCAATGGAACGAGGAAAGACAGAGCTTTCGAGAATCTCAACGAGCAATTTCGACACCACCGATATTGGTGGCGCCAAAAGAGAAAGAACCTCTCCTCTTGTATATTGCAGCCACACCTCAGGTGGTCAGCACGGCCCTAGTAGTCGAAAGGGAAGAAGAAGGCAAGCTTCATGGAGTTCAAAGGCCAGTATATTTCATCAGCGAAGTACTGTCGCCATCAAAACAGCGGTACCCGCAATATCAAAAGCTAGCATATGGAGTATTCACGACAGCAAGAAAATTGCGACACTATTTTTCGGCGCACCCGATAATAGTGGTCAATGAAGCTCCTTATCAAACATATTGAATAACCAGAAGCTACGGGTCGTGTCTCCCTTTGGGGAATAGAACTTTCCCCTCGGGACATCACGTATGAAAAAGAAAAGCAATAAAGTCGCAGGTCTTACCAGATTTCATTGCAGAATGGATGGAGCTACAAAACACGGGACCCCAGATTTATCGAGAACTTGGACCATGAACTTCGACGGGTCCAAGAGATTGGAAGGTGCTGGAGCAGGCGTGATATTAGTCTCACCTGAAGGCGACAAGTTGAAGTATGTTCTGCGGATGACGTTCCCAAACGCATCTAACAATGAAGCAGAATATGAAGCTCTCATACACGGGATGAAGATGGCGAAAGCTTGCGGTGCAACCCTGAAAATTTTCGGCGACTCACAGTTGGTAGCACAGCAAGTAATGAACCAATGCGACGCAGTCAACGAGAGTATGATAGCATACAAGGAGGTGTACAATGAGCTGGAGAAGCTATTCGATGGTTGTGAGGTAAACCACATCAGCAGGATGAGCAACGATGAAGCCGACGTTCTCGCAAACATCGGGTCACAATGCCTCGCAATCCCTCCAGGTGTGTTCTGGGAAGAGATCAACAAAACCAGCAAAAATAAAGGAGAAAAAAGAGAAACCTTCGAGTATCGCCAAAGACACAGCAGAAGAAGAAGAAGAGCAAGATCTAGTCATGATGGTGCAAATTCCATGGATGCAGGCTTACATATCATATATCCTAAGGAAAACCATACCCGACGATCCAGTCGAAGCAAGGCGAATAATTAGGAGATCCAAAGCCTTTACGGTGGTAAAAGGGGAGCTGTACAAACGCAGTATCTCGGGTGTGCTACAACGGTGTGTTACACCCGAAGAAGGAAGAATCATCCTAAAGGACGTGCATGAAGGAATATGTGGGCATCACGCAAGTAGCCGAGCTATTGCGGCCAAAGTCTTCAGGGCAGGATTTTATTGGCTCACAGCAATCGAGGATGCGAAGGAAATAGTGCGAACCTGCGATGCGTGCCAAAGATTTGCGGCAAGACCTCACTCGCCAGCAGCAGAACTTATGCCAATCCCACTATCTTGGCCCTTTGCTCAATGGGGTCTCGACATGGTGGGTAAACTGCACAAAGCTTCGCCAGGAGGATACGAGTACTTGCTAGTGGCTGTCGACAAATTTACCAAGTGGATAGAGGCGAAGCCAATAAATTCACCAGATGCAGCATCCGCAATAAAATTTGTGAAGAGCATTGTCTTTCGCTTCGGAGTACCTCACAGCATCGTCACAGATAACGGCAGTAACTTTACTTCCAAGGAGTTCAAAGCATATTGCGCAGAAGTGGGTATAAAACTAAGTTTTGCGTCTGTCGCACATCCACAAACCAATGGTCAAGTCGAAAAGGCCAATGGCATCATCTGCAATGGCATCAAGAAGCGCCTGCTAGGACCTTTGGAAAAAGCTAGGCATACTTGGCCAGAGGAGCTACCAAGTGTTTTGTGGAGTATCCGAACAACGCCAAATACAGCGACGCAGGAAACGCCGTTCTTTTTGGTCCACGGAGCTGAAGCAGTCTTGCCGATAGAAATAGAACACGATTCTCCACGAGTCGCAGAATATGACGAAGAAACTTCGAGAAAAGCTTTGGAAGATGATGTCGACGCACTCGATGAAGCTCGAGACGAGGTCCTGTCACGAGTCGCTAAATATCAGCAGGACCTGAAAAACTATCACAGTCGACGATTGCGGCCAAGATCTTTCCAAGTGGGTGACCTAGTTTTACGACTCAATCAAAAAAGCCATGAAAAACTCGAGTCACCCTGGCTAGGACCATACATCGTCACAGAAGTAATAGAAGGAGGAGCATACATAATTAAAGACAAAGAAGACGGATCGACGAGCCAAATCCCTGGAATGTGGCACAGCTCAGGCGTTTCTACGCCTAGATGCCGAAAATATAGTCTTCCTTTGTAAATCTACAATGTACTGAAACGCCCGCGAGTTTTCAGACGCACTCTTTTCCTTTTTCGGGGCACCGAGTGGGGCCGGAGAAGGTTTTTAATGAGGTGGACTTGCGGTGCTGCAATATAATAAAGATAGTGGAATTATATATCTTCTTCCCGACAAGATCAGGGGTTTCTCCCCTACATGATACAATATATATATAAACACAGTATCGACAAAAGAAGCACCTTGCCTTGGTAAAAATACCTCGCCAAAATAAAAAGAGATATCGACAAAATAGTGATCAACAAAAAGCTCGGGGGCTTACACCCGTACAAAATAGTACACAATGTATATTATCTTGCCTTGGGACAACCTCGCATTATAATACACAAAAGATATTGCAATCAAAACGCCCGGGGGCTTGGCGATAAAAATAAAATACAATGACTTTACAATATAGCTCGTCTATACAGGATACAAATTTCGGAATAAGTTTCGTCTTCAAGAATTTCCCAATATATTATCTATGGTTAAGCGCTCGTTATTTACAGCGCGAGTACTATGCTCAGCATAGCTACCCTTCACGAAGAATTCGGAATCCATCCGGAGAAGTTCATCCATCATATCTTCGGCAACAGGAGTAACAATGTCATCATATTTGCCGAAGTTTCTTTTCCTTTTCGACATCTTCTCCAAGCACTTTGGGACAACTTGCCCCACGTCTAATTTTGGGTAGCAAATTTTTATCATGATCATCGCAAACCTTGCACCAGCAGCTAGTTGAGCTCGTACAAAGCCGTGGATGCGAGGAGCATCTCGAAATTTGTCCATCAATGCAGGAAGGGTCTCTGGCATCTTATTGCGAGGAAACATGGTACCATAAACCAGAGACAAAGTCCTTGTACAGAAGTCAAGATATTCGCGAACCTGAAGTGCACGATCTTGAAATCTCACGATTTGGCGGGTCCGCTCAGGTGTACCCCAAAAAGTCGACCCATGTTCACGTGCAAGCCGAAGAAGAACATTGGAACGAGCCTCGACACGTTCATCTTCAGTTATAGGATCCAAAAAAGCACCTATTGTTTCATAAAACAATTCAGTGGGCAATAAGGAGGCAAGCAGCAAAGGAAACGAAGAAGTGAGATAAAGACAATGAAACTTACCCGCCATATCCAAGCTAGCATCTGTTAGCAGCTGAAGCATAGAATTCTCTCGAGATGCAGCTGCGTCAGCTTCAGCAACAGCGGCGTCCTTGTTATGGCATCTTGAGCTTGTTGAAGCGCAACTTTTTCCCTTTGAGAAGATTCTCGAGATTGCTCCATAAGCATAAGCGACTGTTTCTTCACGGACTGAAGTTGTTGTCGAAGTTCTTGTAAATCTTCCGACAAAGGTGTGTTGGAAGACCCTTCAAGGTAATTGTCGTCGTTTCTTACTTTCTTCGACAAGGAAGACGCAGGAGCAGCATCGGGAGGAGAAGGATTCGTTGAGTAATTGTCAAATATCAACTGGAAAAGAAAATTCCCGAATCAAAGATAGCATCAAAAGGAATTTCATTGATTGTAGAAAATTTACATGGCCATTACAAAAGGAGTTCTTCTAAGGGACTGGCTGGAAATTTGTCGCCAAGACTAGAATGGCGACAAAAGCAAAGGAAAGAAAGAAAGCAAAAACTAGACCTCCGGCCTTGAAGAGCTAGGAGTCGAAGATGGCTTGATCCCAAGATAGGCCAGGATCTTCTTCGTGTTAAGCTTTGCCGCCTTAATCAAGGATCGCCATTTTGCTTGCTCTATTTGCTCCGTGTCGCCAACTTTTGCCCAGTCAATAGTTTGTTGACTATCAGCAACTAAGGCAACAGTGCTTTCCACGGCAATCTTCATGTTCTCATGGCGCAACTTCAGACCAAGATCTTCGGGAGGATTGAAGCACTTGGCAAGGCCAAGGAAAGTTGCAGGCTCCTCTTTCTTCGGGAAGAAATAGGGGAAAAGCTTCGACAACCCCGCCCTGGCTTCATCCATGCCTTCACGCGCTTCCGACCCATGAAACTCAAGGAATGAGACGGCGTCCAGAAGAGCATCGTTGTCAGGATCTTCAAGTTCAAATTCTTGCGAGGTCCTATCTGACAAAACAAAAATAGAAATTTGTGTCAACAAACAAGTGCAAAAAAGGAAAACCCAAAGGGTATGCAATGGTGCAAAGGCTTACCGACAAATCGACGACTTTGCGTCTTTATGCGTTTGGTGATCGCCGCTTCGCGAGCAGATTGCGCAGTTATGTGATCGCTAGTGAAGTCTCGGCGTCATGCAGACGTTTCCGAAGATCTTCGACACCAGCAGCATCAGCCTTCGCCTTGTCGGCTTCTTGCCTAGCTTCAACTGCATCTGATTCGGCCTTCTTACGAGCCTCTTCACATTGCTCTAACTTTAGAGCAAGCGTGTCAGCACGTTCGTTGGCTTCTATCAATTTCTCTGGAAAAAGGAAGACAAGATTAACTATAAACGTCGACAAGTCATGCAGAAAGGAAGCAAAAAATAGTCGAGCATTGCCTTCAGTCTTGCTGGCGTAATCACGGTACCCAACGAATTGGGCACCGATGCGAAGAAGCTCTTTGATCATCGGCTGTTAAAGAGAAACAAAGAAAGAAAATGTTGGCATGAGGAAAATGGCGACATATAGAGCAACCAGAGAAAATATAAACAACGACAAGAGTGTTAGCAACTTACATCATCCAAGAGAGGGTTAGAAGAGCTACTCGATTGAAGAGTGAGCTCGGGATTTATTTCAACCCTTGCCCTTTTTGGTGAAGGGACAAGGGGGCTTGCCGGAGGAGTAGCAACGCCGATATTCTGCCGAGAAGGCGACGTTTCTTCTCTCTCGACGGCGTATCCGAGGCAACTAATGTATGTGACGTGCTCGTGCGAGCAGCCACAACAGCAGTTGGTACTTCTTCTTCATCATCACTACGAGCAAGTGTCGACAATATAAAAAGCAAGATAAACAAGAAACTTCGAGTACAAGTAAACAAGAAAAAGGGTACTTACGAACTGATGAGAGATTCGAGGTATGGATCATAGCCTGCCTTCTGGTGCGAAGGAACAGCTTCGTCGACTTTGGAGGTGCCGGAATCTTCGACATCATCCCTTTTCCTCTTGTTCCTTGGAGAAACAGCGGGAGGAAGAGATTGTGCCGACGCAGTGGCTTCAGAGACATCCTCTTTTTCGTCGGATCCCGCAGATCTTCGAGATTCTGCGGGTTCATTTGTAAAGGAGGGGGCATCTGGGTTATCATCGGAGATAACAGCCCTTTCTTCAACCTCTCCACCTTCAGGAAGGGGAGGAAGTGAAACAAGATTTGGATGATCCTGTATAAAAAGAGGGAAAGTTTGTCAGAAGTGAATAACAACACAAAAAGCAAGGCAATAGACAAATTACATGACAATGTTTACCTTGGGAAGCGCATGGGCGGCGCTGTATGGTTTTACGCGACAAGTGGAAGGGATGGAGTCTTTCTTCTTAAGAGATGAAATTCTACGGATAAGTCTATCCAAATCCTTGACTTCCAAATTCGTCGACGGCGATCTGCGTCTTCATCGCCACGTAATTCCAGAAAGGGTTTTTGCGAGCCTGAAGAGGCTGCACCCTAGTCCTAAGGAAGTACGCCGTAATCTGGATGCCTGATAATTCTTTCCACGAGTATTTTGCAACTCATGGATACGAGTCATCAGGGCCTCTGTCGAAGTCCTTTCTTCCTCGGTAGCTTCTGCGTCCCAAGAACGGCGGCGAAGGATTTTTCGGCACCGTCAAAAGGAGGAATATTGTCTTCGGCGCAGCCATCGTTTTCTTCGCGAATATACAACCACTTCTTGCGCCATCCTTGAACGGAGTCAGGGAGTTTGACGTCGAAATAGTTGACAGAGGAGCGAACGGAAATAACAACGCCGCCTATATTATAGGCGACATTGGCAGAGCCGTTACGGCGACAAAAGAAAATGCGCTTCCATAATGCCCAGTTAGGCTGGACACCAAGGAAGGCTTCGCAGAGGGTGATAAAGATAGAAATGTGAAGGATAGAGTTGGGTGTGAGGTGATGAAGTTGGAGACCATAAACATAAAGTAATCCACGAAGAAAAGGGTGAATGGGGGCGGAAAGACCGCGGATGAGATGATCAACAAAACTTACCCGATACCCCATTGGAGGGGTTGGGTAGCTTTCTTCACTGGGGAAGCAAATTGCTTTGGGCTTCTTAGTAATCCCCAGCTTCTTCAAGAGATTGAGGTCCTGGTTCGTGATCTTGGACCTCTCCCACTCCGCGGCTCCTAGATCCGCGGCAGCCATCGAAGAATCAGGCGTGCTATGCCTCGTCAAGCGACGCGGTGGCATCAACAATGGTGATGAAGGGCAGCTGCGAAGAGAAGAGCTTTGCGAGCAATTGAGCGCAGGAGAGGGTCTTGCAGAGGAGAGCAGGGGAACGGCGCGAGCGGAAGTGTTCGAGGAAGAAGAAGGGGATCTTATATAGAGGTGCGGTGAATCGACGGAACCGTTGGATGAAAAAAGAATGCAGAAGATGATCACTACGTGGTAACAAGGGTAAAACAGTATTTCAATATTGACGAGGTTACGAACGTGTGCCAGAAAAAGGGGAGAACATGTGTCCCCCACTTGCACGACGTGTCCATCAGATAAGAATTGGGACCCACAAGGCAGCGAAACAAGCGGTAATGGTCAGTTTCCAAAATAGAAATCGTGGCTATCATCAGCAATGACGTCGAGATAAAGAAAAAATTCGGCTATGAGGTTTCAGAAGTTTATCGACAATACAAGGTTATCTCGGGAGCCTTTGATCAAATACAAGTTTTTGCCCAAACGCTCGGGGGCTACTTTGAAAATAAAAATTTCGAGTATGACAAGATAGAAATGGCGAGAGCCTATGACCAAATGCAAGCATTTGTTCATAGCCTCGGGGCTACTCCCATCGGGAGCGCTGGTCGCGCACCCGATAAATGTAAAAAATTGGGAAGGATTATAAATATAGCGGCAAAGGATACTAATCTGTGGAGCCTACACCCAAGGTTCTTGGCTGTAGCCTCGGGGCTACTCCCATCGGGAACGCTGTTCGCGTGCCCGATGAATTTTTATCAAAATAAAGAAACAGAAGTGAGTATATTTCGAGTTACAGAAAACTCTACATATACTCCCATCGGGAAGACAAAATAAGTCATCAAATATGACTCAATAAAATGTGCTATTCCAAAGGCGAAAAGCACTCGACAATATATTCTCAGAACGCCAAAGTTGCGATCATTTTCTGAATGCCGCAAATTTGCGAAGGTAAGACCCCAGATCCGTTCTGCTGGGCGTGGCATCGCCAAAGACTGCGCTCTGCTACTTTTATCCGTATCAACAGATGCGAAGAAAAATCCTAACGGACGCGTTAGGTACCCGATAAATTTGACCGGGACTCGACAGAATGGTAAGACCTTAAGCGGCACCTGTCGAAGTTTACAGTATCCCGAGATCATGTCAGGGACGTGATCTTAAAGGTTTTTGCGGATTGCCACTAGAGCAGTTAACTAGTACGATCCGTCAGATGAACTAGCCTCAACTACCATTATCCCTGTACAATATAGAATTTTATGTGAAGAAGCATAAATAAAAGCTCTCGAATAAATATAAACAGATGAGATTTCCCTTGACTCTACGATTCAAGCAAAATCTCGGGGGCTACGACATAGGCATCCCAAATGGGCCTGCCGAAGTACCGGAGTTTACTGAAGGCCCACTATCCGAAGAATAAGAAGATTCGAGAGTCCAAGATATATTAAGGAAAGCTAGAGTTGTAATAGGAAGAGTTATTTGTAATCTGGCGGGATGAGTTAGAAACCGTCCCGGACTGCAACTTGTACAAACGAAACCCTCGGCTCCACCTCCTATATAAGGAGTCGAGGGAAAAGAAAGGATCGAATCTACTATCAACATAACCCTAGTTTTCTTAATCGCCGAGTACTTTTCGCCTAAACCTTCGAGATCTACTTGCCCTCTACTTCTAGCAAAACCCTAGTCTACAATCTGTAGGCATTGACAAGTTAATCCTTTGTCACCAGGTGTGCTTGCAAACCTCATGTACGTACCCCAATTTCTATCACTCTTTACCTCCCGCAAACCCCAACGGGCAGGTGTCCCATCATTCCCTCCTACGATGATGAGAGCCTCAACGGTCATCTTCTTCCCACGCATCTCACGCCCAAACTGTGCTCGGATGCATCTTCTAACATCCAAAAATTCTCTATTGACCATGTCTGTCACTACAACTTTCATCGAGTCGCAGCGCGACACATCGACACCAGAAAATTCGTCGCGTACGACGTCTCCATAAAACACTAACACAGTTTCCATCGTACCTACCACACAACCATATTTTTAAAATAATATTAGAGTACAACACAACAATATTTAACATGTGATTAACAATTTTAAATAATCGTAACACAACACCATCTTTAATATTTTTAGCATTCCATAATAATTCTATTAGAAGCCTACCGCTCACTCATTCCATAATAAATTTAACACCAAACATAAGACGACACTATTTTTAAATAAACGACAAATTTTAATACTACCAACTACAAACTAAAATTAAAATAAGTACGTCCGGATTTTACTACTAATATTCACCATTACTTAGTCCACTTAGTCCTAATATGCACCATTACTTAGTTTAATTGGAAGAGATCATTATTTACTACTAATGTTCACCGCTACTTACTCTAATTAGAAGTTGATCATTCATACGAGATATATTTCTACGCACATAGTCTATATATTTCGCATGTTGCATACATAAAACATAAATTCTAAACGGCACATTCAATTAGCTATTTACTCCTAATCTACACCATTACTTTGTCTAATTAGAACATTTTTTTAACCCTGTCTATGCATGCAACCGGAGCACATGCACTAATGACACAAACTAATTATATTACACAACTAATTACGTTCTAACTACATAAATAAAATATAATGGATCTGCTTGTTAAAAGCCTTACCTTGATCTATCTTCTCTGCAGCTAAATCAGCTCCTGCACCGTACACATAATACTTGAGAGAGCTGAGAGAGAGTGTGAGCGAGCTGAGAGTGAGAGTCAGAGTGTGAGCAAGCTGAGAGTGACAGAGTGAGTACGCGCATAGAATGTGAGAGCTGAGAGTGAGAGTGTGAGCGATTTAAATAGAAGAGGTTGAATGCATGTATAGCATGTACAGAACTCGCATCTCTTATAGCATCTGAATAAAAATGTAGCAAACTTCAGTCAGGCTCGCACTCAACGCAGTCAAGGAAATCAGCTCACTCAGCCTCGAAATCGAATCAATCAGCTAAAAGTCACCGCCGTGCCTGTATGCACAGAAATATTCGAGCGGGAAAGCAGCCTCGGAATCAACGCCGTCAGTCTCGGGAATCAGCGTGTCTGCCTGTCTCCGGCGCGACATGACCGGCCGGGCCCTGCCTCCAGCTCGCGCGGCGGCATGCTCCACGTAGACCTGCCGCCCCATCAACCGGCGGCATGGCCCACTAGCGCAAACGGCGGCTCACGGCGCACAGCCGCAGCTAACGTGCCGCCAAGCCCATCGGCGACGGGCCCCTGCCGCCGCTGCCCCCGGCGGCAAGCTCCACGTGTTGGCTGGGAGGCCTGCCGCCACCCACGACGTGGTCTTTTTGTCAATTTGCCTCAGAGGTGGTCTTTTTTGTCAATGAATTGGGGCAGGTGGTCTCTTTTGGCAAAATTTCAGAGGACCCTCGCTTAATATCCTGGGATTTCATTAAGTGATAGCCGTTTTAGCTGTGGAGAGCAGCTCCTTCATCCACATGATCCATTTATCATCAAAACCCATGCATGATTGAGAAAAGGGCGTCCCAAGAAACCCTGTCAAAGACTTTACTTAAATCTAATTTCAAAATCATCGTTTTCATTTTTCTTTTCCTGCAAGTTTACACTAGGTCCATTGCATACATAACGATGCACCTAGACATTTAAGAATAAATTGCACTGATTATTTATTTGTCAGGCTGGTGATCATAGATTTTTAATTTATCATCATCATTCACGAAGCTAAAATAAAAGTATAACTGTACCGTTTGCTTCCTAGTCATCGCTTTGTGCATGGAAATACGTTCTTATGAGGAATCTTTGAGTTTAAACAGAGTTAAACAGCATGTTCTAACTCTTTTAAAAATCATGGCTCGGGGGACCGGAGACATGGCAATGTCCAAAATGCTGAGTCACTTCTCTCCGCGATGGAATTCAGTTAGCGAAGCGGGATGCTGTGCTTAACACCGAGTGTCAGCCTGCCAGGCAAAGACGGATCTAGGAATTTAACTTTGGGTGTTCAAATTCCAACCATTAAAAAGCATAAGGTGAGAAACTAAAAATTTCTCAGGCCTTCACCCCATTACAAGATAGAATCGTCAATTATAGCAACAAGTATCTCAAAATTAAAAGTTGAAAGACATGCAAGAACGTAAATGAAAGTACAATACAAGAATCTAATCTATCATAGATTGGAAGCCGCTAGACGCCGCCCGGTCCGGCTTCCCTGAGCCCCTATCATTGTCGGTGCAGAAATCCTACACCTACGGAATAATTCTCACGGACCAACCTTACGGACTGGCTCCTTCTTGTGATTGGCTGAATCCCTCCCACCTCCCATGATTCTAGGGCCTCAATCCCTCCCGTGGCCTCCACGTATTCGTAGAAAATTGTTCGTAGATGTAGTGTTACTCTTGTCGGTGCACCGGCTTTCTTCTTTCCTTCCTCTACCTGGCTCGTAGTATGCCACATTGGAGCCATGGAGCATCACCTAGCTGTGTCGCAACTCGATTTGAACTTATTTTTTTCGGTTAGTTGGCAACACAATCTACAAAAGCATGTACTTCTAGCTTTGGTCATAAGTGAAACTTTTAAAAAAATACTAACTTTATAGATAAGAGTAACAATATATATGACATCAAAATGTATATTAACAGACTACATCTTACAAATTTACTGTCATAAATGCTAAAAATCAGAATGACCAACACTTTGTTACATGCGATCCTTCATGTAATCGTGTTGGCTCGATCACCAACACTTCCCTGATCATCAAGCTCGACGGCGTTCAGGCCGGATGAGAGGCACCTAAATATACATGGTACTACCAAAATGGAGCTGTCAAGCGTGTCATCCTTGCAGTACGGTGAAATGCCGTTTAGATTTTTTAAGAGGGAGACTTTTTAGAGCAGGTGCGCTCTGCGCACCCTACCTACAGTGTGTGTTTGCATGTGCATTCTGGTTTTGTGAGCTTTGTAATCTCTCTGCATCATATAGGCTACTGTACCAGGTTCTGAGGGCACCCATCGTTGACCGTCTTCGTCACATGTCTCAGAGATGCACTCTTGTTTTCTTCTTCCCATCATTTTCTTTCTTTGCTTACGGTGGCAGAAAAACTGCAGAGAGAGCCAAGGTGAGAGAAAGAAGGAATCGTTCACAATGAAAGGAAGAGAGAGAGTTGGCTTTAGACAGAGAAGATGAGAGAGAGCACATGTGAATCTCCATGCAATTTGTCTTCATTCTCTGCAGTTTTTGTCTTCACTTTTTGTCATGTAGCCTAACAATAAGTCAACCCCAATGCTACAGTTGTCTATGCCTACTAATAATTAGCATAATCGCTGCTAAGCACCAGCGCGTCGTAGAATCTCCAGGTATCGCGAACGGTGACGATACGGGTGCGCAGAGCGCAGGTGCTCTATCGCACTTTTTCCTTTTTTTAATGATCACTAATTGCAGGAGTATATGGACTTATTTTTTGCCTTTTAAATCTTCAAAGATCGCCTACAGCTCAACCCGCCTCCCCAAGTCCAATCTAAACCTAGCAAAGAGTCCCTCATCCACACAGATCGTAATTCCCTCCCATCAGCGAGGCGATGGACGGCGACGAGGGTCCGCCGCTCAATCCTCCCGGCGACGGCGACCAACAGCAGGGTCAGGACGGTTTGCTGTCGGCGCCCTTTCTACCCGACGACGTGCTCGCCGACATCTTCGTCCGGCTCCCGCCACGCTGGGTCGCCGTGTCCCGCTGCGTCTGCACGTCCTGGTGCGCCGCCATCGACGCCCGCCGCCTGCTGCGCGCGGACCTGCTCCCGCTCTCGCTCCGCGGCATCTTCGTCCACTTCCGCATGCACAAGTTCCCGGCCTTCTTCTCCCGCCCCACCCCGCCCGCCGCCCCAGCGTTCAGCGGCAAGCTCAGCTTCCTGCCCTCCGCCAAGACCGCCGGCTGCGTGTGGCGCTCAAGCGAATCCTATGAGAGCCGGCAAAAATACACCATCAAGGATCACTGCAATGGCCTGCTATTGATCGACGAGTACGTGGTGAACCCTGCCACGCGACGCTGGGATGCTCTGCCCCCAGGCCCGCCCGGGCGCATCCACTTTATAATCTGCGGCGAGGAAGGCCTTGACGACGATGACACTCCGGTCCCGGAATCCATTGACAGCTATCTGGTCTTTGATCCCACGGAGTCAGCTCACTAACCAAGTGCTCCGGATCTGCGCTATGAGTAGGTTGGTTTCCATGGATGATTTAAGCGAGGACGAATCCGAGTGCCCGGCATCTTCATGCACCTTGAATGTCCTCTCCTCAAGGACAGGTTGCTCGGAGGAGAGGCGCTTCGTCAGAGAAGGCCCTGCCGCAGGGACGATCGCTGAGGTGCAAGCTCGGCCGCGGGACGGTTCCGTCTACTGGCGAGGAGCGCTATATGTGCATTGCGAATCTCATTTCGTTCTGAGGTGTGTACCTATCTCATTAGTTCATTTGATTTGATTCCAATGTGTATATCTTTCTTACAATGCTGAAAGCATTACCTAGTTATGTAAAGGAAAATAACACCTTTTGGTCCGAATTTGCAGAATATCCTTGTCTAGCAATACATACCGTGTAATCAAACCACCACTGGGTTATGACGCAAACAGATATCCAGTTCCTTGTCTACAAAGATCGGAAAAGGGTGTCTACTTTGTGTCACTTGATAACTATCTTCTTAAGGTTTGGATCCTCAAGGAATCATTTGGTCAGATGGAGTGGGTGTTGAAGCATGATAGAGACCTCGAGCCCGTGCTAGCACGCCACCGTCTTCGGCAAGTTCATGGATCCTGGATGTTAAAAGGGATAAACCTACATTGACACTAGAGCCACTTCCGCAGTTGGCATTTTCAGAGTTAAAACCTGAATTCTTATATGGAATACAAACACGCTCAAACTAATATCTTTTCATCTTTGGTGCTTTTGATACACATTTATATCCTTTGTTGACTGTTGGGTGCGCCCTCCTTTTGTTTACAGGGAGATAAAGTGTTGATCTGGTCTGGCGATGGTAAAATTAACAGAAACCAAGGTCAAAATTACAATGGCACTGCCCGTTAATTTGATCATGCTAGTTGCGACAAACAATGCAGCCATGTTCATAGAATTTAGAAACCAGTTTCACTCTCTTGATTTCAAAATAGATACTCTTTCTTCACATGCCAAGGCTACTGAAATGGTTCTTCTATGGCATGTACCCATATTTGAGCTCACATCACCATATTTTTGTTTCACCGCTTGTTGCATCCCCATTCTTACAAACAGATCGAAGAAATTACAGGGCGATACAAGGGAGTAGAAGACAAAAAAAAAAGCAAATTAGAAAAACAAGGGATTACAAAGAGGAGGTGGGAGGTAAGCATCTGAAGCCAACCTCAGAAGCCCCGGAGGCCAGCATCTCAAAGGACGACCACCGTGACTTGGCAAGGCGAGCTACGGGCGACGACCTGCAGAACCGAGACCAAGCATAGTCGAAGGGCGTCGGATAGCCGAGACTGGGGCGACGACACCGGTGTGCCGACCCCGTGGTCGAAGGGCGATGCAGAGTCGAGTCGCTCCACAAGGCTCGAACCGGAGCAAAGTCACAACAGGATGCCACTTCGAGGGCCTCGAGCCGACCGGTAGGGAGGATCTCCGGTGAGAACCTCAACCCCATAGGCCAACCACCCAATGGGACAAGTAGCGGAATACATGGAGACCAAACATGAGCACACCATGAAGCATCACCGACATGGTCGAAGGGCGTCGGATAGCCGAGACCGTGCGACAACACCGGTGTGCTATCGGCGAAGCCGAAGGGTGTTGCGCCGCCGATACCAAACACAGTCGAAGAGCGTCGGATAGCCGAGACTGGGGCGACGACACCGGTGTGCCGACCTCGTGGTCGAAGGGCAGCGCAAGCCGAGGCTACCCAGGACGTCAAGGTAGCTCAGCCCGTGCCACCATATGTACGAACTCGCCTATATATATTAATTATCATTAAATTTCGCTTATGTTTGAACGAGTTTCGCCCAATTTTGTTTGAATTCGTCGTATTTCATCAAAAACTTTCATCCATCCTAGGCTCGCCGTTGGGAAAATGGGCCTTCCCAGACCATCCATCCGACGTTAAGTAGCGCCAGATTTCGGCCTGAAGAGCCCCAACGGTTGGAGATGCTCTGACAACTAGAAGGAGGGAAAGGAGGGGCGTCGATCATCTTTATACAACAGATAGATCGACGTTGTTACAACAACCTAACTACCCTCCATGACACGATATGTGACGGTACAATATTTTGTACATTAACAGATTGTACGTACGTACGTATGTGTGCATACACCAGGCGTAGCTGCTGTCACGTACCTCTCGCGTACGTACTACTACTCCCATAACAATCCAGTAATTGCAGTGGCGCCGACGTAAGTGCAAGTGTGCCCGGCGCCTGCGCACGTACGCCGAAGCGGGCCAGAGCTGGCACGGCGCGCCACGCGACGACGTACTTGCTGCCCGCCCCGCCGCGCGGCACCGTCAGCGTGGGCGACCACACCGGTCGACGACCGACGAGACGACGCGCCGAAGAATATCCACCGCATGTCCTCCGCCCGGCCGACCACGCCTTTCGCGGCGCGCGACCGATATATGCGCCATCGAGGTCGAGGGCCGGCCATGCCGCCGATGCGACGGCACGGCTAGCTGGGTGGCTCCACGCGGGAGCACTACACTACACTACACGGCGGGACGTCTCGGAGCGGACAGAAAGACGACGGGGCATATGCAGCGCATTGCGGATAGGGGAAGAAAAGCAGCAGCGGCGGATTTCCGTCGACCGTGTCGCAGACGCATCTCATCTTTCCCTCTCGGACAGAAACAATGGTGCTAGGGCGTGCACATCAAATCAGCCGGGAAAGCGCCGCCGCGGATCAGCCTTTGTCCGTCCTGTTCTGTTCCAGTTTTCGCCGAATTCCACACGCAGCATGCTGCGCGTGGTGGTGCTAAAGCTGCCACTCCGACACAGCCGTCTTTTCACCGCAACATGGTGTTTGCTCGGGTCAAGTCTCGGCACTGTCCATGTTCCGCCCAGGCCAATCTACATTCACATTTTGCAAAGAGATAAATACATCAATGGTCACTGGACTTAGACCCTTTGCTCGCCTTCATCACCGTACTTAGAGATACGCGATTTACGGTCACCGAATACAGCGAGTGGTTCGTAAACGGTCACTCCCCGCGGTAGAACGTTGTATTTTGCAAACGTGGCAAGTGATGGACACATCTGTCAGGTCTCAGCCAGATTTCATTTTGCAAATATCCCCAAATTTTTTTATTTTCTTCTCCAGTACAGCCCCTCCCCAAATCACTCACCTAAAAACACCAAAATAAAAAAAAATCCTGAAGCCCCTCCCCGCTGCCGTCCTCCTCCTTGTCGCTCCTCCGGTCGCCGGAATCCCTCCTTCGTGCCGCTACGCCCATCGCATGAGCTGATGCGGGCTCCCAGGAAAAAGGGAGAGGGCACAGGGACACCGCCGCGCTCCACAATCGACGCTCGCGAGTCCATGCGCGTGCCACTTCCCCTGGTGTGGGCTTGGAGACGACGAGGTCTTCCTCCACCTGGATGCAGGGCAGGGGCACCGCCGTCTCGAGAATGCAGGGCAGTGCGGGCGCACCGCCAAACAGTTCCCCGGGAGCCTGCAGCAGGGACGCGCGGCCGTCGTCTCTTCCCACGATGCCCCGCCGCGCAAGGTCTACTCCGACCTCCCTGACACCTCGCCACCTCTCCCCAGTGCGGCTCGCGCGCCACCGGCAGGCCCTCCGCCGCGCGCTCCAGGGTCGTCCTCGCATCCACACACGCCCGCCGCCGGCAGGGTCCATGACGGCGCGCGCCGCTGGCAGGCCCTTGGCCGCGTGCGCTAGGGCCGTCCTCCCTCCACAGCTCTTGTCGCGGTCGTCTGCAGCCGCCCGCACGGCGTGCGTCTCCGCGTGCGCAGGGACATTCATGGACGCCGTGCTTGTCAACACCGAGGCCGGCTCTTGGACAACAACTTCACCGGGATGGACCTCTTCTAGGAGGGGGAGCACGTCCGGTAGTGCGGGACGGTGATGTATGGCTTGCCGGAGTACCGTGCTCTCTCGCCAAGACTCGATTTGGGCGAGATTCGTCCTCGATTTGGCCAGCGCCTTTCCCTGGACATGCACGAGGAAGAGGAAGGAGAGGAGTGTGGCCACGTCGCATCCGTGCATCACCCGCGGGCGGCGGACGGGGATGGGGCGAGGGCGTGCGGCCGCCGCCACCGGTTCTCGACCAAGAGAGATGGGGGACAGGCCCAACCGGGGACACGACGGGGCAGGCGGCGCACGGCAAGGCACCGGCGGTTGGATGCATTCCCTTTCATCTTTGCAATTTGGCCCTTCCTTTTATTACTATTTGAAAATAGTCTATATTGATGGTTGGGGCCTGACATGTGGGGTCGACACCCTGCCACGTCAGCACATACGGCGCTCTACCTCCTCCAGTGACCGTGTACGATGCAACCTCACGTCTTCGGTGACCGTAAATTGCGTATCTCTGAGTATGATGATGAAAGCGAGCAAAGGGTCTAAGTCCAGTAACCATTGATGTATTTATCTCTTTTGCAAAGTACAGTAGTATAAAAAACCGCATGCATGATCTCCAGCTCTCCGGTGAAATCTACACTTAATTACGCATTAATGCAGCTCGCTGGCAATGACATCGTCTGTCCCATTAATTAACCAGGTGCCATTTTTTTGGTCACACCGACCCCCTATTAATACTGCCGTGTACTACTGCACTTCCAGCAGCCAGACGTCTTTAGCAAGCGATCTACTACGAGATATACTCTTCCTTGGGAACACACAATGGCGGGCACGACGGTATCTCGCGCTCTCCTCCTGCTCGTCGGCGTCGTCCTCACGGCGCAGCTGTGCTGCACGGCGGACGTCGGTCGCGGCGACGGGTTCAGCGTGGAGTTCATCCACCGGGACGATGTCAGGTCGCCGTACCACGACCCGTCCCTCACCGCGCACGAACGCCTGCTCGCGGCCGTCAGTCGGTCCACGGACCGCGCCGCGGCGCTCTCGCGCTCCCGCGTCGGCGGCGGCGCCATGAGCGAGGTCACCTCCAGGCCGTTCGAGTACCTGATTGCCGTCAGAGTCGGCACGCCGTCCACCCGGATGCTCGCCGTCGCCGACACCGGCAGCGACCTCGTCTGGCTCAAGTGCACCGACAACGCCGATCCGAAACGCGCCCCCGCCCCCGGCAAGGACGTCGTGTTCTACCCGGCTAACTCGACGACGTTCGGCCACGTGGACTGCAAGTCCGGCGCGTGCCGCGCGCTCAATGGCGCCTCCTGCACCCCCTCCAACCACTGCCGGTACCTCTACACGTACTTCGATGGCTCCCGGACCAGCGGCCTCCTGTCCACGGAGACCTTCACCTTCCACGACGGCGTGACGAGGCACCGCGACGAGGCCGCCTCGTTGCGCGTGCCCAACGTCAACTTCGGCTGCTCCACTCAAAACGCCGGCACGTTCCCCGCAGACGGCGTCGTCGGCCTCGGCGGCGGCGCGCTCTCCCTCGTCACGCAGCTCGGCAACGACGCATCCATCGGCAGGAAGTTCTCCTACTGCCTCGTCAACTTCTTCTTAAACGCCTCGTCAGCGCTCAACTTCGGCGCCCGCGCTGATGTGACGGAGCCGGGCGCGGTGACCACGCCGCTGGTCCGCTCCCAGGTGGACACCTACTACACCGTGAAGCTCGAGGCCGTCAAGATCGGCAAGTCCACCTTCCTGCCGCACGGGTCCTCCCTCCTCATCGTCGACTCTGGCTCGTCGCTGACGTTCCTCGACAAGAGCGTTCTTGACCCACTGGTGGAGGAACTGACCAAGCGGATCAAGCTCCCGAAGGCGGAGTCGCGGGAGAAGCTGATGTGCTTCGACATCAGCGGGGTGCCTATGGGACAGGTCGTAGCGATGGTACCGGATGTGACGCTGGAGCTGGGCGGCGGCGCGGCCGTGACGCTGAAACCGCAGAACACGTTCGTGATGATGCACGAGGGGATGATGTGCATGGCGCTGGCGGCAGCGTCGGAGCGGAACCCTGTGTCGATCCTCGGCAACATCGCGCAGCAGAACATGCACATCGGCTACGACCTCGACAAACGCACCCTAACCTTCGCACCTGCTAACTGCGCGAACTCCTCCCCTCCTTAGCTGCATTAGCGGATAAATATCAGAATCTACGGGTTAAAGTCTATTGAATACAATAATTTGAACCTCAACCTATCCAACAATTCAGTAGTCGTCCCACATATATATGGAGTGACTTGATATTTTTTCAAACGAGCCAAAAGCTTTATCCTCTAGTTCTGATATTTATCCTCGTAGTTATGAGGTAAACTGCCCGAAAAACTGTTATAACACGATACCACACGCTAACCCCGAGGCTATGCTCCACACGGGTCGACAACCAATCAGGTCGACACCACACCTCAACACAACAGGCGGAGGCGAAAGACCGGAGCCACCACTCCAACTACCACGCCGGCCCCAAGGCCGCGCCCCACCTGGCCGAAGACGAACCCGCCTCCGTCGAACCACCAAAACACTCCACAAGCCCCTCTGTTCGGTGGACGTCCAAAGTGAGGCCCCAAGAGGCAAAGCGACACAGGAGTGCCGCCCACGCCCGATCCCGCGAGGGATCTAGGATTTCCTCCGGAGAGCCTGGGCGGAGATCAAGAAACACCCGCTTCGACGACAACTTCAAGAAGGAAGCGGCGCCCACGGGCGTCACCGCCGTCGGTTTTGGCCGGCCACCAAGACAAAGCTTTCACCCAGCGAAGAGTGTCAAAACCTCGCGCCCGCCCAACAAGGACCGGCAAAAACCACCACCTGCATCCGCCGGATCGCGACCTCTGGAGAACCGCCGCACGCACCCCGCCCCGCAACCTCAAACGTTCGTCCTCTTGCAGCATCCTCATGGACAACCTCTAGCCGCCGCCGCGCAGCCCTCCCGGCCTAGGGCCACAGCCAGCACCTCGCCGCCACATCGCCCACAGCGCCAGCAGAAACTCGACGCCGGCAGAGCCTCCACGCGCCGCCTGTAGCATCGGAGCCACCACCAACCTCCACCTCGCGCGCCGACGCCGCGCAACAGCCAACACTACCACCAAACCAGAACGGAAAGCTCCGCGAGCACGACCACCACCGCACCTCGAGGATATGAGAGGCCGAGCTGCACAGCCTGTAGCCAACGGAGCACCGCCGAAAAGCACCGTGGGTGCCACCGGAACGCCACATAGAGGGGGTGCCGACCAACACCGACGCGGGGCTCGAGGACGAATGCTGAAGCCCGCAGACATGAGCTCCCAGAACCGGCCTCCGCGCCGCCCACGCGGCCACCGCCGTCCGCCGCATCGCCGAGGATTCCGGGGCCGCCGTCCAGGCACGCCCCTGATGGCGTGTAACTCACACGTTCGTTCGGAACCCCAAGAGGAAGGTATGATGCGCACAGTAGCAAGTTTTCCCTCAGAAAGAAACCAAGGTTTAATCGAACCAGGAGGAGCCAAGAAGCACGTTGAAGGTTGATGGTGGCGAAATGTGATGCGGCGCAACAACGGATTCCGGCGCCAACGTGGAATCTGCACAACAAAACTTTGCCCCAACGAAACAGTGAGGTTGTCAATCTCACCGGCTTGCTGTAACAAAGGATTAAACGTATCGAGTGGAAGATGATTGTTTGCAAGAAAATAGTAAAACACAATTGCAGTAGATTGTATGCTATGTAAAGAATATGACCGGGGTCCACAGTTCACTAGAGGTGTCTCTCCCATAAGATAAAAGCATGTTGGGTGAACAAATTACATCGGGCAATTGACAAATAGAAAAGCATAACAATGCATGTACATGATATGATAAATATAGTGAGATTTAATCCGGCATTACGACAAAGTACATAGACCGCCATCCAATGCATCTATGCCTAAAAAGTCCACCTTCAGGTTATCATCCGAACCCCATTCAGTATTAAGTTGCAAAGCAACAGACAATTGCATTAAGTATGGTGCGTAATGTAATCAACAACTACATCCTTAGACATAGCATCAATGTTTTATCCCTAGTGGCAACAGCACATCACAACCTTAGAGACCTTTCTGTCACGATCCCAGTGTCAATGAAGGCATGAACCCACTATCGAGCATAAATACTCCCTCTTGGAGTTAAGAGCAAAAACTTGGCCAGAGCCTCTACTAATAATGGAGAGCATGCAAGATCATAAACAACACATAAACAATAGATTGATAATCACCATAACATAGTATTCTCTATCCATCGGATCCCGACAAACACAACATATAGAATTACATATAGATGATCTTGATCATGTTAGGCAGCTCACAAGATCCAACAATGAAGCACAACAAGGAGAAGACGACCATCTAACTACTGCTATGGACCCATGGTCCAGGGTGAACTACTCACTCATCACTCCGGAGGCGATCATGGCGATGAAGAGTCCTCCGGAGATGAATCCCCTCTCGGCGGGGTGCGGAGGCATCTCCTGAATCCCCGAGATGGGATTCGCGGCGGCGGCGTCTCTGGAAGGTTTTCCGTATCGTGGCTCTCGGTGGGGTTTCGCGACGGGGCTTTAAGTAGGCGAAAGGGTAGGTCGGAGGCGGCGCGAGGGCCCACACCAGGCCGGGCGGCCGGGGCTGGGCCGCGCCGCCCTATGGTGTGGCCACCCGTGGCCCCACTTCCTTCCCTCTTCGGTCTTCTGAAAGCTCCGTGCAAAAATAGGACCCTGTGCGAAGATTTCGTCCAATTCGAGAATATTTCCTTACTAGGATTTCTGAAACCAAAACACAGAAAACAGCAACTGGCTCTTCGGCATCTTGTTAATAGGTTAGTTCCAGAAAATGCATAAATATGACATATAATGTGCATAAAACATGTAGGTATCATCAATAAAGTAGCATGGAACATAAGAAATTATCGATACGTTGGAGACGTATCGGCATCCCCAAGCTTAGTTCTGCTCGTCCCGAGCAGGTAAAACGATAACAAAGATAATTTCTGAAGTGACATGCCATTATAATCTTGATCATACTATTTGTAAACATATGTAATGAATGCAGCGATCAAAACAAAAGTAATGACATGAGTAAACAAGTGAATCATATGACAAAGACTTTTCATGAATAGTACTTCAAGACAGCATCAATAAGTCTTGCATAAGAGTTAACTCATAAAGCAATAAATCAAAGTAAAGGTGTTGAAGCAACACAAAGGAAGATTAAGTTTCAGCGGTTGCTTTCAACTTATAACATGTATATCTCATGGATATTGTCAACATAAAGTAATATAATAAGTGCAATATGCAAGTATGTAGGAATCAATGCACAGTTCACATAAGTGTTTGCTTCTTAAGGTGGAGGGAGATAGGTAAACTGACTCAACAATAAAAGTAAAAGAAAGGTCCTTCAAAGAGGAAAGCATCGATTGCTGTATTTGTGCTAGAGCTTTTATTTTGAAAACATGAAACAATTTTGTCAACGGTAGTAATAAAGCATATGAGTTATGTAAATTATATCTTACAAGTTGCAAGCCTCATGCATAGTATACTAATAGTGCCCGCACCTCGTCCTACTTAGCTTGGACTACCGGATCTTTGCATGCCATGTTTCAACCAAGTGTCACAAAGGGATACCTCCATGCCGCCTGTACAAAGGTCTAAGGAGAAAGCTCGCATTTTGGATTTCTCGCTTTTGATTATTCTCAACTTACACATCCATACCGGGACAACATGGACAACAGATAATGGACTCCTCTTAAATGCATAAGCATGTAGTAACAATTATTATTCTCATATGAGATTGAGGATATATGTCCAAAACTGAAACTTCAACCATGATTCATGGCTTTAGTTAGTGGCCCAATGTTCTTCTCTAACAATTTTGCATGCTCCAACCACTAAGGTGATAGATCCTTCAGACAAGACGGACATGCATAGCAACTCACATGATATTCAACAATAGTTGATGGCGTTCCCCAGAAGCATGGTTATCGCACAACAAGCAACTTAATAAAAGATAAAGTGCATAAGTACATATTCAATACTACGATAGTTTTTAAGGCTATTTTGTCCCATGAGCTATATATTGCAAAGGTGAATGATGGAATTTTAAAGGTAGCACTCAAGCAATTTACTTTGGAATGGCGGAGAAATACCATGTAGTAGGTAGGTATGGTGGACACAAATGGCATAGTGGTTGGCTCAAGGATTTTGGATGCATGAGAAGTATTCCCTCTCGATACAAGGTTTAGGCTAGCAAGGTTATTTGAAGCAAACTCAAGGATGAACCGGTGCAGCAAAACTCACATAAAAGACATATTGTAAACATTATAAGACTATACACCGTCTTCCTTGTTGTTCAAAACTCAATACTAGATATTATCTAGACATTAGAGAGACCAAATATGCAAATCAAATTTTAGCAAGCTCTATGTATTTTTTCATTAATGGGTGCAAAGCATATGATGCAAGAGCTTAAACATGAGCACAACAATTGCCAAGTATCACATTATCCAAGACATTTTAGAATTACTACATGTAGCATTTTCCAATTCCAACAATTTAACGAAGAAGAAACTTCGCCTTGAACATTATGAGTAAAGCCTAAGGACATATTTGTCCATATGCAACAGCGGAGCGTGTCTCTCTCCCACAAAGTGAATGCTAGGATCCATTTTATTCAAACAAAAACAAAAACAAAAACAACCGACGCTCCAAGTAAAGAACACAAGATGTGATTTGAATAAAAATATAGTTTCAGGGAGGAACCTGATGATGTTGTCGATGAAGAAGGGATGCCTTGGGCATCCCCAAGCTTAGACGCTTGAGTCTTCTTAAAATATGCAGGGGTGAACCACGGGGGCATCCCCAAGCTTAGAGCTTTCACTCCTCTTGATCATAGTATATCATACTCCTCTCTTGACCCTTGAAAACTTCCTTCACACCAAACTTCAAGCAAACTCATTAGAGGGTTAGTGCACAATTAATAATTCACACATTCAGAGGTGACACAAACATTCTTTACACTTCTGGACATTGCATAAAGCTACTGGACATTAATGGATCAAAAATAAATCCAACATAGCAAAAGAGGCAATGCGAAATAAAAGGCAGAATCTGTCAAAAACAGAACAGTCGTAAAGACGAATTTAAAGCTGGCACGAGACTTGCTCAAATGGAAAAACTCAAAACTAATGAAAGTTGCGTACATATCGAGGATCACGCTCGTAAATTGGCAGATTTTTTGAATTTTCTACAGAGGCCTGTGCCCAGATTCGTGACAGACAGCAATGCTGTTTCTGCGCAGCGATCCCAAATATAACATCAACTTTGACATAGAAACTTTACTTGGCACAAAAACATGATAAGGAGAGGTTGCTACAGTAGTAAACAACTTCCAAGACTCAACAAAACAAAAAATTGCTGTAGTAAAAACATGTATTGTCTCCCATAAGCGCTTTTCTTTAACGCCTTTCAGCTAGGCGCAGAAAGTGCAAATCAAGTAACATCGAGAGTAGAAGCATCAACATCATAACTTGTTCTAATAATAGAATCAAAAGGCAACTTCATTCTCTTTCTGGGAAGTGTTCCATACCTTTCTTGAGAGGAAATTGATATTTAATATTACCTTCCCCCATATCAATAACAGCACCAACGGTTCGAAGAAAGTCTTCCCAACACAATAGGACAAGATGCATTGCATTCGATATCCAAGACAACAAAATCAACGGGGACAAGGTTATTGTTAACCGTAATGCACATTATCAATCCTCCCCAAAGGTTTCTTTTTAATATTATCGGCAAGATTAACATCCAAATAACAATTCTTCAATGGTGGCAAGTCAAGCATATCATAAATCTTTTTAGGCATAACAGAAATACTTGCACCAAGATCACATAAAGCATTACATTCAAAGTCATTGAATTTCATTTTAATGATGGGCTCCCAACCATCTTCTAACTTTCTAGGAATAGAAGTTTCAAGTTTTAGTTTCTCTTCTCTACTTTTATGAGAGCATTTGTAATATGTTTTGTAAAGGCTAAATTTATAGCACTAGCATTAGGACTTTTAGCAAGTTTTTGTAAGAACTTTATAAATTCAGAGATGTGACAATCATCAAAATCTAAATCATTATGAGCTACAGCAATGGGATCATTGTTCCCAAGGTTGGAAAAAATTTCAGCAGTTTTAGCAATTTCAGGCAGTTTTGTACGCTTTGCACTAGGAGTAGAAACATTGCCAACACCAATTATTTTACCATTGATAGTAGGAGGTGCAGCAACATGTGAAGAATTAGCATTACTAGTGGTGGTAATAGTCCAAACTTTAGCTACATTATTCTCTTTAGCTAGTTTTTCATTTTCTTCTCTATCCCACCTAGCACGCAGTTCAGCCATTAATCTTATATTCTCATTAATTCTAACTTGGATGGCATTTGCTGTAGTAGTAATCTTATTATCAATATCATTATTAGGCATAACTTTCAATTTTGAAAGATTAACATCAGAGGCAAGTCTATCAACTCTAGAAGCAATAGTATCAATTTTATCAAGCTTTTCCTCAACAGATTTGTTAAAAGCAGTTTGTGTCCTAATAAATTCTTTAAGCATAGCTTCAAGACCAGAGGGTACACTCCTATTATTGTTGTAAGAATTCCCATAAGAATTACCATAACCATTACCATTAGCAGAAGGATATGGCCTATAGTTATTACCGAGTTGTTCCTATAAGTATTGTTGTTGAAATTATTATTTTTAATGAAATTCATATCAACATTTTCTTCTTGAGCAACCAATGAAGCTAAAGGAACATTATTTGGATCTACATTAGATCTACCATTCACAAGCATAGACATAATCACATCAATCTTATCACTCAAGGAAGAGGTTTCTTCAACAGAATTTACCTTCTTACCTTGTGGAGCTCTTTCCGTGTGCCATTCGGAGTAATTTATCATCATATCATCAAGAAGTTTTGTAGCCGCCCCCAATGTGATGGACATAAAGGTACCTCCAGCAGCTGAATCCAATAAATTCCGCGAAGAAAAATTTAGTCCTGCATAGAAGGTTTGGATAATCATCCAAGTAGTCAGTCCATGGGTTGGGCAATTCTTTACCAAAGTTTTCATTCTCTCTCATGCTTGAGCAACATGTTCAGTATCTAATTGCTTAAAATTCATTATGGTACTTCTCAAAGATATAATTTTAGCGGGAGGATAATATCTACCAATAAAAACATCCTTACATTTAGTCCATGAATCAATACTATTCTTAGGCAAAGATAGCAACCAATCTTTAGCTCTTCCTCTTAATGAGAAAGGAAACACTTTCAATTTAATAATATCACCATCTACATCCTTATACTTTTGCATTTCACAAAGTTCAACAAAATTATTGAGATGGGCAGCAGCATCATCAGAACTAACACCAGAAAATTGATCTCTCATAACCAAATTCAGTAAAGCAGGTTTAATTTCAAAGAATTCTGCTGTAGTAGCAGTGGAGCAATAGGTGTGCATAGGAAATCATTATTATTTGCATTTGTGAAGTCACATAACTTAGTATTTTCAGGAGTATTCATTTTAGCAACGGTAAATAAAGCAAACTAGATAAAGTAAATGCAAGTAACTAATTTTTTTGTGTTTTTGATATAGAGAGCAAGACAGTAAATAAAGTAAAACTAGCAACTAATTTTGTGTGTGTTTTGTTTAGGTGCAGCAAACAAAGTAATAAATAAAATAAAGCAAGACAAAAACAAAGTAAAGAGATTGAGAAGTGAGACTCCCCTTGCAGCGTGTCTTGATCCCCCGGCAGAAAAAGAGCTTGATGGCGTGTAACTCACACGTTCGTTGGGAACCCCAAGAGGAAGGTATGATGCGCACGGTAGCAAGTTTTCCCTCGAAAGAAACCAAGGTTTAATCGAACCAGGAGGAGCCAAGAAGCACGTTGAAGGTTGATGGTGGCGAAATGTGATGCGGCGCAACAACAGGGATTCCGGCGCCAACGTGGAATCTGCACAACAAAACCAAAGTACTTTGCCCCAATGAAACAGTGGTTGTCAATCTCACCGGCTTGCTGTAACAAAGGATTAAACGTATCGAGTGGAAGATGATTGTTTGCAAGAAAATAGTAAAACACAATTGCAGTAGATTGTATGCTATGTAAAGAATAGGACCGGGGTCCACAGTTCACTAGAGGTGTCTCTCCCATAAGATAAAAGCATGTTGGGTGAACAAATTACAGTCGGGCAATTGACAAATAGAGAAAGGCATAACAATGCATGTACATGATATGATAAATATAGTGAGATTTAATCCGGGCATTACGACAAAGTACATAGACCGCCATCCAATGCATCTATGCCTAAAAAGTCCACCTTCAGGTTATCATCCGAACCCCCTCCAGTATTAAGTTGCAAAGCAACAGACAATTGCATTAAGTATGGTGCGTAATGTAATCAACAACTACATCCTTAGACATAGCATCAATGTTTTATCCCTAGTGGAACAACACATAAACAATAGATTGATAATCACCATAACATAGTATTCTCTATCCATCGGATCCCGACAAACACAACATATAGAATTACATATAGATGATCTTGATCATGTTAGGCAGCTCACAAGATCCAACAATGAAGCACAACAAGGAGAAGACGACCATCTAGCTACTATGGACCCATGGTCCAGGGTGAACTACTCACTCATCACTCCGGAGGCGATCATGGCGACGAAGAGTCTCGGGAGATGAATCCCCTCTCCCGGCAGTGCGGAGGCGATCTCTGAATCCCCGAGATGGGATTCTGCGGCGGCGTCTACGGAAGGTTTTCGTATCGTGGCTCTCGATGTGGGGGTTTGCGACGGGGGCTTAAGTAGGCGAAAGGGTAGGTCGGGGAGGCGGCGCGAGGCCACACCACGGGCCGCGCGGCGGGGACGGGCCGCGCCGCCTTATGGTGTGGCCACCTCGTGGCCCCACTTCCTTCCCTCTTCGATCTTCTGGA
The DNA here is from genome assembly GCA_030979885.1 of Lolium multiflorum. Taxonomy (NCBI): domain Eukaryota; kingdom Viridiplantae; phylum Streptophyta; class Magnoliopsida; order Poales; family Poaceae; genus Lolium; species Lolium multiflorum. The sequence goes on along the minus strand of CM061749.1, from coordinate 71,631,526 downwards.
AGCTCCGTGCAAAAATAGGACCCTGGGCGAAGATTTCGTCCAATTCCGAGAATATTTCCTTACTAGGATTTCTGAAACCAAAAACAGCAGAAAACGCAGCTGGCTCTTCGGCATCTTGTTAATAGGTTAGTTCCAGAAAATGCATAAATATGACATATAATGTGCATAAAACATGTAGGTATCATCAATAAAGTAGCATGGAACATAAGAAATTATTGATACGTTGGAGACGTATCAGCCCCTCACCCAGCTCCTCCTCCCAGGGACTCCCCACGCCCGCGCTGGCCTCCACACGCTGGCGACGGCACGCCTCCACCGCGCCGCATGACCCCTGCGTGTCGCCGGCGGCCAAAGCGCCGCTGCGCCGCTGCCCGCCGCTACACCGCCGCCTTGGCCGCGCCGGCGAGCTCCTCTCGCCATGGACGCGGGAGGGGAAGAAGCGCCCCGCCGCCACTTTTCTCGGGGAGCGCGCGGTTTTGCCGGCTCCCCTCCGGCGGCGGCGGGGCAAGGAAGGGAGGAAGGTGGGGGCATGAGGCGGCGGCTAGGGTTTCCCCCTGGTCGCCAGAGGAGGGCGACTCGGGGGTGGAGTGACTTGATTTGAGTTCGCCTAGCAATAGATATTCTGACTGTTGCTTGTATTTATAAATTTAAGCCAAGCTTGTACATTTGAGTAACGTTAAAGGATTAAGGACCTGGCCCAAGTCCCTAAGGGTGACTTCTTTTGGGCTTCTGCTTATGCATAAGCTGGCTTATGCGAAACGGCGGGGAGAAACTGTGGTGGGAAGAAGCTCCTAGAAACTGGTTCCTCCTATTCTTTTGGGCTTCTGAAAATTTAGCTTATCGATGTGTTGAGTTGTAAAATGTCTACAACGCCCCTAAATAACTTATGTATAATATTTTGAGTTCTATGATAGTTTTTGATTAAGCTGGAATTGTTATTATGTACCAAATTTTATACCAAACCCTCCCATAAAATTGGACGGATTCAAGCTAATTGCAATGATCTCAAGCTAATGGGAATTTTTTTTGAGCTAATTACAAGGAAGGGGGGCTACTTTTCACGGTTGTGAGCACATCGCAGATGAGGAAGGCGTTGAGCGCCTCCTGTGAGTGCTTGGCCGTCAGCCACGGTCTCCTGATGCGGATGGATCACGGCCGGAAGAAGGTAGGCCGCGGCCGGCGGGGGTGGAGCGCCCAGCTCGTTCTCGACGCGGACGTGCGGGGTCGCCGGCGCGAGTCGCTGCTTCGGCTGGAGATGGGGATGCATGGAAACATCAGGGAGGAGGCGGGGAAGAAGGCGGGCTGTGCCCTGGGAGCGGCGGAGCCGGCGGCGGGTCCGGCAGCGGGTCTGGCAGCGGGTCCGGTGGCGGAACCGGCGGCGGCGCGTCCGATGGCGGAATCGGCGGTGGCGGCGGTAGTGGAACCCTATCGCCTCTGCCTCATCCTCTCGCTCGAACCAGCAACTTGCGTAGAGTTTTTTTTCCTTTTTTCTTTCATTCCCCAACCGGTACCTCTCCGGAATGGCATTGTGATTTAATTGGAGCAAGAACGAGGGCAACCACGTGCCGTTTTGCCTCAGCGGGAAGCCCGGGAAACGCCCGAAGCATGTCGCGAGGTGTTTCTCCGTATAGACGAAACTGGGCTTCTCAGTGGAATTAAGCCAGACAGAAACTGGAGACTTCTTTTGGGCTTCAGTGGTGGGCTACCTCGAAGCTGGCCTAGAAGCCCAAAAAAAGTCACCCTAAGAATGTAACCGTACGGAGAATAAGCATCATTTTTTTAACATAGCATATTTCAAACCAATTTAGTGTAATGATGTTCAAAAATCAAAGGCGTTCCAAAAGATGTGTGAATTCAAATACGATCTTACGTGTGAATTCAAGTACTATCCTTCGCTACTACGCCACACTTCGTCATCCCCGCTCTACTTGTGGGCGTTGTGGTTGGGGACCCATTCGTATCTTCTCGCGGAATGCCTCAATGCAGAGGATCGTGGAGGACACGATGTGGCGGCGCGGACCGATTCACAAGGTTTGTTGTCGTGGCAGTAGATCGAATAGGAAGACGGGGGCAATCGGGGACGGGGACTCGTCCGCGGGTGGGCTGTAGCTTGCGAGGAGACCTCGGAAGTTCCAACGCCGCAGCAGCCGAAGCCCTCTGACGAAAGACCTCCGGCCCGACGCCTCCTGGCGTGGCGGCGCTCCTATCCCGGCCGGCGGTGGCTAGAAAAAACCCCGGGGGATGGATCAAAGCTGACTCCTCTCTTGGGCCACCATTTTTTACGACCTGGTTTTTCTTTTGCGCTGGGCAATTTTTTTTATCGCGCGGGACATACCGTCGCCACCGAAATTTTTGACGTACCACTGGTCTTTTTACCCATGGACACCACCGAATTGTAACGGGATAAAACCTAAACTTGTGATATATTACAATTTGCCAAGCCACAAAAACGACCATGCGTTCTTGTTGAGATACATATCTTGTATATCCGGATGTGTATCCTCTGTAGTTATTGTATAGCGATACATATCTTTGTATTTACTATTGGGCCCGCCTCCTTCCTTGTATAGTCGAGGACGTGGCCTATATATGTACCGTCATATGCATCCGATCAATACATCGAGCATTGCATCTCATTCTACATGGTATCAGACACCTCCTAGATCCTAAACCCTACCCGCGCGCCGCCTCTCTTCCCCGTGCGCCGCCCCCTTCCCCACCCCTAAACTCTAGCCGCGCCGCCTCTCCTCCCTCTCCAGCCGCGCGCCGCCTCCCCTTCCCCACCATGTCCACCCCTAGCTCCAACCCCTTCGCCGACTCCTCCATCCCCGACCCCGGCCAGCTCCGCGCCGTCGCCATCAACGACCATGTCCCCGTCAAGCTGTCCACCACCGCCGCCAACTACCTCGCCTGGAAGACGTACTTCTACCTCCTCTTCCGCGAGTACAACCTGCGCGATCACATCGACGGCACCGCCGACCTCCTCGCCCGCGACTCCGACTGGCTGGCCATCGACGCCACCATCATCCGCTGGCTCTTCCTCACCGTCTCGCCGGACATCTTCCAGACCGTCGTTCGGGAAGGCGATGATGCCCGCACGGTGTGGGGAAAGATCAACGGCCTCTTCACCAATAACAAGCTCCAACGTGTTGTCTTTTTGCAGCAGGAATTCTTCGGCACACCCCAGGGCGATCAAACCTTGGACGCCTACTGCCTGCGCCTCAAGGCCATCTCCGACGAGCTCCAGGACCTTGGGTTCCGGATTGGCGACGAGCTCCTCCTCTCCACCCTCACCGCCGGCCTCAGCGAGGATCTCGGCAACGCCGCCTCCAACCTCACCCTCATGTCCAACCCGACGTTCGAGCGAGCGGTCGACTACCTCCGGCTGGAGGAGCGCCGGCTGAAGGGTGTGCGCACCCGGGCGGTTCACACCGCTCTATGGGCCAGCGGCAACAGCGTTCTTCCTCATGGCGGAGGAGCTCCACCGGCGCCCACCCCCGCCCCTCCACACCCTGCGCCTCAGCCGCACCAACACCAAGGAGGAGGGGGCGGTGGCCGTGGTCGTCGCCGCGGCCGTGGTGGTGGCCGTGGCGGTGGCAACAACGGCGGCCCCGGCATCGTCGGTCCGCGCCCCGGGTACTCCCACCCCACTCCGCCGTGGGCGGGCGGACACAACCCCTGGACGGGGGTCGTGCACGCCTACACCATGCCCGTTCCGCGCCCCCCCGTCCCCGGCACCGTCGGCCCCCGTCCGCCGACGCACCAGGCCTTCATCGCCGCGCCACCGCAGGCTCCCGCCGGCCTGCCCTACGCTCCCGTCTACGGCGGCATGATGCCGCAGGCACCGCCGGCCCACTGGGACCCCGCGCTGTACACCGCCCTTCAGCACGCCCCCTCGCCGGGCGCTTACTCTGGCGGTGGCGACTGGTTCATGGACACCGGAGCCTCCGCACACATGGCTGCTCACCCGGGTAACCTTTCCACTTCATCTCCGACATCCACTTCCTCTCGCATCATCGTCGGTAACGGTGCTGGTCTTCCCATCTCCCATATTGGTTCCACTCCTTTTCCTTCTAATTCCACACCATTGTCTCTTAATAATGTCTTAGTTTCGCCACATCTTGTTCAGAATTTAGTTTCCGTCAAAACTCTTTCTCGTGATAACTTTGTAACTGTGGAATTTGACGCGTTTGGTTTTTCTGTAAAGGACGCCCGTACCCGGATGGTTTTGCACCGCTGTGAGAGTCCCGGCGACCTCTACCCCGTTCAGCCGTCCTCCTCCACTCACGCTGCACCTCGGGCGCTCTCCGCCGGCGTCGACCTTTGGCACGCTCGCCTTGGCCATCCCAGCTCCACCTCGCTCCGCCACATCATGAGAGGCTTTTCTTTTTCATGTAATAAAATGGCGGCTCACTCATGTGATGCCTGCCGACTAGGCAAACATGTTCGGCTTCCTTTTAGTACTTCATCCACAGTTGCATCTTTTCATTTTCAATTACTTCATAGTGATGTATGGACGTCCCCTCTACCAAGTCATTCTGGTTTTCTTTATTATCTTGTTATTCTTGATGATTTTTATCATTTTGTATGGACTTTTCCTCTTCGTAAGAAATCTGACGTCGCCTCCAAACTCACCGCCTTTTATTCTTATGTGTCTACGCAGTTCGGTCGCCCCATTCTCGCCCTCCAAACTGACAACGGCAAGGAGTTCGACAACACCACCATCCGCACCCTCCTCTTGTTACCACCCGATTTTGGCTAAATCAGGAGATGGGCCGTAAGTGAAGATGGGCTTGAAGGACGTACACGTGGAGCATCTTCAAAGCGGCCTTGCGCTAAGAGTTTGGGCTAAGTTGCCCGTGTATCTGTAATATAGTAGATCGCATTGTAATTTAGATTAAGAGATAGAGTTTGGCCCGTGCACGGTTAGGTGCACGCCTCAATTAGAAAGTCCCTTGGACTATAAATATGTATCTAGGGTTATCGGAAAAGGAGGACAATCATCGTTCAACCAACACAAATCAGGCGCATCGCCACCCCTTTCTTCGAGGGTTTCTCCCGGGTAAGCACCATGCTGCCTAGATCGCATCTAGCGATCTAGGCAGTATACGTTTATTCGTCAACCTTGTACTGCTCGTGCTGAAGCCTTGTTGATGGCGAGCGGTACTATTTATCCTTAGGTGTTTAGGGGCTTGCATTGATGCTTTCACGTGCATATCTGCGTGGCAATGCCGTCCCTCGACACCTAGCTGCCTACGTCTATCCAGACGTAAGGGCAGCATCTCTGCTGTTCGTTACTTAGTAGATCCGATCCGTTATAGTTGCTCCTTGCTCCGCAGGATTAGTTTAATATCTGCATAGTTAGGCCTTATGCTGGGGTCGGACGATCCGGTAGTGCGTTAGGTGTTGTTCACCGTCCCTGCGAGGGATGTTCCGGGAATCAACGTTATGTTGGTTTTTAGGCCTCTCGTAGGGGTGGTTTGCATCATCTTCCGTAGCTGCTAGGCCCGATCACACGTAGGACGTTCCGGTTATGCGGTGAAAACCCTAAACTGTCGTGGATCGCTTTAGCTTTGTTTTGATCAAGCAGGATCCCCATGCCATTGTAAATCCAACGTGAAACATGGGGCGATCGGCTCCCTGAGCCGATCCACAGGGCAACCTGAGAGCCGATAGGGCTCGTATTTAATGTTTACGTGTCTACCATGCAGGAACAATCGAAGCACTCTAACACCTTCCTGATCGGGTCTAGGTCAGGTGGCACGCCCTAGCAACCGCCGGGACGTGGCTGGAAGATTTGCGGGACGACGCGAGTGCCGGGTCCACTAAGCGGCCCTGGAGCTTCCGGCTCTTCGTGTTGCTTAGCCATTGCCCGTCGGTGGGGTTTGGAGGGTAACACATTCTGGCACGCCCGGTGGGACAATCTTGCAACATCCACGTCAACACCGACACCGAGATGGCAGAGGAACAGATCACTTACAGGATCTCCCTGCGGGCTGGAAGAAATACGATGAGTGAAGGCCATCGCGAAGCCGAGTTCATCGGCTCCTTTGAGACGACCCGTTCTCACGACATCAAGCTCAAAGGAGACACGCGTCCGTCGCATGGCGTCAACACGGTAGATCTCAGCCACTCCATAAGGGAGCCAGGGTTCTCCTTTAGTGTCAACATGGCAGGGCTCGTGATTCGCCATGGCGCGGGCAGAGCAGCCACTCTCGTGGCAAGGATAAAGAGGAGGCCGTTCCACGCGACCGGCCCCAAGATGATGATAGACGGTACCTAACCGAGGAGGAGGTGAGAAGCATACGGTATCAGCGCCCACTCTCCGTGCATCTCCTCAACAAATATGAGCAGCAGTATGACCGACGTCGGCGCTACGACGAAGACGATGAAAAATATCATCGGTCTGATGCGGAAAACAGGAGGTATCGTCAGCATGACAGGAACAACGACGGTACGAACGTCGCTAGAGGGAGGTCAAGGGGCAAGACGACGTGGATAAGCACTGGGACTGTCCCTTCTTCAAACATTGCTGGGACTCGGGAATGAGCCGATTGCCAACAATCGAGAATTGCCCAGAATGCAAACAGCAAAGGAGAAGGACAAACGAAGTTTCAGTGTTCGGACGTCTAGGACCTCTCCCACCTATCAACAAGCGAGCTGAGTCATCTCAAGAAGAAGACTTCGAGGAGTCGGATGGAGAAGAAGATAGGTATCACCGCCAAGGTGGTGCCCGATGGACTCAGCCACTCTCAGCGTAGAGTGCGGCGGCACTGAAAAGAAACCGAGGCACGTACTGTACACGTTGAGAAGGGCACGGCCCGATCTGGTGAAAATTCAGCAAACATTGGAGACGAAAGCGACGCCCGCCAAAGAAAGTATGGCGCCCAAAGCAGTAGCCGATGCGAGAGCATCGGGCTGATGCCGATGCGAGCATCGGTACAAGCACGGTATTTAGGATCTCGTGAGAGATTTATGACAAGACATGGTGAACATGCCCCCGTCGAGTCGCGTCACCATAATAAGAGACCGAGAAGTTGTAAACCCTCATCAAGCATCATGATGGAAAAGGAGGCCGATTTTAGCAATCGGCCAGCATTATCCTCAACATACGCTTTGCCGGTATTCAACATTGACCTGGCAAGCGATGGAAAGCTGGGTTATGGGTTTACATCAGCGGACAAGCTAGAACAGATTGAGGAAGTCAAGAAGGATATCGAGAAGATGTTGGACGCCGGATACCTCAGGCCGTGCAGGTACACTGAAAGGATTTCCAGTGTCGCACTTACGAAGAAAAAGGATGGCCGATGGCGCGTTGCTATAGATGTCCGGAACCTCAATGGCGCTTCTCAACCGGATGGATAGTTGGATCGACAACTGCAAGGGAAGCCGATCCCAGCGGTCGGCTAAAATTATTCTCACCAGGTGTATTCGCTGTTGTGTTGTTTATCATGATGAGTTGTGAGATAATCATGAATCGGTTGAAAGCCGACATCTTCAATCACTCGAAGGATTCGGCTTGGGGGGCATACACACAGAGAAGGGCTAAGGCCACGGAGTATGTACCCAAGGGAGCCGATTCACGAGATCGATCGGCTAATATATATATAAAAAAATGAAAATTCTTCAGTACAACATTCAGTACAACATTCAGTAGCTTACACAGAGAAATTCTTCTGAAGAAATTCATCAAGAGCGCGAAGGGCGTCGGTTCGGATGCGATCCACTTCGGCAATCTCAGTCTCGTCGTCCTCATCTTTGCCTGTCACCAGCTGGCCGCTCAGAGCGCGAATCTCCGCCAGATCAGTTTTCAGGTCGGCTGTGAGACCTTGCGCTTCCTCTCGAGAGCGGGCAATGAAGGTCTCCTTCTCCTGGATAAGCTGCTTGGTCATCCTCACCTTCTCTTCAAGGCTCTCCAGTTCCTTGCGCAGGGTTTCGAGTTCCGCATTATTGGCAGAAGTATCAGTCTTGGCGTCCAGAGCAGTCTTTTTCTCGTTAAGCCGTTGACATTTCTCTGCAATATCGGCTCTCAACGGGAGCTGAGCGCGACGAAGGGTAATTCTTTGGCGAGCCGATTGCACTCCTGACTTGAAAGCCGACAGGGTCGCAGCTGGCCAAAGCTTCACCCGCAGTGTCACGGGGAGATGAGGCTGGATTTCATCAAGGATACCTTTGATTGCCTCGGGGTTTTCGACCAAGATCTCAACTGAGGAGGAGAGCAAAGCCTTGAGGCGCTGAAGAGGACCATGGACCATTTCAAGGCTTGGCTCTTGATACGTCTCCAACGTATCGATAATTTCTTATGTTCCATGCTACTTTATTGATAATACCTACATGTTTTATGCACATTATATGTCGTATTTATGCATTTTCTGGAACTAACCTATTAACAAGATGCCGAAGTGCCAGTTCCTGTTTTGCTGTTTTGGTTTCAGAAATCCTAGTAACGAAATATTCTCGGAATCGGACGAAATCAACGCCCAGGTTCCTATTTTTCCCGGAAGCTTCCAGATCACCGAAGAGGGGCCAGAGATGGGCCCGGGGGGCCCCACACCACACCTGGGCGCGGGCCAGGGCCTGGCCGCGCCACCTGGTGGTGAGGGCACCCTGGTGCCCCTCAGAGGCTCCCCTTTCGCCTATTTAAAGGTCCTGACCTAAAAACCCCGACGGAGGAAGCCACGGTGCGCGAAACCTTCCAGAGCCGCCGCCATCGCGAAGCCAAGATCTGGGGGACAGGAGTCTCTGTTCCGGCACCCTGCCGGAAAGTGCCCCCGGAAGGCTCCTCCATCGACACCGCTGCCATCTCCACCGCCATCTTCATCACCGCTGCTGCTCCCATGAGGAGGAGTAGTTCTCCATCGAGGCTCGGGGCTGTACCGGTAGCTATGTGGTTCATCTCTCTCCTATGTACTTCAATACAATGATCTCATGAGCTGCCTTACATGATTGAGATTCATATGAGTTTTGTATCACTATTCATCTATGTGCTACTCTAGTGATGTTATTAAAGTAGTTTTATTCCTCCTGCACGTGTGTAAAGGTGACAGTGTGTGCACCGTGTTAGTACTTGGTTTATGCTATGATCATGATCTCTTGTAGATTGCGAAGTTAACTATTGCTATGATAATATTGATGTGATCTATTCCTCCTACATATGCATGAAGGTGACAGTGTGCATGCTATGCTAGTACTTGGTTTAGTCTTTTGATCTATCTTACACTAAAGGTTACTAGAATATGAGCATTATTGTGGAGCTTGTTAACTCCGGCATTGAGGGTTCGTGTAATCCTACGCAATGTGTTCATCATCCAACAAAAGTGTAGAGTATGCATTTATCTATTCTGTTATGTGATCAATGTTGAGAGTGTCCACTAGTGAAAGTCTATTCCCTAGGCCTTGTTCCTAAATACTGCTATCGCTGCTTGTTTACTGTTTTACTGAGTTACTACTGCTGCGTTACTACTGCATGTTTACTTCCTGCAATATTACTACCATCAACTGCACGCCAGCGAGCTATTTTCTGGCGCCGTACTACTGCTCATACTTATTTATACCACCTGTATTTCACTATCTCTTCGCCGAACTAGTGCACCTATTAGGTGTGTTGGGGACACAAGAGACTTCTTGCTTTGTGGTTGCAGGGTTGCATGAGAGGGATATCTTTGACCTCTTCCTCCCTGAGTTCGATAAACCTTGGGTAATCCACTTAAGGGAAACTTGCTGCTGTTCTACAAACCTCTGCTCTTGGAGGCCCAACACTGTCTACAAGAATAGAAGCACCCGTAGACATCAAGCACTTTTCTGGCGCCGTTGCCGGGGAGGGAAGGTAAACGGCACTCACACATTGGCAAGCCCGGCAACTAAGCACTTTTCCTCCCTCGTCAACTACGCGCCAAGCACTTTTCTGGCCGTTGCCGGGGAGGAAAGGTAAAAGGCACTCATACTCCGGTTCCAGGTAACAGTACTTTTCGGCGCCATTGTGTGTGTGCTCGAAGCTATTTCCTTTAGACTCTGCAATTGCGACATTTGGTTTCTTGTTTACACTAGTTAGGCATAATGGACAACAATGACCTTTTTATTCTATTTCCTGATTTAAGACATGGATGGTTTGATGCGAAAATTAAAAAACCCATGGAACATATTAATATGAATGCTTTGAACGCTATTGTTGCTAATGATATGGAAAATTCTAAGCTTGGGGAAGCTGGCTTTGATGAGCATGATATTTTTAGTCCCCCAAGCATTGAGGAGAAAATTTACTTTGATGATACCTTGCCTCCCATTTATGATGATTATAATGATAGTAGTCTTTTGTTACCACCTGTTATGGAGGATGAATTTGATTATGATTACAATATACCTCCTATATATGATAGCTACTTTGTTGAATTTGCTCCCACTACAACTAATAAAATTGATTATGCCTATGTGGAGAGTAATAATTTTATGCATGAGACTCATGATAAGAATGCTTTATGTGATAGTTATATTGTTGAGTTTGCTCATGATGCTTGAAAGTTATTATGAGAGAGGAAAATATGGTTGTAGAAATTTTCATGTTACTAAAATGCCTCTCTATGTGCTGAAATTTTTGAAGCTACACTTGTTTTATCTTTCTATGCTTGTTACTTTGCTCTTCATGAATTCATTTGTGTATAAGATTCTTCTGCATAGGAAGCATGTTAGGCTTAAATGTGTTTTGAATTGCCTCTTGAAGCTCTCTTTTGCTTCAAATACTATTTCTTGCGGGTGCATCACCAAAATTGCTGAGCCCATCTTAATGGCTATAAAGAAAGAACTTCTTGGGAGATAACCCATGTGTTATTTTGCTACAGTACTTTGTTTTATATTTGTGTCTTGGAAGTTGTTTACTACTGTAGCAACCTCTCCTTATCTTAGTTTTGTTGCATTTTTGTGCCAAGTAAAGTTTCTATGTTAAAGTTGATGTTATATTTGGGATCGCTGCGCAGAAACAGCATTGCTGTCTGTCACGAATTCTGGCACAAGTCTCTGTAGAAAATTCAAAAAAATCTGCCAATTTACGAGCGTGATCCTCAGATATGTACGCAACTTTCATTAGTTTTGAGTTTTTCCATTTGAGCAAGTCTGGTGCCATTTTAAAATTCGTCTTTACGGACTGTTCTGTTTTTGACAGATTCTGCCTTTTATTTCGCATTGCCGCTTTTGTTAAGTTGAATGAGTTTCTTTGTTCCATTAACTTTCAGAAGTTTTGTGCAATGTCCAGAAGTGTTAAGAATGATTGTGTCACCTCTGAACATGTGAATTTTGATTATGCACTAACCCTCTAATGAGTTTGTTTGAAGTTTGGTGTGAAGAAGTTTTCAAGGGTCAATAGAAGAGGGTGATATAATGTGATCGAGAAGAGTGAAAGGTCTAAGCTTGGGGATGCCCCGGTGGTTCATCCCTGCATATTTTAAGAAGACCCAAGCATCTAAGCTTGGGGATGCCCAAGGCATCCCTTCTTCATCGACAACTTATCAGGTTTCTTCTAGTGAAACTATATTTTTATTCAGTCACATCTTATGTACTTTACTTGGAGCGTCTGTGTGCTTTTATTTTTGTTTTTGTTTTGTTATCTTAGTTCTCTGAATAAGTTCATCCTTGTGTGGGAGAGAGACACGCTCCGCTGGTTCGTATGAACACATGTGTTCTTAGCTCATAATATTCATGGCGAAGTTTCCTCTTCGTTAAATTGTTATATGGTTGGAATTGGGAAATGCTACATGTAGTAATTGGTAAAATGTCTTGGATAATGTGATACTTGGCAATTGTTGTGTTCATGTTTAAGCTCTTGCATCATATAGTTTGCACCCATTAGTGAAGAAATACATAGAGCATGCTAAAATTTGGTTTGCATAATTGGTCTCTCTAAGGTCTAGATAATTTCTAGTATTGAGTTTGAACAACAAGGAAGACGGTGTAGAGTCTTATAATGTTTACAATATGTCTTTTATGTGAGTTTTGCTGCACCGGTTCATCCTTGAGTTTGCTTCAAATAACCTTGCTAGCCTAAACCTTGTATCGAGAGGGAATACTTCTCATGCATCCAAATCCTTGAGCCAACCACTATGCCATTTGTGTCCACCATATCTACCTACTACATGGTATTTCTCCGCCATTCCAAAGTAAATTGCTTGAGTGCTACCTTTAAACAATTCAAAATTTATCACCTCTGATTTGTGTCAATGTTCTATAGCTCATGAGGAAGTATGTGGTGTTTATCTTTCAATCTTGTTGGGCAACTTTCACCAATGGACTAGTGGCTTCATCCGCTTATCCAATAATTTTGCAAAAAGAGCTGGCAATGGGATTCCCAGTCCCAAATTAATTAACAAAAATAGACACTCCTCCATGGTATGTGATTGTTGGACGGCACCCGAAGGATTCGGTTAGCCATGGTTTGTGAAAGCAAAGGTTGGAAGGAGTGCCACCCAAAAATAAAATAAAATGGGAGCCGCTCTTTGAAGGTTTGTCTGGCAAGGGGGTTAGAGTGCCTACTACCATTCGTTGACAACAACAAATACCTCTCAAAACTTTATTTTTATGCTCTCTTTATGTTTTCAAAATAAAAGCTCTAGCACAAATATAGCAATCGATGCTTTCCTCTTTGAAGGACCTTTCTTTTACTTTTATGTTGAGTCAGTTTACCTATCTCTCTCCACCTTAAGAAGCAAACACTTGTGTGAAGTGTGCATTGATTCCTACATACTTGCATATTGCACTTGTTATATTACTTTATGTTGACAATATCCATGAGATATACATGTTATAAGTTGAAAGCAACCGCTGAAACTTAATCTTCCTTTGTGTTGCTTCAACACCTTTACTTTGATTTATTGCTTTATGAGTTAACTCTTATGCAAGACTTATTGATGCTTGTCTTGAAGTACTATTCATGAAAAGTCTTTGCTTTATGATTCAGTTGTTTACTCATGTCATTACCATTGTTTTGATCGCTGCATTCATCTCATATGCTTACAATAGTATGATCAAGGTTATGATGGCATGTCACTTAAGAAATTATCTTTGTTATCGTTTTACCTGCTCGGGACGAGCAGAACTAAGCTTGGGGATGCGATACGTCTCCAACGTATCGATAATTTCTTATGTTCCATGCTACTTTATTGATGATACCTACATGTTTTATGCACATTATATGTCATATTTATGCATTTTCTAGAACTAACCTATTAACAAGATGCCGAAGTGCAGTTCCTGTTTTTCTGCTGTTTTTGGTTTCAGAAATCCTAGTAACGAAATATTCTCGGAATGGACGAAATCACCTCCCAGGTTCCTATTTTTCCCGGAAGCTTCCGGATCACGAAGAGGGGCCAGGAGATGGGCCAGGGGGCCCCACACCACACGGGCGCGGGCCAGGCCTGGCGCGCCACACGGTGAGGCACCCTGGTGCCCCTCCGAGGCTCCCCTTTCGCCTATTTAAAGGTCTGACCTAAAACCCCGAGAGGAAGCCACGGTGCGAGAACCTTCCGAGGCGCCGCCAGCGAAGCCAAGATGCGGGGACGAGTCTCTGTTCCGGCACCTGCCGGAGCGGGAAGTGCCCCGGAAGGCTCCTCCATCGACACATTGCCATCTCCACCGCCATCTTCATCGCCGCTGTTGCTCCCATGAGGAGAGGAGTAGTTCTCCATCGAGGCTCGGGGCTGTACCGGTAGCTATGTGGTTCATCTCTCTCCTATGTACTTCAATACAATGATCTCATGAGCTGCCTTACATGATTGAGATTCATATGAGTTTTGTATCACTATTCATCTATGTGCTACTCTAGTGATGTTATTAAAGTAGTTTTATTCCTCCTGCACGTGTGTAAAGGTGACAGTGTGTGCACCGTGTTAGTACTTGGTTTATGCTATGATCATGATCTCTTGTAGATTGCGAAGTTAACTATTGCTATGATAATATTGATGTGATCTATTCCTCCTACATATGCATGAAGGTGACAGTGTGCATGCTATGCTAGTACTTGGTTTAGTCTTTTGATCTATCTTACACTAAAGGTTACTAGAATATGAGCATTATTGTGGAGCTTGTTAACTCCGGCATTGAGGGTTCGTGTAATCCTACGCAATGTGTTCATCATCCAACAAAAGTGTAGAGTATGCATTTATCTATTCTGTTATGTGATCAATGTTGAGAGTGTCCACTAGTGAAAGTCTATTCCCTAGGCCTTGTTCCTAAATACTGCTATCACTGCTTGTTTCTGTTTCTTGAGTTACTACTTTTACTACTTGCATGTTTACTTCCTCAATACACGCCAGCGAGCTATTTTCTGGCGCCATACTACTGCTCATACTTATTTATACCACATGTATTTCACTATCTCTTCGCCGAACTAGTGCACCTATTAGGTGTGTTGGGGACACAAGAGACTTCTTGCTTTGTGGTTGCAGGGTTGCATGAGAGGGATATCTTTGACCTCTTCCTCCCTGAGTTCGATAAAACTTGGGTAATCCACTTAAGGGAAACTTGCTGCTGTTCTACAAACCTCTGCTCTTGGAGGCCCAACACTGTCTACAAGAATAGAAGCACCCGTAGACATCAGCTCTTCACTTGCTTTGGAGCAGCTGGCTCGATGGATTCAGGATCGAACGTTAGTAAGCTTGAAGGATCACACCCCTGACGGACAAACAAGAGCGACGTGAATATACAACACATGAGAAGATAGGGCCGAGGGAGTAGAATTTACCTCTCCCAAAGAAGGAGGAGCGGCCGGTTTAGGGATAATCGGCTGTGCTGCGGGTTTGGCCAGGACATCTACTTGGCCAGCCACACTCGTCGAGGCGGCCAAATCTAGTGTGGCAGATGGCCTCGGTACCTCTTCAACGTCCCCGCTAGAGGTCTCATTGTTCTGCAAAAGAAATGGTGAGTCGACGCAAGCCTGCAATGAGATGACATGAGGCATGGATTGGTGAAGTAATTACGTTTGAAACCTCCTGGCTTGGCGAGGAGACTTGTGAGCCTTTGCGAGCCCGTTTGACACAGCGACGTTTCATGCGGGACCCTGTTTTGATCGGAGCGGGGGTGGCAGCAGGTTCGGGAGCAGACCTTTGCCTAGTCGACGAAGGTGAGTCCGTCTGGCTCTGTGTAGTGGATCTCTCGGAGTCGCCCGGGCTCATGTCCCTCTGTCTAGAATGTTCATCCTCGCTGGAGTTCTCCTCGGTGGAAGTCTGTGAAAAGAGGCATAAGCATGTTGTGAAGGACCGGGAAGATGGATAAATGTGAGCAAGGCACGGGTTGGCTTACTTGCAAGTTGTCTTGGACGGGAGCTTTGCGCTTCAGGGTCTTCCTGGCAGCTACTTTCCTCACCGCTTTCCTCGCTTGGGTGGAAGCTCGGGGGGCAACTGGCCCCGAGGATGCTTTATTTTTGGAAGCCGATTTCGGCGAAATCGGCTGGCCTTGCATTATGACTTGTTTCAAGGACGGCGAGTTTCGGCAGAAGAGTACCACCGGGGCTGGTGGGAGGAACGTGAAGGGAGAGCCGTCGGGTTGCTTGGGCTCTGGGCCATCTTGCTCCTGCCAAGAGATAGAGCCAGGGTTTCAGACAACCATTATGAACAATCGCAAGAAAATTATATGCAATGGTACCTGATGTGTGGTGTCATGTTCGGCATCAAGCTGCTTCAGTGACGGTCCTAGAGCTCTTCTGAAGGCATGGGTCTTCCACATGGTCCACCAAGTCTCAAAACCATCGGTAGTGGTGGTGAAGCAGAGGTTGTTGGGGATTGGGATGGCTAGAGCGTCAAAGAAGGTGTAGCACCTTTGGCCAGTAAGGATGTCAGGCAGTTCAGCTCTGCTTGCTGTCAGGTGATGAAGGAATAAGTGTGGGGGCACTTGCCCGAGACCAAGTTGCCGAGCTACTACCACCGGTTGGTAAGACTCGTAGCCGGGCTTGATGATCCGGTTAGAGGTACTCATGCCGACGGGGAGAAAACAAGGACGGATCATGATAGAAAACAAGTGCCGGGTGCTAGCGTCATCGGCAAAGCTGTCCAACCGGAAGGAGGCTGGGTTCTCAAAGTTGTCCGATTCGGTGTAAGGGAAGAACAGGGGGTTGATTGAGCCTTGGAAGAAGATCTGGAACCACCCTGCTGCTTCCTTAGGGATCTGCTGGAAGGCCATACAGGGCTTGACCATAACTGGTGCATCGGATCTCCCTCCCGTCAGCATCTGGGAAAGTGCAGGTGGCCAAAGGGGGGAAATCTGGGATTTGGTTCTGAAAGTACAGCTGAGCCCATAATTGAATAAACCACCAGGGACCCCCTGTCTTTACTGTCCTTTGAGAGAACAGTTTGACCGACATCAGCTGGAGAGATCGGTAAACCTCCCCAAGGAACAGTTTGCCAAGGCCAAGAGAGTGCCCTTAGCAAGTTCGTAGGCCAGGGAAAGGTAATTCTTAGTTGGGGCGAGAGAAGGACCGCAAAATATGAAATGCTCCAGCCAGAAGTTTAAGAAGGCCGTGTGTTCTCTCTCGGTTACAGGGCCTTTGGTTTTCATATAACGCTTGAGGTAAGCGCCCCAGCTTGTGCATTCTGTTTTAGAAGAGAGGGTGAAAGGGACTTTTGGCAACTTAAAAGCAGAAGGGCTGGGGGATGCAATGTCAAGGCCTGTGATCATGGTTACATCCAGCAGGGTTGGCGTCATGGGGCCATGACCAAACATAAAACAGTTCAGCGCGTCGGACCAAAAGTAGCCGATGGTTTTCAGAATGTTCTCATTCTTTTCAAGAGGAGACAGTGATAACGACAATGCATCGGCTATCCCTATCGTTTCCCAGGTGGCATAATGAGTTTTGGACACTCTGTTGTACCATGCCACCCAACCTTCGGAGGATTAGGCCAGGCTCGCAGGCAGTCGGCCCAGGAAGTCAGATCTAAATTCTGATTCACGAAAGGGATTCTGTTGGCCTCACGGAGATTAAATGGGCAGGATTCTCGGAAGAACGGGGGCCAAGACACATGGAATTTGGGAGAGAAGGATGCGGCAACAGGATATCGGAGACCTAAAATTAATAACGGAATAGAACATTAATTCAGGTGTTCCTCTGTTCAATCTTGAGAGTGATCCTAATGGCGAAGGAGCAGTGGAGTATTACCTTCAAACCGGAGACCATGGCGTTGGTGTTGGAAGATTCCGCCATTTGATGCGCTGCAGAGTTGGGGCGGCGCGGTTGAGATCTGAAGCTCGTGAAGCTGCGCGGGCGGCGGATTTTGGGGATCTGAGTTTGCTTTCTCAGGCGGAGGTTGCTAGTTACCGTTTGGAGGGGCAATTAGGTTTGCCTTTGCTCGTTTTATGGTAGAGGCCGATGCGACGCCATCGGCTCTTTTTGAGGTCGTTTTGACTTTGGCCGTCGGCCAAGATTATTAAAGCCGATAGCTCAAAAGAGAAGGAACGAAAGAAGAGCCGATTACTCGGGAGGTGCCAGAACCGTCAAATCATGCAGAGAAGTTGAGAAGGCAAGACGTCATCATGAAGAATACTGCGACGGTTCTGCCATGACATGACCCTTCGAAGGAGACAGATGGTTTTGCAATTATCATTATCAAAACCAGGGGGGCATGTGTTACCACCCGATTTTGGCCAAATCAGGAGATGGGCCGTAAGTGAAGATGGGCTTGAAGGACGTACACGTGGAGCATCTTCAAAGCGGCCTTGCGCTAAGAGTTTGGGCTAAGTTGCCCGTGTATCTGTAATATAGTAGATCGCATTGTAATTTAGATTAAGAGATAGAGTTTGGCCCGTGCACGGTTAGGTGCACGCCTCAATTAGAAAGTCCCTTGGACTATAAATATGTATCTAGGGTTATCGGAAAAGGAGGACAATCATCGTTCAACCAACACAAATCAGGCGCATCGCCACCCCTTTCTTCGAGGGTTTCTCCCGGGTAAGCACCATGCTGCCTAGATCGCATCTAGCGATCTAGGCAGTATACGTTTATTCGTCAACCTTGTACTGCTCGTGCTGAAGCCTTGTTGATGGCGAGCAGTACTATTTATCCTTAGGTGTTTAGGGGCTTGCATTGATGCTTTCACGTGCATATCTGCGTGGCAATGCCGTCCCTCGACACCTAGCTGCCCTTACGTCTATCCAGACGTAAGGGCAGCATCTTGCTTGTTCGTTACTTAGTAGATCCGATCCGTTATAGTTGCTCCTTGCTCCGCAGGGATTAGTTTAATATCTGCATAGTTAGGCCTTATGCTGGGGTCGGACGATCCGGTAGTGCGTTAGGTGTTGTTCACCGTCCCTGCAAGGGATGTTCCGGGAATCAACGTTATGTTGGTTTTTAGGCCTCTCGTAGGGGTGGTTTGCATCATCTTCCGTAGCTGCTAGGCCCGATCACACGTAGGACGTTCCGGTTATGCGGTGAAAACCCTAAACTGTCGTGGATCGCTTTAGCTTTGTTTTGATCAAGCAGGATCCCCATGCCATTGTAAATCCAACGTGAAACATGGGGCGATCGGCTCCTTGAGCCGATCCACAGGGAAACCTGAGAGCCGATAGGGCTCGTATTTAATGTTTACGTGTCTACCATGCAGGAACAATCGAAGCACTCTAACACCTTCCTGATCGGGTCTAGGTCAGGTGGCACGCCCTAGCAACCGCCAGGACGTGGCTGGAAGATTTGCGGGACGACGCGAGGTGCCAGGGTCCACTAAGCGGCCCTGGGAGCTTCCCGGCTCTTCGTGTTGCTTAGCCATTGTCCGTCGGTGGGTTTTGGAGGGTAACACCTCTCCACCCACGGCACTATATTCCGCCTAACTTGCCCATACACCTCCCAGCAGAACGGCCGCGCCGAACGCGTCCTACGCACCCTTAATGACTGTGCCCGTACTCTCCTATTCCACGCTCACATGCCCCCAGTTCTGGCCGGACGCCCTCTCCACCGCCACCCTCCTAGTCAACCTACGCCCGTGTCGCCCTCGCTGGAATTACACACCACATAACCTCCTGTTCGGTTCACCTCCCTCATACGACGGTCTCCGTATTTTCGGTTGTCGCTGTTTCCCTAGCACCGCTGCCACCACCCCTCATAAACTCCCACCTCGCTCCATTCCGTGTGTATTTCTCGGTTACCCGGCTAACACCAAAGGCTACCGTTGCTATGATCCGGTCTCTCACCGCGTCATCACGTCTCGGCACGTTTACTTTGATGAGCACTGTTTTCCCTTTGCACAGAACGGTGAGGACCTCTCCTCCCGCGACGACAGTCCGCGGCGTCGCGGCCCTACCTTGGTGGAGGTCCCTGGCTCGGCAGCGCCCCCACGCGCTCCCTCTACCACAGCTACGACGCCTCCCGTGACGCCCTCGAGCTCTGCCTCGGGCTCACACATGGCGCCCTCGAGCCCTGCCTCGGGCGCCACCGCCTCGCCCCAGACACCGCCCGCGTCGCCCTCGAGCACTACCTCGGGCACCGTCGTGTCATCCTCGGGCACCGTTGCGTCCTCCACCACATCGCCCTCGAGCCCCAGCTCGGGCGATGCCTCGCCTCCGGCCCCAGCTCCGCCTCCT
The DNA here is from genome assembly GCA_030979885.1 of Lolium multiflorum. Lineage (NCBI taxonomy): Eukaryota > Viridiplantae > Streptophyta > Magnoliopsida > Poales > Poaceae > Lolium > Lolium multiflorum. The sequence continues at coordinate 71,611,981 of CM061749.1, read as the reverse complement.
CCCGCACCGGCGACGGGCCCCTCACGCGCGCCCGTGCGGGTATTCGCGTCCCGTGCACGCGGTACCCCTCGGACGAGTACGTCTGCACCGCGTCGACTTCCGCGCCTTCACCAGCCCTACCGTCGCCCCTGCCCGCCTGCTGCCGGGCTGCTCCCCGCGACCCGCGTGGCTTGCGGCCATGCATGCGAGTTCGACGCCCTGCGGCGGAACCAAACATGGACGCTTGTTCCCCGCCCCGATGCGCGTAGATGTACACGTCCGTTGGGAACCCCAAGAGGAAGGTGTGATGCGCACAGCAGTAAGTTTTCCCTCGTAAGAAACCAAGGTTATCGAACCAGTAGGAGCCAAGAAGCACGTGAAGGTTGTTGGTGGAGGAATGTAGTGCGGCGCAACACCAGTGAAACCGGCGCCAACGTGGAACCTGCACAACACAATCAAAGTACTTTGCCCCAACGTAACAGTGAGGTTGTCAATCTCACCGGCTTGCTGAAAACAAAGGATTAAGCGTATCGAGTGGAAGATGGTGTTTGTTTGCAAAGAACAGTAAAAGCAGTAGAATGTATTCAGATGTAAAAGAATGGACCGGGGTCCACAGTTCACTAGAGGTGTCTCTCCAATAAGATAACTAACATGCTGGGTGAACAAATTACAGGCGGGCAATTGACAAATAAAGATTCAATACATATCAATGATGATTACTATGTGATTTAATCAGGGCATTACGACAAAGTACATAGACCGCTATCCAGCATGCATCTATGCCTAAATAATCCACCTTCAGGTTATCATCCGAACCCCTTCCGGTATTAAGTTGTAAACAACAGATAATTGCATTAAGTATGGTGCGTAATGTAATCAACACAAATATCCTTAGATAAAGCATCAATGTTTTATCCCTAGTAGCAACAGCACATCCACAACCTTAGAACTTTCTGTCACTGTCCCAGATTAAATGGAGGCATGAACCCACTATCGAGCATAATTACTCCCTCTTGGAGTTACAAGTATCAACTTGGCCAGAGCCTCTACTAGCAACGGAGAGCATGCAAGAACATAAACAACACATATATGATAGATTGATAATCAACTTAACATAGTATTCTATATTCATCGGATCCCGCCAAACACAACATGTAGCATTACAAATAGATGATCTTGATCATGTTAGGCAGCTCACAAGATCTAAACAATGATAGCACAAGCGGAGAAGACAACCATCTAGCTACTGCTATGGACCCATAGTCCAAGGATGAACTACTCACGCATCAATCCGGAGGTGGGCATGATGATGTAGAGCCCCTCCGGTGATGCTTCCCCTCTCCGGCAGGTGCGAGGCGATCTCTGAATCCCCCGAGATGGGATTCGCGACGGAGCGTCTCTGGAAGGTTTTCCGTATCGTGGCTCTCGGTACAGGGGGTTTCGCGACGGAGGCTTTAAGTAGGCGGAAGGGTAGGTCGGGGGGCGGCGGGGCGGACAACGGGCCGTGCGGCGGGGCCTGGGCCGCGCTGCTGGTGTCGGCCACTCGTGGCCCCACTTCGTCTCCCTTTCGGTTACTGGAAGCTTCGTGTAAAAATAGGCCCTGGGCGTTGATTTCGTCCAATTCCGAGAATATTTCCTTACTATGATTTCTGAAACCAAAAACAACAGAAAACAGCAACTGGCACTTCGACATCTTGTTAATAGGTTAGTGCCGGAAAATGTATAATAATGTTGTAAAGTATGTATAAAACATTCAAGTATTGTAATAAAAGTAGCATGGAACATAAGAAATTATAGATACGTTTGAGACGTATCAAGCATCCCCAAGCTTAGTTCCTACTCGTCCTCGAGTAGGTAAACGATAACACAAATAATTTCTGAAGTGACATGCTACCAACATAATCTTGATCAACATTATTGTAAAGCATATGAGATGAATGGAGTGATCTGAACAAAAGATTGCTAACAAAGATAATGACTAAACAAATGAATCATATAGCAAAACTTTTCATGAATAGTACTTTCAAGACAAGTATCAATAAGACTTGCATAAGAGCTAACTCATAAGCAATAAATTCTAAGTAGAATGCATTGAAGCAACACAAAGGATGATTAAGTTTCAGCGAATGCTTTCAACTTGTAACATGTATATCTCATGGATATTTGTCAACATAGAGTAATATAACAAGTGCAATAAGTAAACATGTAAGAATCAATGCACACAGTTAACACAAGTGTTTGCTTCTAAGATAGAAAGAAGTGGGTAAACTGACTCAACAATAAAGTAAAAGAATGGCCCTTCGCAGAGGGAAGCATTGATTACTATTTTTGTGCTAGAGCTTTTGTTTTGAAAACATAGAAACAATTTTGTCAACGGTAGTAATAATTCATATGTGCTATGCATAATACTTCCTACAAGTTGCATGTCTCATGCATAGAGTACTAATAGTGCTCGCACCTTGTCCTACTTAGCTCGGAAACACGGATTATCATCACATGACATATGCTTCAACCAAGTGTCACAAAGGGGTACCTCTATGCCGCCTGTACAAGTGTCTAAGGAGAAAGCACGCATTGGATTTCTCGCTTTTGATTATTCTCAACTTAGACATCCATACCGGGACAACATAGACAACAGATAATGGACTCCTCTTTTTAATGCTTAAGCATTCAACAATAGTTAATATTCTCATAAGAGATTGAGGTTGTATGTCCAAACTGAAACTTCCACCATGATACATGGCTTTAGTTAGCGGCCCAATGTTCTTCTCTAACATATGCATACTCAAACCATTTGATCATGAAGTCCACTTACTTCAGACAAGACGACACATGTTACCCTCCAAAACCCACCGACGGGCAATGGCTAAGCAACACGAAGAGCCGGGAGGCTCCCAAGGCCGCTTAGTGGACCCTGGCACCTCGCGTCGTCCCGCAAATCTTCCAGCCACGTCCTGGCGGTTGCTAGGGCGTGCCACCTGACCTAGACCCGATCAGGAAGGTGTTAGTGCTTCGATTGTTCCTGCATGGTAGACACGTAAACATTAAATACGAGCCCTATCGGCTCTCAGGTTTCCCTGTGGATCGGCTCAAAGAGCCGATCGCCCCATGGTTCACGTTGGATTTACAATGACATGGGGATCCTGCTTGATCAAAACAAAGCTAAAACGATCCACGACAGTTTAGGGTTTTCACCGCATAACCGGAACGTCCTACGTGTGATCGGGCCTAGCAGCTACGGAAGATGATGCAAACCACCCCTACGAGAGGCCTGATACGTCCAAAACGTATCTACTTTCCCGAACACTTTTGCTATTGTTTTGCCTCTAATTTGTGTATTTTGGATACAACTAACACGGACTAACGCTGTTTTCAGCAGAATTGCTCTGGTGTCTCGTTTTTGTGCAGAAATCCAACTTTCGGGAAAATCCTCGGAATTTCTTCAGATGGCCCTATTTTACCAAAATATTGACGGAGCCAGAAGGGCGAAGGAGGTGGAGGCCCGAGGGCCCCACACCATAAGGCGGCGCGGCCCAGGGGGGGCCCGCGCGGCCCTATGGTGTGGCCCCCTCGGCCGGCCTCCGACGCCCCCCTTCGGACTACTTATTCGCCTCGACCTAAAAACGCACGGGGAGAAGTCGACATCGCCAGAAACCCTCCAGAGAGCCGCCACATCGCGAAACTCCGTCGCGGGAGCCAGAAGTCTCCGTTCTGGCACTCCGCCGGGACGGGGAATTGGAGGAGATCTTCACCGCCATCACCGCCAACGCCTCTCCATCAACCAGCAATGTTTCCCCCATCCATGTGTGAGTAATTCCCCCGCTGTAGGCTGAAGGGGATGGTAGGGATTGGATGAGATTGGTCATGTAATAGTCATAAGATTGTTAGGGCATAGTGCCTAGTATCCGTAGATGTCACTTTTATGATATTGTTGCAACTTGTTATGCTTAATGCTTGTCACTAGGGCCCGAGTGCCATGATCTCAGATCTGAACATGTTATTGATTCATGAAGATATTCGTTGTTTATTGATCTTACCTGCAAGTTGTATACACATGTCGCTGTCCGGAACCAATGGCCCCGAAGTGACAGAAATCGGGACAACCGGAGGGGATGGTAGTGATGTGAGGATCACATGTGTTCACGGAGTGTTAATGCTTTGCTCCGGTACTCTATTAAAAGGAGTACCTTAATTTCCAGTAGTTTCCCTAGAGGGATACGTCTCCAACGTATCGATAATTTCTTATGTTCCATGCTACTTTATTGATGATACCTACATGTTTTATGCACATTATATGTCATATTTATGCATTTTCTGGAACTAACCTATTAAGAGATGCCGAAGAGCCAGTTCTGTTTTCTGCTGTTTTTGGTTTCAGAAATCCTAGTAAAGAAATATTCTCGGAATTGGACGAAACTTTCGCCCAGGGTCCTATTTTTGCACGAAGCTTCCAGAAGACCGAAGACCTAACGAAGTGGGGCCACGAGGCAGCCAGGGGGGTGGCCGGCGCGGCCTAGGGCTTGGCCGCGCGGCCCTGCCCCCTGGGCCCCTCGTGTGGCCCCTCGCGTTGACCTTCCGCCTACTTAAAGCCTCCGTCGCGAAACCCCCAGTACCGAGAGCCACGATACGGAAAACCTTACAGAGACGCCGCCGCCGCGAATCCCATCTCGGGGGATTAGGAGATCGCCTCCGGCACCCTGCCGGAGAGGGGATTCATCTCCCGGAGGACTCTTCATCGCCATGATCGCCTCCGGAGTGATGAGTGAGTAGTTCACCCCTGGACCATGGGTCCATAGCAGTAGCTAGATGGTCGTCTTCTCCTTGTTGTGCTTCATTGTTAGATCTTGTGAGCTGCCTAACATGATCAAGATCATCTATATGTAATTCTATATGTTGTGTTTGTCGGGATCCGATGGATAGAGAGTACTATGATTATGGTGATTATCAATCTATTGTTCATGTGTTGTTTATGATCTTGCATGCTCTCCGTTTCTAGTAGAGGCTCTGGCCAAGTTTTTACTCTTAACTCCAAGAGGGAGTAATTATGCTCGATAGTGGGTTCATGCCTTCATTGATACTGGGACAGTGACAGAAAGTTCTAAGGTTGTGATGTGCTGTTGCCACTAGGGATAAAACATTGATGCTATGTCTAAGGATGTAGTTGTTGATTACATTACGCACCATACTTAATGCAATTGTCTGTTGCTTTGCAACTTAATACTGGAGGGGGTTCGGACGATAACCTGAAGGTGGACTTTTTAGGCATAGATGCAGTTGGATGGCGGTCTATGTTCTTTGTCGTAATGCCCAATTAAATCTCACTATATTTACCATGTCATGTATATGCATTGTTATGCCTTTCTCTATTTGTCAATTGCCCGACTGTAATTTGTTCACCCAACATGCTTTATCTTATGGGAGAGACACCTCTAGTGAACTGTGGACCCCGGTCCTATTCTTTACATAGCATACAATCTACTGCAATTGTGTTTACTGTTTTCTTTGCAAACATCTTCCACTCGATACGTTTAATCCTTTGTTACAGCAAGCCGGTGAGATTGACAACCTCACTGTTTCGTTGGGGCAAAGTACTTTGGTTGTGTTGTGCAGGTTCCTAGTTGGCGCGGAATCCCTGGTGTTGCGCCGCATCACATTTCGCGACCATCAACCTTCAACGTGCTTCTTGGCTCCTCCTGGTTCGATTAAACCTTGGTTTCTTTCTGAGGGAAAACTTGCTACTGTGCGCATCATACCTTCCTCTTGGGGTTCCCAACGAACGTGTGAGTTACACGCCATCAAGCTCTTTTTCTGGCGCCGTTGCCGGGGAGATCAAGACACGCTGCAAGGGGAGTCTCCACTTCTCAATCTCTTTACTTTGTTTTTGTCTTGCTTTATTTTATTTACTACTTTGTTTGCTGCACTAAATCAAAACACAAAAAAATTAGTTGCTAGTTTTACTTTATTTACTGTCTTGCTCTCTATATCGAAAACACAAAAAAATTAGTTACTTGTCTTTACTTTATTTGCCTAGTTTACTTTATTGCTGTTATCATGAGTAATCCTGAAGTTGAAGTTCGTTCTTTTAAGCAACAGGGTGGAGAAAGTTTTAAAGATGCTTGGTATAGAATTAGTAATGCTCATCAAAGGTGCATTAAGAAACACTCCACCACTATCCTTCTTAGGAACTTTTATGTTGGTTTATCTAGTTGGAATAGATATGTTCTTGATACTCTTTCGGGAGGTAATTTCCTAGGTACTCCTGCTTTAGAAGCTAGTTGCATCATTGAGAGTCTAGTTGGAATACCACCTGTTAATGAAGTTAAAATTGAAATCTCTCTTGAAGATGTTATGAAAAAATTGGAAACCATAGAGAAAAATTTTCCAAGTGTTGAAGCTAAATTGGGAATGTTATTTGACAAAACTTATGAACTTGATAAATCCTTAGGAGGAATTGATGAAAGAATTAGTATCCTAGGAACTTGTGTTGTCCATGATAATCAAACCAATAGGATTGATGAACTTGAAAAAGCTATGGGAACCTTGGGTTCAACCTTTTCTTCTCTCAAGTATAATGAGAAAGCTTATGTGGGTAAAGAGCAAAAATTCATGTACGCCTCTAAGGTGCCTAAACAAAAGAATTATTATAGGCCTAAAATTGCTAAAACCCCTAGCACTACCATAGAAAATCTAGATAATGGAACACCTAAAGTACCCCCTGCAACAAGTTGTGTTTGCATGAAGAATAATGATGTTGATGCTTCTACTCTTGATGTTACTTGATTTGCACTTTCTGCGCCTAGCTGAAAGGCGTTAAAGAAAAGCGCTTATGGGAGACAACCCATGTTTTTACCTACAGCAATTTTTTGTTTTATTGAGTCTTGGAAGTTGTTTACTACTGTAGCAACCTCTCCTTATCATGTTTTTGTGCCAAGTAAAGTTTCTATGTCAAAGTTGATGTTATATTTGGGATCGCTGCGCAGAAACAGCATTGCTGTCTGTCACGAATCTGGGCATAATTCTCTGTAGAAAATTCGAAAAAATCTGCCAATTTACGAGCGTGATCCTCAGATATGTACGCAACTTTCATTAGTTTTGAGTTTTTCCATTTGAGCAAGTCTGGTGCCATTTATAAATTCGTCTTTACGGACTGTTCTGTTTTTGACAGATTCTGCCTTTTATTTCGCATTGCCTCTTTTGCTATGTTGGATTTATTTCTTTGATCCATTAATGTCCAGTAGCATTATGCAATGTCCAGAAGTGAAAAGAATGATTGTGTCACCTCTGAATGAGTGAATTATTAATGATGCACTAACCCTCTAATGAGTTTGCTTGAAGTTTGGTGTGAAGGAAGTTTTCAAGGGTCAAGAGAGGAGAATGATATACTATGATCAAGAGGAGTGAAAGCTCTAAGCTTGGGGATGCCCCCGTGGTTCATCCCTGCATATTTTAAGAAGACTCAAGCGTCTAAGCTTGGGGATGCCCAAGGCATCCCCTTCTTCATCGACAACATCATCAGGTTCCTCCCCTGAAACTATATTTTTATTCAGTCACATCTGGTGTTCTTTACTTGGAGCGTCGGTTTGTTTTCGTTTTTGTTTTTGTTTGAATAAGATGGATCCTAGCATTCACTTTGTGGGAGAGAGACACGCTCCGCTGTTGCATATGGACACATGTGTCCTTAGGCTTTACTCATAATGTTCAAGGCGAAGTTTCTTCTTCGTTAATTTGTTATATGGTTGGAATTGGAAAATGCTACATGTAGTAATTCTAAAAATGTCTTGGATAATGTGATACTTGGCAATTGTTGTGCTCATGTTTAAGCTCTTGCATCATATGCTTTGCACCCATTAATGAAGAAATACATAGAGCTTGCTAAAATTTGATTTGCATATTTGGTTTCTCTAAGGTCTAGATAATATCTAGTATTGAGTTTTGAACAACAAGGAAGACGGTGTAGAGTCTTATAATGTTTACAATATGTCTTTTATGTGAGTCTTGCTGCACTTGTTCATCCTTGAGTTTGCTTCAAATAACCTTGCTAGCCTAAACCTTGTATCGAGAGGGAATACTTCTCATGCATCCAAAATCCTTGAGCCAACTACTATGCCATTTGTGTCCACCATACCTACCTACTACATGGTATTTACCCGCCATTCCAAAGTAAATTGCTTGAGTGCTACCTTTAAAATTCCATCATTCACCTTTGCAATATATAGCTCATGGGACAAAATAGCCTTAAAAACTATCGTAGTATTGAATATGTACTTATGCACTTTATATTTTATTAAGTTGCTTGTTGTGCGATAACCATGTTTCTGGGGAACGCCATCAACTATTGTTGAATATCATGTGAGTTGCTATGCATGTCCGTCTTGTCTGAAGGTCTATCATTTTAGTGGTTGGAGCATGCAAAATTGTTAGAGAAGAACATTGGGCCGCTAACTAAAGCCATGAACCATGGTGGAAGTTTCAGTTTTGGACATATATCCTCAATCTCATATGAGAATAATAACTTTGCTACATGCTTATGCATTTAAGAGGAGTCCATTATCTGTTGTCCATGTTGTCCCGGTATGGATGTCTAAGTTGAGAATAATCAAAAGCGAGAAATCCGAAATGCGAGCATTCTCCTTGGACCTTTGTACAGGCGGCATGGAGGTACCCCTTTGTGACACTTGGTTGAAACATGGCATGCGAAGACCCGGTAGTCCAAGTTAAGTAGGACAAGGTGCGGGCACTATTAGTATACTATGCGTGAGGCTTGCAACTTGTAAGATATAATTTACATAACTCATATGCTTTATTACTACCGTTGACAAAATTGTTTCATGTTTTCAAAATAAAAGCTCTAGCACAAATACAGCAATCGATGCTTTCCTCTGCGAAGGACCATTCTTTTACTTTTATTGTTGAGTCAGTTTACCTATCTCCTTCCACCTAAGAAGCAAACACTTGTGTGAACTGTGCATTGATTCCTACATACTTGCATATTGCACTTGTTATATTACTTTATGTTGACAATATCCATGAGATATACATGTTATAAGTTGAAAGCAACCGCTGAAACTTAATCTTCTTATGTGTTGCTTCAACACCTTTACTTTGATTTATTGCTTTATGAGTTAACTCTTATGCAAGACTTATTGATGCTTGTCTTGAAGTACTATTCATGAAAAGTCTTTGCTATATGATTCAGTTGTTTACTCATGTCATTACCTTTGCTTTGATCGCTGCATTCATTACATATGTTTACAAATAGTATGATCAAGATTATGATGGCATGTCACTTCAGAAATTATCTTTGTTATCGTTTTACCTGCTCGGGACGAGCAGAACTAAGCTTGGGGATGCTGATACGTCTCCAACGTATCGATAATTTCTTATGTTCCATGCTACTTTATTGATGATACCTACATGTTTTATGCACATTATATGTCATATTTATGCATTTTCTGGAACTAACCTATTAACAAGATGCCGAAGAGCCAGTTTCTGTTTTCTGCTGTTTTTGGTTTCAGAAATCCTAGTAAAAATATTCTCGGAATTGGACGAAACTTTCGCCCGGGGTCCTATTTTTGCACGAAGCTTCCAGAAGACCGAAGACCTAACGAAGTGGGGCCACGAGGCAGCCAGGGGGGTGGCCGGCGCGCGCCTAGGGCTTGGCCGCGCGGCCTGCCCCCTGGGCCCCTCGTGTGGCCCCTCGCGTTGACCTTCCGCCTACTTAAAGCCTCCGTCGCGAAACCCCCAGTACCGAGAGCCACGATACGGAAAACCTTACAGAGACGCCGCCGCCGCGAATCCCATCTCGGGGGATTCAGGAGATCGCCTCCGGCACCCTGCCGGAGAGGGGATTCATCTCCCGGAGGACTCTTCATCGCCATGATCGCCTCCGGAGTGATGAGTGAGTAGTTCACCCCTGGACCATGGGTCCATAGCAGTAGCTAGATGGTCGTCTTCTCCTTGTTGTGCTTCATTGTTAGATCTTGTGAGCTGCCTAACATGATCAAGATCATCTATATGTAATTCTATATGTTGTGTTTGTCGGGATCCGATGGATAGAGAGTACTATGATTATGGTGATTATCAATCTATTGTTCATGTGTTGTTTATGATCTTGCATGCTCTCCGTTTCTAGTAGAGGCTCTGGCCAAGTTTTTACTCTTAACTCCAAGAGGGAGTAATTATGCTCGATAGTGGGTTCATGCCTTCATTGATACCTGGGACAGTGACAGAAAGTTCTAAGGTTGTGATGTGCTGTTGCCACTAGGGATAAAACATTGATGCTATGTCTAAGGATGTAGTTGTTGATTACATTACGCACCATACTTAATGCAATTGTCTGTTGCTTTGCAACTTAATACTGGAGGGGGTTCGGACGATAACCTGAAGGTGGACTTTTTAGGCATAGATGCAGTTGGATGGCGGTCTATGTTCTTTGTCGTAATGCCCAATTAAATCTCACTATATTTACCATGTCATGTATATGCATTGTTATGCCTTTCTCTATTTGTCAATTGCCCGACTGTAATTTGTTCACCCAACATGCTTTATCTTATGGGAGAGACACCTCTAGTGAACTGTGGACCCCGGTCCTATTCTTTACATAGCATACAATCTACTGCAATTGTGTTTACTGTTTTCTTTGCAAACATCTTCCACTCGATACGTTTAATCCTTTGTTACAGCAAGCCGGTGAGATTGACAACCTCATTGTTTCGTTGGGGCAAAGTACTTTGGTTGTGTTGTGCAGGTTCCTAGTTGGCGCCGGAATCCCTGGTGTTGCGCCGCATCACATTTCGCGACCATCAACCTTCAACGTGCTTCTTGGCTCCTCTGGTTCGATTAAACCTTGGTTTCTTTCTGAGGGAAAACTACTGTGCGCATCATACCTTCCTCTTGGGGTTCCCAACGAACGTGTGAGTTACACGCCATCAGGCCCGGCTGCCACCGGCTGGTAGGACAAAAGATGTTGTGCAAGTTTCTCATTGCGAGCACGTACGACTAAATATGGAACACATGCCTATTGATTGATTAGTACTTGGATACCGTTTTATTATTATCTGCAAATGCCCATGCTTTGATTGTTACATGAGTTTCTCTCATCCATGCAACGCCCGTTAAATCCGTCCCTATGCCTACAGTATTTTAATCCTGCTGTTTACTATAATCACTACTGCTGTCTTTGTTACTCTGCTGCTGTTATTTCGCTACTGCTACTGCTATAAAACTGTTACTACTGATAAACTCTTGCGAGCAAGTCTGTTTCCAGGTGCAGCTGAATTGACAACTCCGCTGTTAAGGCTTTCAAGTATTCTTTGTCTCCCCTTGTGTCGAATCAATAAATTGGGTAATACTTCCCTCGAAGACTGTTGCGATCCCCTATACTTGTGGGTCATCAAGACTATTTTCTGGCGCCGTTGCCGGGGAGCATAGCTTTATTTGGAAGTTCACTTGGATTGATATTGTTCGCTGCAAATTCTCCATCATGGGTAAACCTCGCGATACTAAGATCGCCATATTACCATCCACTACAAGAAAAGGTACAACTCTGAGTACCTCTGCTGCTCTTGATTCACCATCTGTGATTGATAAACTTGTTTCACCGCCACATGCTTCGCGTGCTGGTACTTCTGCTGAATCTGAAAATTCTCATAATATTGATAATGTTTCTGCTGTGCTTGATGATAGTGGTTCATTGGGATCTTTTCTAGATGCTACAATTGCTAAGTCTAGACAAATTGAAAATACTGAAACTCCTAATGTTGCTACACCTGTTAATTCACCTGAGTCTGTTGAATATTCTAGTGATGATCTTGATGAAGATTATGTGGAGCTTAATGATGATTTTATTGAAAAATGCAATGCTACTACTGATGCAAGAAAAATTAAAAAGTTGCTTGCAGAACATGCTGTTAGATATAAACCATCTCCTGATCCTAAATTTGCCACATCTCCTATAAACATTAGGGATAAAGATTATGATTTTTCTCTTGATTTATCTCATATAGCTATTGTTGAGAAAACACCCTTTTGTGGTACTGAAAAAGAAAGTGCTGTTGAACACATGACTGAGTTATCTACTCTTAGTGGCGTGTTTTCTGATGATGTCAAGATGCGTACTTATTTTGTCGCTAAAATTTTTCCGTTCTCATTAAAGGATGATGCTAAAACTTGGTATAATAATTTGCCTCCTGGTTCTATTAAAAGTCCAATTGACTTGCGTGATGTTTTCTTTCGAAAATACTTTCCTGCTAGTGCTCAACATGCTGCTTTGCAGAGAATTTATAATTTTGACCAGGAAGATGGAGAGAAATTGCCTGAGGCTTGGGCTAGATTTTGTTCTCTTATTAGAGCTCAGCCTGACCATGATTTGGAAAAGAATGATTTACTTGATATATTTTATAGTGGACTAACCATTGAGTCTAGGGCATACCTGGATAGTTGTGCTGGTTGTGTTTTCAGGAAAAGAACTCCAGACGACGCTGAAGAATTATTGGCTAAAATAGGCCGGAATCATGATGATTGGTCTACACCTGAACCAACCCCGACACCGATAGTGAAGAAGAGGGGTATGATTAAATTGAATGATGAAGATATGAGGGAAGCCAAGAAGTCTCTTAAGGAGAAGGGTATTAAACCTGAAGATGTGAAGAATTTACCTCCTATAGAAGATATATGTGAGACAATTCCCCCTTCATCCATGATTGAGGTACACTCGCTTCAACACTTTACTAGGGAAGATATTCCGTATTCAAAATCTCCTGCTCAATGTTTAGATGAATTTGATAATTATATTGTTAAGCAAGAAAATTTTAATATGAGAGTAGAGAATCATTTAATGGAAAATTCCCGAGCTATTAGTGAATTGCATGGTATTGTGGAGAGAACCTCCAATGATGTTAAGATACTTGTTAAACATTTTCAAATGGTTCAAACTCAAATTGATCAACTTACTAAAGTGCAAAATGACTTGTTGGGAAATAATTCTAAAGAAAAACATGCTTGTGAAGTAACAACTAGAGGTGGTGTTTCTACCCAGGATCCTCTATATCCTGAAGGGCATCCCAAAAGAATTGAACAAGATTCTCAACCAATTAAAACTAGTGCTCCATCTAAGAAAAAGAAAAAGAAACATAAGAATGTTGTAGAATCCTCTGAACCTGTTAATGATCCTAATAGTATTTCTATTTCTGATGCTGAAACTGAAAGTGGTAATGAACATGAGGAAGATAATGATAAGAATGATACTCCTGATAAAGAAGAAATTGAAAAAGAACCTGAAAAGCATGCTAAAAATAAAAAGTACACTAAAGAAGACTTTATTACTGAGAAGCATGGTAATGAAAGAGAACCTTGGGTTCAAAAGCAAATGCCTTTTCCTGCTAAGAAACTAAAATCAAAGGAAGAGGAACATTATAATAAATTTTGTGATTGGATGAAACCTTTATTTTTGCAAATCCCTTTGACTGATGCTATTAAATTGCCTCCTTATTCAAAGTATATGAAAGATATTGTTACTAACAAAAGGAAAATCCCCAATGAGGAAATTTCTACTATGCTCGCTAATTACTCCTTCAATGGTAAGATTCCAAAGAAGCTTGGAGACCCAGGTATACCGACTATTCCTTGTTCCATCAAGAATAATTATGTTAGAACTGCTCTATGTGATTTGGGAGCAGGTGTTAGTGTAATGCCTTTTTCTCTTTATAAGAGACTTGATTTAGATAAATTGATACCAACTACTGATATATCTTTGCAAATGGCTGATAAATCTACTGCTATTCCTGTTGGTTTATGTGAAAATGTTCCTGTGCAAGTTACTCAGCATTGCTTGATATTAACTGATTTTGTTGTGTTGGAAATGCCTGAAGATGATAATATGTCCATTATTCTTGGAAGACCCTTTCTTAATACTGCAGGGGCTGTTATTGATTGCAATAAAGGCATGGTTACTTTTAATGTTGATAATAAGGAACACACTGTCTATTTTCCCAAGAGGATTGATAAAGTATGTGGAGTCAATACAATTTTTAATGTGAAAACTATCAAAGTGGGATCCATTGATTGTCCTATATATGAGCCTAAAGAAGAATATCAAACTCTTGTGATTGGATCCATATCAATTCAATATAAGGTAACATGATTGATTTGAGGTTTATTTCTTCTTATGTCATATAAAATTTATTTGGTAGCAAGACTTGATCAACCTTGTTAACAAGTATATTTTATTGCATAAAAGAGCTAAACAACACTTCTTTCTTTCTCTCTCCCTTCACCTATTTTACTTGCTGTAGCACTTTTATTTTGCAATATGCTTTAGTCATTTAAGATTTTAGAAATCATTTTACTGCGCAGTAATCATTAATTTAATACCCAGAAATGTGCATTTTTCGAAGTTCTCTAAAAATTACAAAAATTACACCGTTGGTCCTATTTTTCGACGAGGCACCTGGGAGCACCAGAGGATGACCTGTGGGGCACCAGGGGGTGCCACACCATAGGGCGGCGCGGCCAGCAAGGGGGCCGCGCCACCATGTGGTGTGGGCCACCCCTTGCCCCACTACACCATCTCTTCCTCCCAGCACCTTCTCTCTCCCGAAAAAACTCGTACCAAGTTTCTCTCACTCGTGTTTCTGCTCAAGAACTCGCGATTTTTCGATCTCCTTGCTCAGCCCAGATTTCTGTCTGAAATTTGGCACATTTACTCCTTGGTATGTGACTCCTTTGATTGTCCAATTAGAATTTCATTTGGTTGAGTATATCTTGAATATTTTGCTGCTGTAGATAACATGTTTAGTGAGCTTGCATGCTTGTTCTAAGTGGAAGAAATTAGTTTTGATGCATGTGAAGTACTCTAGCAAGTTCCTATAGTAGTTCCCTTCAATTACACACCTTGAAATCAAATTTTATAATGATTGTTGAAAATTTCAGAAAATGGAAGAAGGTGTGCCCCAATTGAACCAAGAAGAATTGGAAGTCCAGCAAGTTTCAAGAGTCAATCGTGAGGAGGGAGTATACCCCTCTTACTACCCATGCGTGGACTTTATGAGAAGTGCGGGGATTTTACAAGATGTGCAAACTCTAATCTCTCGTGCAGGGCTGAGTGGTTTTGTTGAAGGAGAGCCAAGACAATATGTAAAATTAACTATGTCTTTTGTGCAGGACTTCAAGTTCAATTGGTCGCGGTCCGACCCCATGGTCCAGTATAAAATTTACAATAAAGCTGTCAACTTGCCATTTGGTGTTTTTTGTGCAGCAATTGGAGTACCGCAATGGGGATCCTGCGAGAAGATCAGGGGAACACCGCGGGAGCTCTCAGATCTTTATACAAGGATTTGTAATGGGAGGAGCCTCTCCAATGATGATGGTAAGATTAGTAGCATTCAACATCCAGCCATCCGCTACTTTGCCTATTTCATTACAAAGTGCGTCCTTGCAAGAAGGACCGGAGGTAAATTATCTGTCCCAGACTTGGCTTTCTTAGCTGCTGCTTTGCAACAGGATAGGACTTATAATTTGGGTGCTTTAATAGCTTGTAGACTTGCTACTAACCGTGAGAAAGGAGGAATTTGTGGAGGTCTTATCGCCTCTCGCTTATTAGCTATGCATGGTGTAGAACCTCACCATTTAGATATTCCGCTTTCTATAGAGAAGCTTGATGTGGTTTCCATGATTAGACATGAGTTTATTTCAGATGCATCTAACTTGAACAACCTGCATTATAGGATAACTTTATATAAGAAAAAATGGAGTATAACTAAGAAAATTGAAAAACTAGTACGATTGCCTGCACCTGCTTTGTTTAACCTTGATGCCAGGGACGGGTGGTCGATCACAGAAAATGAGCTAAATGCATACATAGAAAGAGAAAGCCGTCGTGCGAGGGAAGATGTGGAGGAGACCGAGGAGCATCCCGACTCTTCATCCGATGCAGCAAGCTCCTCATATCAACATCATGGTCACGTGGAGCCTCCACGATATTCTTCTGCACAGGGGCCTTATTACCACTCCATGTATGATCCACCGGCGTGGAACCCCGACCCTCGTTGGGAATGAACTCCACTTAGGCCAAAAGCCTAAGCTTGGGGGGAGGTATACCGGCATCACTCATTCTTTGCATATTATGGTTGCTGGATACTTGTACATACTTGTTTAGTCTCTAGAGTGGTTTTCTAATGAGAGGGAGATGATATTTGGGGAAGTGCTGTCCAAAAACAGATTCTGTGCTGTTACCAAAAAAATTCGTACGCACAGCCAGAACGTTATTTTGAGTTGCCAATTTTTGAGCATGTGCCCCAGGTTGTTATCTAACTTTCATTAGTTGAACACTTTTTGGTCTGAGCAATGGAAGATTTTTGTTAAATTCGATTTCTGTACTGCTGTCAGGATTTGGCAGATTTCTGTCATCCTGCTTTTCTGTGTTTCTGTTAGTTTGCATTCTTTTGTTTTCACTTTGTTTCTTTCCTAAAACACAAAAAGACCAAAAATATTTCTGTTGTTTCTCTTCACCATTTATTTATTTGGTACCTTGCTCTTAGTTTGCTTTATTTGCTATCGTTAGTTTGCTATGAGAAAACCCAAAAAGATTTTGCTTTGTTTGCTTGTTTTCTTTCGTTCTTATTTCTAATTCGAAAACACCAAAAATATTTGCTGTTCTTCTTTGGTTTGTAAAGTTCATCATGAGTTCAATGGTCTTCGGTGGCTGGAGCGTGGTTTTCATTTCATATTATCCAAGCTACACAAGTGAAAAGGGCAATAATGACGATCTACGACAATCTGATTGTGGTGAGAGGCTGGTATGAACTCTATTTGCTTTCATTTTTGTACATATACTCATCCATATGAGCATGCTTAGTTGGTTCATGTGAGGTATATGTTATTTGAGAAAGTCTAGTAGCTCATGATCTCTCATGTTTGGTTCCGATTTATTAATATGAGTAGCATGTCATGGATGTTTGCTTGCATTGTTTTATTCATAAGTAAGTATGGCATTGTGGTATCCTCCTCTGAATAATTCATTTATATCGACTTGGCACATGCTCACGCATGCATATGACTGAACAAAAAGTCAATTAAGCCTCGATGATTTATATTGCTTCAGAGTTCTTGTATCACTTTTATGCTCCGTTAATTTATTTTGCCGCAAGCATGATTATGACAGTTATTGCTCTCTTGATTTGTCGCTCCCTAGTCTTTTGCTAGCCTTCACTTGTACTGAGCGGTGACGCCGCTCGTGCTTCCAAACACCTGAAAACCAAGTTGTTCCAAAAGTGTCCACCATAAATACCTATGCATGGCATTTCAAACCATTCCAAGTAAATTCTCATGCGCTACCTTTAAAACTTTCAAAATGCTTCTCAATTTGTGTTAATGTTTCATAGCTCATGAGGAAGTATGTGGTGTTTAGCTTTCAACCTTGTCATTTACTTTTGACGGACTCTCATATGGACTAGTGGCACATCCGCTTATCCAATAATTTTGCAAAAAGAGCTGGCAATGGGATTCCCAGTCCCGAATTAATTAACTTAAATAGACACTCCTCCATGGTTTGTGATTGTTGGACGGCACCCGAAGGATTCGGTTAGCCATGGCTTGTGTAAGCAAAGGTTGGGGGAGTGTCATCATCATAATAAAACTTAAATAAAAAGGCACTCCTTCATGGTATGTGATTGTTGGCAGGCACCCGAGGATTCGGTTAGCCATGGTTTGTGAAAGAAAGGTTGGAAGGAGTGCCAACCAAAAATAAATAAATGGGAGCCGCTCTTGTGAGTCCGGTTGATGAGGGAGTTAGTGTACCCATTACTATTCGTTGACAACAACAAACACCTCTCAAAATAATTTTACTCCTGTTTTACAAATAAAAAGCTCTAGCGCATGTTAATCCCTGCTTCCCTCTGCGAAGGGTCAATCTTTTACTTTTATGTTGTGTCTCCATTCTTTCTTCGAGCACTATCTTGAGAGCACAACTGTCATTCTTAATATAATATGCTTGTCTCAAAATATGATTGATTGTGGTATAACTTTGATGCTTTTATCTTTGACAAATCACTACTTCTAGTCTTTCTATGAACTCAGAGGTGCCTCGGCATTTATGTTTTGCCGATCAAATACGGGCAAGCGAGATACCACTTTATCATATTCTCTTATGAACATTGCAATCTTGCTTACATACATGATTCATGATGCTTATTATTAATTGTTGGTACTTCTCCATGATTGACATAGCTGTTGGATGATCTTATTTGCATGTATCTCATTATGAACTGCTTAAGTATTAGCCATAGCATGAGAATATATACATCATATGAGCAAATGTGTTCGTGAAAGTTCTTTTATCGCTCAGTTGTTAACTGAATTGCTTGAGGACAAGCAATAAGCTAAGCTTGGGGGAGTTGATACGTCCAAAACGTATCTACTTTCCCGAACACTTTTGCTATTGTTTTGCCTCTAATTTGTGTATTTTGGATACAACTAACACGGACTAACGCTGTTTTCAGCAGAATTGCTCTGGTGTCTCGTTTTTGTGCAGAAATCCAACTTTCGGGAAAATCCTCGGAATTTCTTCAGATGGCCCTATTTTACCAAAATATTGACGGAGCCAGAAGGGCGAAGGAGGTGGAGGCCCGAGGGCCCCACACCATAAGGCGGCGCGGCCCAGGGGGGGCCCGCGCGGCCCTATGGTGTGGCCCCCTCGGCCGGCCTCCGACGCCCCCCTTCGGACTACTTATTCGCCTCGACCTAAAAACGCACGGGGAGAAGTCGACATCGCCAGAAACCCTCCAGAGAGCCGCCACATCGCGAAACTCCGTCGCGGGAGCCAGAAGTCTCCGTTCTGGCACTCCGCCGGGACGGGGAATTGGAGGAGATCTTCACCGCCATCACCGCCAACGCCTCTCCATCAACCAGCAATGTTTCCCCCATCCATGTGTGAGTAATTCCCCCCTGTAGGCTGAAGGGGATGGTAGGGATTGGATGAGATTGGTCATGTAATAGTCATAAGATTGTTAGGGCATAGTGCCTAGTATCCGTAGATGTCACTTTTATGATATTGTTGCAACTTGTTATGCTTAATGCTTGTCACTAGGGCCCGAGTGCCATGATCTCAGATCTGAACATGTTATTGATTCATGAAGATATTCGTTGTTTATGATCTTACCTGCAAGTTGTATACACATGTCGCTGTCCGGAACCAATGGCCCCGAAGTGACAGAAATCGGGACAACCGGAGGGGATGGTAGTGATGTGAGGATCACATGTGTTCACGGAGTGTTAATGCTTTGCTCCGGTACTCTATTAAAAGGAGTACCTTAATTTCCAGTAGTTTCCCTAGAGGCCCGGCTGCCACCGGCTGGTAGGACAAAAGATGTTGTGCAAGTTTCTCATTGCGAGCACGTACGACTAAATATGGAACACATGCCTATTGATTGATTAGTACTTGGATACCGTTTTATTATTATCTGCAAATGCCCATGCTTTGATTGTTACATGAGTTTCTCTCATCCATGCAACGCCCGTTAAATCCGTCCCTATGCCTACAGTATTTTAATCCTGCTGTTTACTATAATCACTACTGCTGTCTTTGTTACTCTGCTGCTGTTATTTCGCTACCGTTACTGCTATAAAACTGTTACTACTGATAAACTCTTGCGAGCAAGTCTGTTTCCAGGTGCAGCTGAATTGACAACTCCGTTGTTAAGGCTTACAAGTATTCTTTGTCTCCCCTTGTGTCGAATCAATAAATTGGGTAATACTTCCCTCGAAGACTGTTGCGATCCCCTATACTTGTGGGTCATCAAGACTATTTTCCAACGTAACGTTGATTCCCGGAACATCCCTTGCAGGGACGGTGAACAACATCTAACGCACTACCGGATCCTCCGACCCCAACATAAGGCCTAACTATGCAGATATTAAACTAATCCCTGCGGAGCAAGGAGCAACTATAACGGATCGGATCTACTAAGTAACGAACAAGCAAGATGCTGCCCTTACACCTGGATAGGTGTAAGGGCAGCTAGGTGTCGAGGGACGGCATTGCCACGCAGATATGCACGAGAAAGCATCAATGCAAGCCCCTAAACACCTAAGGATAAATAGTACTGCTCGCCATCAACAAGGCTTCAGCACGAGCAGTACAAGGTAGACGAATAAACGTATACTGCCTAGATCGCTAGATGCGATCTAGGCAGCATGGTGCTTACCCGGGAGAAACCCTCGAAGAAAGGGGTGGCGATGCGCCTGATTTGTGTTGGTTGAACGATGATTGTCCTCCTTTTCCGATAACCCTAGATACATATTTATAGTCCAAGGGACTTTCTAATTGAGGCGTGCACCTAACCGTGCACGGGCCAGACTCTATCTTTTTAATCTAAATACGATACGATCTACTATATTACAGATACATGGGCAACTTAGCCCAAACTCTTAGCGCAAGGCCGCTTCGAAGATGCTCCACGTGTACGTCCTTCAAGCCCATCTTCACTTACGGCCCATCTCCTGATTTGGCCAAAATCGGGTGGTAACACATGCCCCCCTGGTTTTGATAATGATAATTGCAAAACCATCTGTCTCCTTCGAAGGGTCATGTCGTGGCAGAACCGTCGCAGTTTTCTTCATGATGACGTCTTGCCTCTTCGGTTCTCTGCCGAGTTCGGCTCTTCTTCTTTTTTTTCCTTCTCTTTTGAGTTAATTAGCTTGGCCAACGGCCAAAATCAAACAACCCCCAAAAGAGCCGATGGTGTCGCATCGGCCTCCACCATAAAACGAGCAAGGGCAAACTTAATTGTTCCTCCAAACGGTAACTTGCAACCTCCGTCTGAGAAAGCAAACTCAGATCCCCAAAATCCGCCGCCCGAGCAGCTTCACGAGCTTCAGATCTCAACCGCGCCGCCCCAACTCCGCAGCGCATCAAATGGCGGAATCTTCCAACACCAACGCCATGGTCTCCGGTCTGAAGGTAATACTCCATCGCTCCTTCGCCATTAGGATTAATCTCAGGATTGACCAAAGGAACACCCGAATTAATGTTCTATTCCGTTATTAATTTTAGGTCTCCAATATCCTGTTGCCGCATCCTTCTCTCCCAAATTCCATGTGTCTTGGCCCCCGTTCTTCCGAGAGTCCCCCACTTAATCTCTGTGAGGCCAACAGAATCCCCTTCGTGAATCAGAATTTAGATCTGACTTCCTGGGCCGACTGCCTGCGAGCCTGGCCTAATCCTCCTGAAGGTTGGGTGGCATGGTACAATAGAGTGTCCAAGACCCATTATGCCACCTGGGAAACGATAGGGATAGCCGATGCATTGTCATTATCATTGTCTCCTCTTGAAAAGAATGAGAACATTCTGAAAACCATCGGCTATTTTTGGTCCGACGCACTGAACTGTTTTATGTTTGGTCATGGCCCCATGACGCCAACTCTGCTGGATGTAACCATGATCACAGGCCTTGACATTGCATCCCCCAGCCCCTCTGCCTTTAAGCTGCCGAAAGTCCCCTTCACCCTCTCTTCTAAAACAGAGTGTACAAGCTGGGGCGCCTACCTTAGGCGTTATATGAAAACCAAAGGCCCTGTAACTGAAAGAGAACACACGGCCTTCTTGAACTTCTGGTTGGAACACTTCATATTCTGTGGTCCCTCACTCGCTCCAACCAAGAATTACCTTTCCCTGGCCTATGAACTCGCCAAAGGCACTCAACTCGGACTTGGTAAGCTGTTCCTTGGAGAGGTCTATCGATCCCTTCAACTGACATCGGTTAAACTGTTCTCTCAAAGGACAGTTAAGACAGGAGGCCCCTGGTGGTTCATTCAGCTATGGGCTCAGCTGTACTTCAGAACCAGATCCCAGACTTTCCATCTTTGGCCACCTGTACCTTTCCAGATGCCAATGGGAAGGAGATACGGTGCACTAGCTACGGTCAAGCTCTGTATAGCCTCCCAGGCAGCAGGCTGATCCCTAAGGAAGCCGCAGGGTGGTTCAAGATTTTCTACCAAGGCTCAGAGGACCCCCTGTTCTTCCCCTACACTGAATCGGAGAACTGAGAATCCGGTCTCCTTCCGATTAGACAGCTTTGCCGATGACGCGGCACCGGCACTTGTACTCCATCATGATCCGTCCTTGCTTCCTCCCAGTTGGCATGAGTACCTCTAACCGGATCATCAAGCCTGGTTACGAGTCTTACCAACCAGTGGTAGTAGCCCGCCAGCTCGGCCTTGGGCAAGTGCCTCCACACTTCTTTCTTCATCACCTGACAGCAAGCAGAGCTGAACTGCCTGACATCCTTACTGGCCAAAGGTGCTACACCTTTTTTGACGCTCTGGCCATTCCAATTCCCCACAACCTCTGTTTCACCACCACTACCGATGGATTTGATACCTGGTGGTCCATGTGGAAGACCCATGCCTTCAGAAGAGCTCTAGGACCGTTGCTGAGGCAACTCGATGCTGAATATGGCATTCCTGCACATCAGGTACCATTACATTGAAATTTCTTGCAATTGCCCATGAGAATTGTCTAAAAACCTGGTTTTATTTCTTGGCAGGAACAAGCTGGCCCAGAGCCCACGCAGATCGACGGCTCTCCCTTCACCTTCCTTCCGCCAGCCCCGGTAGTTCTCTTCTGTCAGAACTCGCCGGCCCTGAAGAAGGTCATAATGCAGGGCCAGCTGATTTCACCAAAATCGGCTCCCAAGAGTAAAGCATCTTCGGGGCTGTTGCCCCAGGAACCCAAGCGAGGAAGGCGGTGAGGAAAGTAGCTGCCAGGAAGAACCTGAAGCGCAAAGCTCCTATCCAGGAAAACTTGCATGTAAGCTGACTCGAGCCCTGACTGCTATCTGTCCTCCCAGTCTTTTCTGATATGCATCCACTTGGTTTTGCAGTCTTCCACCGAAGAAAACTCTAGCGAGGAGGCACATTCTAGTCAAAGGGACTCGAACCCGGGTAATTCTGGGATATCCACCACGCAGAGCTATACGGACCCGCGTCGGTTTACGGGAAAAGATCGACTCCCGAGCCTGTCGCCGCTCAAGCTCCAATCCAAGCAAGGTCCTGTGTGAAGCGTCGATGCATCAAAAGGGCTTGCAAAGACTCGCAAGTTTCCTCCTCAAGCCAAGAGGTTTCGAATGTAACCACTTCATCAATTCATATCCCCTGTCGTCTCGATGTTACTTGGATCGGCTCACCATTCCTTTCGCAGATTAATGAGATATCTAGCGGGGACGATGAGGAGGTCCCGATGCCCTCGGCCACACTAGGTCTGGCCGCCTCGACAAGTGTGGCTGGCCCAGTTGCTAACCTGGCCAAGCCCACGGCTCAGCCGATTGTCCCTACATCGGCCGCTCCCCCTTCTTTGGGAGAGGTATACTTCACTCCCTTGGCTCTACCCTTTCATGTGTTGTATACTCACGTCGCTCTTGTCTGTCCGTCAGGGATGTGATCCTTCGAGCTTACTGACGTTCGATCCGGAATCCATCGAGCCAGCTGCACCTAAAGCAAGTGAAGAGCCGAATTTTGACATGGTCCACGGCCCCCTTCAGCGCCTCAAGGCTTTGCTCTCCTCCTCAGTTGAGATCTTGGTTGAAAATCCCGAGGCAATCAAAGGTATCCTCGATGAAATCCAGCCTCATCTCCCCATGACACTGCGGGTGAAGCTTTGGCCAGCTGCGACCCTGTCGGCTTTCAAATCAGGAGTGCAATCGGCTCGCCAAAGAATTACCCTTCGTCGCGCTCAGCTCCCGTTGAGAGCCGATATTGCAGAGAAATGTCAACGGCTTAACGAGAAAAAGACTGCTCTGGACGCCAAGACTGATACTTCTGCCAATAACGCTGAACTCGAAACCCTGCGCAAGGAACTGGAGGGCCTTGAAGAGAAGGTGAGGATGACCAAGCAGCTTATCCAAGAGAAGGAGACCTTCATTGCCCGCTCTCGAGAGGAAGCGCAAGGCCTCACAGCCGATCTGAAAACCGATCTGGCGGAGATTCGCGCTCTGAGCGGCCAGCTGGTGACAGGCAAAGATGAAGACGACGAGGCTGAGATTGCCGAAGTGGATCGTATCCGTGCCAACGCCCTTCGCGCTCTTGATGAATTTCTTCAGAAAAATCTCTCTGTGTAAGCTACTGAATGTTGTACTGAACTTGTACCTTTGATTGCGGATGACAGCTTGTGCCTCTTGAGGCGAAATTTGCATTTTTTTTATTATTAGCCGATCGATCTCATGAATCAGCTCCCTTGGGTACATACCCCATGGCCTTAACCCTTCTCTGTGTGTATGCCCCCCCAAGCCGAATCCTTCAAGTGATTGAAGATGTCGGCTTATCAGCCAATTCAAGATTATCTCCCAACTCACCATGATAAACAGCACAACAGTGAATACACGTGGTGAGAATAATTTTAGCCGATCGCTGGAATCGGCTTCCCTTGCAGTTGTCGATCCGACTATTCATCCGGTGGAGTAGCGCCATTGAGGTTCCGGACATCTATAGCGACGCGCCATCGGCCATCCTTTTTCTTCGTAAGTACAACATTGGAAATCCATTCGGTGTGCACACGGCCTGAGGCACCCGGCGTCCAACATCGATTGATATCCTTCTTGAATTCCTCAATCTCTTAGCTCATTGTCGTAAACCATACCCCAGCTTTCCATCGCCTGCCAGGTCAACGTTGAACACAGGCAAAGCGTATGTGGAGGATAATGCCGGCCGATCGCTGAAATCGGCCTCCTTTTCCATTGTGATGTTTGATGAGGGTTTACAACTTCTTGGTCTCTTATTATGGTGACATGACTCGCTGGAGGCACGTTCACCACGTCTTGGGTCATAAATCTCTGACGAGATCCTGAACACTGTGTTTGTGCCAGCCGACGTCTCTACATCGGCATCAGCCGATGCCTGTGCATCGGCTTTCGTCTGTTTTGGGCGCCATACTTTCTTTGGTGGGCGCGCCTTCGTCTCCAATGTCTGCTGAATTTTCACGGCCAGATCGGGCCGTGCTCTTCTCAACGTGTACAGGTGCGTGCCTCGGCTTCTTCCGGGTTTCGCCCATTGCACTCTACGCTTCTGAGTGGCTGAGTCCATCAGGGCACCACCTTGGTCGGTGATACCTATCTTCTTCTCCATCGACTCCTCGAAGTCTTCTTCTTGAGATGACTCAGCTCGTTTGTTAATAGGTGGGAGAGGTCCTAGACGCTCGAACACTGAAACTTCATTTGTCCTTCTCCTTTGCTGTTTGCATTCTGGGCAATTCTCGATTGTTGGCAATCGGCTCATTCTGAGTCCCAGCAATGTTTGAAGAAGGGACAGTTCCAGTGCTTATCCACGTTGTCTTGCTCCCTTGACCTTCCTCTAGCGTGGCGTTCGTACCCGTCGTTGTTTCTGTCATACTGACGGTACCTCCTGACTGCATCAGACCGACGATATCTTTCGTCGTCTTCGTCGTAGCGCCGACGTCGGTCATACTGCTGCTCATATTTATCGAGGAGATGCACGGAGAGTGGGCGTTGATGCCGCGTGATTCTCACCTCCTCCTCGGTTAGGTACCGTCTATCATCATCTTGGGACCGGTCGCGTGGAACGGCCTCTTCTTTTTCTTTGCCACGAGAGTGGCTGCTCTCTGCTTTGTTCACCGCCTGGCCATGTTGACACTAAAGGAGAACCCTGGCTCCCTTATGGAGTGGCTGAGATCTACCGTGTTGACGCCATGCAACGGACATGTGTTTCCTTTGAGCTTGATGTTGTGAGAACGGGTTGTCTCAAAGGAGCCGATGAGCTCGGCTTCACAGATGGCCTTCAGCTCATCGTATTTCTTCTTGTGCTCCGCAGGGAGATCCTTGTATGTGATCTGCTCCTCTGCCATCTCGGATGTCGGGGTTGACGTGGATGTTGCAGAAGATGTCCCACCGGGCGTGCAGGAATGTGTTACCCTCCAAAACCCACCGACGGGCAATGGCTAAGCAACACGAAGAGCCGGGAGGCTCCCAAGGCTGCTTAGTGGACCCTGGCACCTCGCGTCGTCCCGCAAATATTCCAGCCACGTCCTGGCGGTTGCTAGGGCGTGCCCTGACCTAGACCCGATCAGGAAGGTGTTAGTGCTTCGATTGTTCCTGCATGGTAGACACGTAAACATTAAATACGAGCCCTATCGGCTCTCAGGTTTCCCTGTGGATCGGCTCAAAGAGCCGATCGCCCCGTGGTTCACGTTGGATTTACAATGACACGGGGATCCTGCTTGATCAAAACAAAGCTAAAACGATCCACGACAGTTTAGGGTTTTCACCGCATAACCGGAACGTCCTACGTGTGATCGGGCCTAGCAGCTACGGAAGATGATGCAAACCACCCCTACGAGAGGCCTAAAAACCAACGTAACATTGATTCCCGGAACATCCCTTGCAGGGACGGTGAACAACATCTAACGCACTACCGGATCCTCCGACCCCAACATAAGGCCTAACTATGCAGATATTAAACTAATCCCTGCGGAGCAAGGAGCAACTATAACGGATCGGATCTACTAAGTAACAAACAAGCAAGATGCTGCTTACACCTGGATAGGTGTAAGGGCAGCTAGGTGTCGAGGGACGGCATTGCCACGCAGATATGCACGAGAAAGCATCAATGCAAGCCCCTAAACACCTAAGGATAAATAGTACTGCTCGCCATCAACAAGGCTTCAACACGAGCAGTACAAGGTAGACGAATAAACGTATCTGCCTAGATCGCTAGATGCGATCTAGGCAGCATGGTGCTTATCCGGGAGAAACCCTCGAAGAAAGGGGTGGCGATGCGCCTGATTTGTGTTGGTTGAACGATGATTGTCCTCCTTTTTCGATAACCCTAGATACATATTTATAGTCCAAGGGACTTTCTAATTGCAGCGTGCACCTAACCGTGCACGGGCCAGACTCTATCTTTTTAATCTAAATACGATACGATCTACTATATTACAGATACATGGGCAACTTAGCCCAAACTCTTAGCGCAAGGCCGCTTCGAAGATGCTCCACGTGTACGTCCTTCAAGCCCATCTTCACTTACGGCCCGTCTCCTGATTTGGCCAAAATCGGGTGGTAACACATGCATAGCATCTCACATGATATCCAACAAAGATAAAGTTGATGGCGTCCCCAGAAAACATGGTTACCGCTCAACAAGCAACTTATAAGAATTAAGACACATAACTACATATTCATCACCACAATAATTTTTAAGCTATTTGTCCCATGAGCTATATATTGTAAAGGTAGAGGAATGAAATTTTAAAGGTAGCACTCAAGTAATTTACTTTGGAATGGCAGAAAAATACCACATAGTAGGTAGATATGGTGGACACAAATGGCATGGGTTTTGGCTCAAGGTGTTTGGATGCACGAGAAGCATTTCCTCTCAGTACAAGGTTTGGGCTAGCAAGGTTGTTTGAAGCAAACACAAGTATGAACAGGTACAACAAAACTCACACAAGAACATATTGCAAGCATTATAAGGCTCTACACTGTCTTCCTTGTTGTTCAAACACTTTACGAAAATATCTAGACTTAGAGAGACCAATCATGCAAACCAAATTAAACAAGCTCTACAGTAGTTCTTCATTAATAGATTAAACTACATCATGCAAGAGCTTAAACATGATCTATGAGAGCTCAAACAATTGCCAGATTGCCAAACCTTATGCAGCATTTTCCAATTCCAACCAAATAGCAATCTAACGAAGCAATTAGCTTTCGCCATGAACATTAAAGCACAATTAAGAACACAAGTGTTCCATATGAAAAAGCGGAGCGTAATATCTCCAATATAAGAATGGCGGGATCCAACTTTATTCAAAACAAAACAAAAATAAAAACAAACCGACGCTCCAAGTAAAGAACATAAGAATGTGATGGAATAAAAATATAGTTTCACTAGAAGTGACCTGATAATGTTGTCGATGAAGAAGGGGATGCCTTGGGCATTGATACGTCCAAAACGTATCTACTTTCCCGAACACTTTTGCTATTGTTTTGCCTCTAATTTGTGTATTTTGGATACAACTAACACGGACTAACGCTGTTTTCAGCAGAACTGCTCTGGTGTCTCGTTTTTGTGCAGAAATCCAACTTTCGGGAAAATCCTCGGAATTTGTGCAGAAGGTCCTATTTTCCCAAAATACTGACGGAGCCAGAAGGACAATTGAGGTGGAGGCCCGAGGGCCCCACACCATAAGGCGGCGCGGCCTAGGGGGGGCCGCGCGGCCTATGGTGTGGCCCCCTCGGCTGGCCTCCGACGCCCCCCTTCGGACTACTTATCGGGTTCGACCTAAAAACGCACGGAAAGAAGTCGAAGTCGCCAGAAACCCTCCAGAGAGCCGCCACATCGCGAAACTCCGTCTCGGGAGCCAGAAGTCTCCGTTCTGGCACTCCGCCGGGACGGGGAATTGGAGGAGATCTTCACCGCCATCACCGCCAACGCCTCTCCATCAACCAGCAATGTTTCCCCCATCCATGTGTGAGTAATTCCCCCGCTGTAGGCTGAAGGGGATGGTAGGGATTGGATGAGATTGGTCATGTAATAGTCATAAGATTGTTAGGGCATAGTGCCTAGTATCCGTAGATGTCACTTTTATGATATTGTTGCAACTTGTTATGCTTAATGCTTGTCACTAGGGCCCGAGTGCCATGATCTCAGATCTGAACATGTTATTGATTCATGAAGATATTCGTTGTTTATGATCTTACCTGCAAGTTGTATACACATGTCGCTGTCCGGAACCAATGGCCCCGAAGTGACAGAAATCGGGACAACCGGAGGGGATGGTAGTGATGTGAGGATCACATGTGTTCACGGAGTGTTAATGCTTTGCTCCGGTACTCTATTAAAAGGAGTACCTTAATTTCCAGTAGTTTCCCTAGAGGCCCGGCTGCCACCGGCTGGTAGGACAAAAGATGTTGTGCAAGTTTCTCATTGCGAGCACGTACGACTAAATATGGAACACATGCCTATTGATTGATTAGTACTTGGATACCGTTTTATTATTATCTGCAAATGCCCATGCTTTGATTGTTACATGAGTTTCTCTCATCCATGCAACGCCCGTTAATCCGTCCCTGTGCCTACAGTATTTTAATCCTGCTGTTTACTATAATCACTACTGCTGTCTTTATTTCAGCTGCTGTTATTTCACTATTCCTACTGCTATAAAACTGTTGCTACTGATAAACTCTTGCGAGCAAGTCTGTTTCCAGGTGCAGCTGAATTGACAACTCCGCTGTTAAGGCTTACAAGTATTCTTTGTCTCCCCTTGTGTCGAATCAATAAATTGGGTAATACTTCCCTCGAAGACTGTTGCGATCCCCTATACTTGTGGGTCATCAAGACTATTTTCTGGCGCCGTTGCCGGGGAGCATAGCTTTATTTGGAAGTTCACTTGGATTGATATTGTTCGCTGCAAATTCTCCATCATGGGTAAACCTCGCGATACTAAGATCGCCATATTACCATCCACTACAAGAAAAGGTACAACTCTTAGTACCTCTGCTGCTCTTGATTCACCATCTGTGATAAGTAAACTTGTTTCACCACCACAAGCTTCAAATGCTGGTACTTCTGCTGAATCTGAAAATTCCTCTCATAATTGTGATGATGCTTCTGCTGTGCTTGATAATGATGGTTCGTTAGGATCTTTTCTAGATGCTACAATTGCTAAGTCTAGACAAATTGAAAATACTGAAACTCCTAATGAAAATGCTGCTACACCTGTTAATTCACCTGAGTCTGTTGAATATTCTAGTGATGATCTTGATGAAGATTATGTAGAACTTGATGATGATTTTATTGAAAAATGCAATGCTACTACTGATGCAAGAAAAATTAAAAAGTTGCTTGCAGAACATGCTGTTAGATATAAACTATCTCCTGATCCTAAATTTGCCACGTCTCCTATAAACATTAGGGATAAAGATTATGAATTTTCTCTTGATTTATCTCATATAGCTATTGTTGAGAAAACACCCTTTTGTGGTACTGAAAAAGAAAGTGCTGTTGAACACATGACTGAGTTATCTACTCTTAGTGGCTTGTTTTCTGATGATATTAAGATGCGTACTTATTTTGTCGCTAAAATTTTTCCTTTCTCATTAAAGGATGATGCTAAAACTTGGTATAATAATTTGCCTCCTGGTTCTATTAAAAGTCCAAAAGAATTGCTTGATGTTTTCTTCCGGAAATACTTTCCTGCTAGTGCTCAACATATTGCTTTGCAGAGAATTTATAATTTTGACCAGGAAGATGGAGAGAAATTGCCTGAGGCTTGGGCGAGATTTTGCTCTCTTATTAGAGCTCAGCCTGACCATGATTTGGAAAAGCATGATTTACTTGATATATTTTATAGTGGACTAACCATTGAGTCTAGGGCATACCTGGATAGTTGTGCTGGTTGTGTTTTCAGGAAAAGAACTCCAGACGACGCTGAAGAATTATTGGCTAAAATAGGCCGGAATCATGATGATTGGTCTACACCTGAACCAACCCCGACACCGATAGTGAAGAAGAGGGGTATGATTAAATTAAATGATGAAGATATGAGGGAAGCCAAGAAGTCTCTTAAAGAGAAGGGTATTAAACCTGAAGATGTGAAGAATTTACCTCCTATAGAAGATTTATGTGAGATAACTCCCCCTTCATCCATGATTGAGGTACACTCTCTTCAACGCTTTACTAGGGAAGATATTCCGTATTCAAAACCTCCTGCTCAATGCTTAGATGAGTTTGATAATTATATTGTTAAGCAAGAAAACTTTAATATGAGAGTAGAGAATCATTTAATGGAAAATTCTCGAGCTATTAGTGAATTGCATGGTATTGTGGAGAGAACCTCCAATGATGTTAAGATACTTGTTAAACATTTTCAAATGGTTCAAACTCAAATTGATCAACTTACTAAAGTGCAAAATGACTTGTTGGGAAATAATTCTAAAGAAAAACATGCTTATGAAGTAACAACTAGAGGTGGTGTTTCTACCCAGGATCCTCTATATCCTGAAGGGCATCCCAAAAGAGTTGAACAAGATTCTCAACTAACTAAAACTAGTGCTCCATCTAAGAAAAAGAAAAAGAAACATAAGAATGTTGTAGAATCCTCTGAACCTGTTAATGATCCTAATAGTATTTCTATTTCTGATGCTGAAACTGAAAGTGGTAATGAACATGATAAAGATAATGATAAGGATGATACTCCTGATAAAGAAGAAATTGAAAAAGAACCTGAAAAGCCTACTAAAAATAAAAAGTACACTGATACGTCTCCAACGTATCGATAATTTCTTATGTTCCATGCTACTTTATTGATGATACCTACATGTTTTATGCACATTATATGTCATATTTATGCATTTTGGAACTAACCTATTAACAAGATGCCGAAGAGCCAGTTGCTGTTTTCTGCTGTTTTTGGTTTCAGAAATCCTAGTAAGGAAATATTCTCGGAATTGGACGAAATCAACGCCCAGGGTCCTATTTTTGCACGAAGCTTCCGGAAGACCGAAGGGATAACGAAGTTGGGCGACGAGGCGCCGCCACCATAGGGCGCGCGGCGGAGAGGGGCCCGTATGGTGTGGGCCCCTCGTCGCCTCCCGACCTACCCTTCCGCCTACTTAAAGCCTCGTCGCCCCGGTCCGAGAGCCACGATACGGGAAACCTTCCCGAGCGCCGCCGCCGCGAATCCCATCTCGGGGGATTCAGGAGATCGCCTCCGGCACCGGAGAGGGGATTCATCTCCCGGAGGACTCTTCATCGCCATGATCGCCTCCGGAGTGATGAGTGAGTAGTTCACCCTGGACCATGGGTCCATAGCAGTAGCTAGATGGTCGTCTTCTCCTAATTGTGCTTCATTGTTGGATCTTGTGAGCTGCCTAACATGATCAAGATCATCTATATGTAATTCTATATGTTGTGTTTGTCGGGATCCGATGGATAGAGAATACTATGTTATGGTGATTATCAATCTATTGTTTATGTGTTGTTTATGATCTTGCATGCTCTCCGTTATTAGTAGAGGCTCTGGCCAAGTTTGTACTCTTAACTCCAAGAGGGAGTATTTATGCTCGATAGTGGGTTCATGCCTTCATTGACACCTGGGACAGTGACAGAAAGTTCTAAGGTTGTGATGTGCTGTTGCCACTAGGGATAAAACATTGATTCTATGTCTAAGGATGTAGTTGTCGATTACATTACGCACCATACTTAATGCAATTGTCTGTTGCTTTGCAACTTAATACTGAATGGGGTTCGGATGATAACCTGAAGGTGGACTTTTTAGGCATAGATGCGGTTGGATGGCGGTCTATGTACTTTGTCGTAATGCCGGATTAAATCTCACTATATTTACCATATCATGTACATGCATTGTTATGCCCATCTCTATTTGTCAATTGCCCGACTGTAATTTGTTCACCCAACATGCTTTTATCTTATGGGAGAGACACCTCTAGTGAACTGTGGACCCCGGTCCTATTCTTTACATAGCATACAATCTACTGCAATTGTGTTTTACTATTTTCTTGCAAAAAATCATCTTCCACTCGATACGCTTAATCCTTTGTTACAGCAAGCCGGTGAGATTGACAACCTCAGTTTCGTTGGGGCAAAGTACTTTGGTTTTGTTGTGCAGATTCCACGTTGGCGCCGGAATCCCTGTTGTTGCGCCGCATCACATTTCGCCACCATCAACCTTCAACGTGCTTCTTGGCTCCTACTGGTTCGATTAAACCTTGGTTTCATACTGAGGGAAACTTGCTTCTATACGCATCATACCTTCCACTTGGGGTTCCCAACGGACGTGTGCATCTACGCGTATCAAGCTAAATTTCTGGCGCCGTTGCCGGGGAGATCAAGACACGCTGCAAGGGGAGTCTCCACTTCTCAATCTCTTTACTTTGTTTTTGTCTTGCTTTATTTTATTTACTACTTTGTTTGCTGCACCTAAACAAAACACAAAAAAATTAGTTGCTAGTTTTACTTTATTTATTGTCTTGCTCTCTATATCAAAAACACAAAAAAATTAGTTACTTACATTTACTTTATCTAGTTTGCTTTATTTACCGTTGCTAAAATGAATACCCCTGAAAATACTAAGTTGTGTGACTTCACAAATGCAAATAATAATGATTTCCTATGCACACCTATTGCTCCACCTGCTACTACAGCAGAATTCTTTGAAATTAAACCTGCTTTACTAAATCTTGTCATGAGAGATCAATTTTCTGGTGTTAGTTCTGATGATGCTGCTGCCCATCTCAATAATTTTGTTGAACTTTGTGAAATGCAAAAGTATAAGGATGTAGATGGTGATATTATTAAATTGAAAGTGTTTCCTTTCTCATTAAGAGGAAGAGCTAAAGATTGGTTGCTATCTTTGCCTAAGAATAGTATTGATTCATGGACTAAATGTAAGGATGCTTTTATTGGTAGATATTATCCTCCCGCTAAAATTATATCTTTGAGAAGTAGCATAATGAATTTTAAGCAATTAGATACTGAACATGTTGCTCAAGCATGGGAGAGAATGAAAACTTTGGTAAAGAATTGCCCAACCCATGGACTGACTACTTGGATGATCATCCAAACCTTCTATGCAGGACTAAATTTTTCTTCGCGGAATTTATTGGATTCAGCTGCTGGAGGTACCTTTATGTCCATCACTTTGGGGGCGGCTACAAAACTTCTTGATGATATGATGATAAATTACTCTGAATGGCACACGGAAAGAGCTCCACAAGGTAAGAAGGTAAATTCTGTTGAAGAAACCTCTTCCTTGAGTGATAAGATTGATGTGATTATGTCTATGTTTGTGAATGGTAGATCTAATGTTGATCCAAATAATGTTCCTTTAGCTTCATTGGTTGCTCAAGAAGAAAATGTTGATGTGAATTTCATTAAAAATAATAATTTCAACAACATTGCTTATAGGAACAACTCTGGTAATAACTATAGGCCATATCCTTCTGCTAATGGTAATGGTTATGGTAATTCTTATGGGAATTCTTATAACAATAATAGGAGTGTACCCTCTGGTCTTGAAGCTATGCTTAAAGAATTTATTAGTACACAAACTGCTTTTAACAAATCTGTTGAGGAAAAGCTTGATAAAATTGATATTATTGCTTCTAGAGTTGATAGACTTGCCTCTGATGTTAATCTTTTAAAATTGAAAGTTATGCCTAATAATGATATTGATAATAAGATTACTACTACAGCAAATGCCATCCAAGTTAGAATTAATGAGAATATAAGATTAATGGCTGAATTGCGTGCTAGGTGGGATAGAGAAGAAAATGAAAAACTAGCTAAAGAGAATAATGTAGCTAAAGTTTGGACTATTACCACCACTAGTAATGCTAATTCTTCACATGTTGCTGAACCTCCTACTATCAATGGTAAAATAATTGATGTTGGCAATGTTTCTACTCCTAGTGCAAAGCGCACAAAACTGCCTGAAATTGCTAAAACTGCTGAAACTGCTTGTGATAAAACTGCTGAAATTTTTTCCAACCTTGGGAACAATGATCCCATTGCTGTAGCTCATAATGATTTAGATTTTGATGATTGTCACATCTCTGAAGTTATAAAGTTCTTACAAAAACTTGCTAGAAGTCCTAATGCTAGTGCTATAAATTTAGCCTTTACAAAACATATTACAAATGCTCTCATAAAAGCTAGAGAAGAGAAACTTAAACTTGAAACTTCTATTCCTAGAAAGTTAGAAGATGGTTGGGAGCCCATCATTAAAATGAAATTCAATGACTTTGAATGTAATGCTTTATGTGATCTTGGTGCAAGTATTTCTGTTATGCCTAAAAAGATTTATGATATGCTTAACTTGCCACCATTGAAGAATTGTTATTTGGATGTTAATCTTGCCGATAATGTTAAAAAGAAACCTTTGGGGAGGATTGATAATGTGCGCATTACGGTTAACAATAACCTTGTCCCCGTTGATTTTGTTGTCTTGGATATCGAATGCAATGCATCTTGTCCTATTGTGTTGGGAAGACCTTTTCTTTGAACTGTTGGTGCTGTTATTGATATGAGGGAAGGTAATATTAAATATCAATTTCCTCTCAAGAAAGGTATGGAACACTTCCCTAGAAAGAGAATGAAGTTGCCTTTTGATTCTATTATTAGAACAAGTTATGATGTTGATGCTTCTACTCTTGATGTTACTTGATTTGCACTTTCTGCGCCTAGCTGAAAGGCGTTAAAGAAAAGCGCTTATGGGAGACAACCCATGTTTTTACTACAGCAATTTTTGTTTTGTTGAGTCTTGGAAGTTGTTTACTACTGTAGCAACCTCTCCTTATCATGTTTTTGTGCCAAGTAAAGTTTCTATGTCAAAGTTGATGTTATATTTGGGATCGCTGCGCAGAAACAGCATTGCTGTCTGTCACGAATCTGGGCACAGGCCTCTGTAGAAAATTCGAAACAATCTGCCAATTTACGAGCGTAATCCTCAGATATGTACGCAACTTTCATTAGTTTTGAGTTTTTCCATTTGAGCAAGTCTGGTGCCATCTTTTATTTCGCATTGCCTCTTTTGCTATGTTGGATTCATTTCTTTGATCCATTAATGTCCAGTAGCTTTATGCAATGTCCAGAAGTGTAAAGAATGATTGTGTCACCTCTGAACATGTGAATTATTAATTGTGCACTAACCCTCTAATGAGTTTGCTTGAAGTTCGGTGTGAAGGAAGTTTTCAAGGGTCAAGAGAGGAGAATGATATACTATGATCAAGAGGAGTGAAAGCTCTAAGCTTGGGGATGCCCCCGTGGTTCACCCTGCATATTTTAAGAAGACTCAAGCGTCTAAGCTTGGGGATGCCCAAGGCATCCCCTTCTTCATCGACAACATCATCAGGTTCCTCCCCTGAAACTATATTTTTATTCGTCACATCTTGTGTTCTTTACTTGGAGCGTCGGTTTGTTTTTGTTTTTGTTTGAATAAAATGGATCCTAGCATTCACTTTGTGGGAGAGAGACACGCTCCGCTGTTGCATATGGACAAATATGTCCTTAGGCTTTACTCATAATGTTCAAGGCGAAGTTTCTTCTTCGTTAAATTGTTATATGGTTGGAATTGAAAAATGCTACATGTAGTAATTGGTAAAATGTCTTGGATAATGTGATACTTGGCAATTGTTGTGCTCATGTTTAAGCTCTTGCATCATATTATTTGCACCCATTAATGAAGAAATACATAGAGCTTGCTAAAATTTGATTTGCATATTTGGTCTCTCTAAGGTCTAGATAATATCTAGTATTGAGTTTTGAACAACAAGGAAGACGGTGTGGAGTCTTATAATGTTTACAATATGTCTTTTATGTGAGTTTTGCTGCACCGGTTCATCCTTGAGTTTGCTTCAAATAACCTTGCTAGCCTAAACCTTGTATCGAGAGGAATACTTCTCATGCATCCAAAATCCTTGAGCCAACTACTATGCCATTTGTGTCCACCATACCTACCTACTACATGGTATTTCTCCGCCATTCCAAAGTAAATTGCTTGAGTGCTATCTTTAAAATTCCATCATTTACCTTTGCAATATATAGCTCATGGGACAAAATAGCCTTAAAAACTATCGTAGTATTGAATATGTACTTATGCACTTTATCTTTTATTAAGTTGCTTGTTGTGCGATAACCATGCTTCTGGGGAACGCCATCAACTATTGTTGAATATCATGTGAGTTGCTATGCATGTCCGTCTTGTCTGAAGGATCTATCACCTTAGTGGTTGGAGCATGCAAAATTGTTAGAGAAGAACATTGGGCCGCTAACTAAAGCCATGAATCATGGTTGAAGTTTCAGTTTTGGACATATATCCTCAATCTCATATGAGAATAATAATTGTTGCTACATGCTTATGCATTAAAGAGGAGTCCATTATCTGTTGTCCATGTTGTCCCGGTATGGATGTCTAAGTTGAGAATAATCAAAAGCGAGAAATCCAAAATGCGAGCTTTCTCCTTAGACCTTTGTACAGGCGGCATGGAGGTACCCCTTTGTGACACTTGGTTGAAACATGGCATGCAAAGATCCGGTAGTCCAAGCTAAGTAGGACGAGGTGCGGGCACTATTAGTATACTATGCATGAGGCTTGCAACTTGTAAGATATAATTTACATAACTCATATGCTTTATTACTACCGTTGACAAAATTGTTTCATGTTTTCAAAATAAAAGCTCTAGCACAAATACAGCAATCGATGCTTTCCTCTTTGAAGGACCATTCTTTTACTTTTATTGTTGAGTCAGTTTACCTATCTCCCTCCACCTTAAGAAGCAAACACTTGTGTGAACTGTGCATTGATTCCTACATACTTGCATATTGCACTTGTTATATTACTCTATGTTGACAATATCCATGAGATATATATGTTATAAGTTGAAAGCAACCGCTGAAACTTAATCTTCCTTTGTGTTGATTCAATACCTTTACTTTGATTTATTGCTTTATGAGTTAACTCTTATGCAAGACTTATTGATGCTTGTCTTGAAGTACTATTCATGAAAAGTCTTTGTCATATGATTCACTTGTTTACTCATGTCATTACTTTTGTTTTGATCGCTGCATTCATTACATATGTTTACAAATAGTATGATCAAGATTATGATGGCATGTCACTTCAGAAATTATCTTTGTTATCGTTTTACCTGCTCGGGACGAGCAGAACTAAGCTTGGGGATGCTGATACGTCTCCAACGTATCGATAATTTCTTATGTTCCATGATACTTTATTGATGATACCTACATGTTTTATGCACATTATATGTCATATTTATGCATTTTCCGGAACTAACCTATTAACAAGATGCCAAAGAGCCAGTTGTTGTTTTCTGCTGTTTTTGGTTTCAGAAATCCTAGTAAGGAAATATTCTCGGAATTGGACGAAATCAACGCCCGGGGTCCTATTTTTGCACGAAGCTTCCAGAAGACCGAAGGGATAACGAAGTGGGGCGACGAGGCGCCGCCACCATAGGGCGCGGCGGAGGGGGCCGCGCCGCCTATGGTGTGGGCCCTCGTCAGCCCCCGACCTACCCTTCCGCCTACTTAAAGCCTCCGTCGCGAAACCCCGACGAGAGCCACGATACGGAAAACCTTCCGACGCCGCCGCCGCGAATCCCATCTCGGGGGATTCAGGAGATCGCCTCCGGCACCTGGAGAGGGGATTCATCTCAGGAGGACTCTTCATCGCCATGATCGCCTCCGGAGTGATGAGTGAGTAGTTCACCCCTGGACCATGGGTCCATAGCAGTAGCTAGATGGTCGTCTTCTCCTAATTGTGCTTCATTGTTGGATCTTGTGAGCTGCCTAACATGATCAAGATCATCTATATGTAATTCTATATGTTGTGTTTGTCGGGATCCGATGGATAGAGAATACTATGTTATGGTGATTATCAATCTATTGTTTATGTGTTGTTTATGATCTTGCATGCTCTCCGTTATTAGTAGAGGCTCTGGCCAAGTTTGTACTCTTAACTCCAAGAGGGAGTATTTATGCTCGATAGTGGGTTCATGCCTTCATTTACACCTGGGACAGTGACAGAAAGTTCTAAGGTTGTGATGTGCTGTTGCCACTAGGGATAAAACATTGATTCTATGTCTAAGGATGTAGTTGTCGATTACATTACGCACCATACTTAATGCAATTGTCTGTTGCTTTGCAACTTAATACTGAATGGGGTTCGGATGATAACCTGAAGGTGGACTTTTTAGGCATAG
This sequence comes from Lolium multiflorum, assembly GCA_030979885.1. NCBI lineage: Eukaryota > Viridiplantae > Streptophyta > Magnoliopsida > Poales > Poaceae > Lolium > Lolium multiflorum. The sequence goes on along the minus strand of CM061749.1, from coordinate 71,573,258 downwards.
ATGCGGTTGGATGGCGGTCTATGTACTTTGTCGTAATGCCCGGATTAAATCTCACTATATTTACCATATCATGTACATGCATTGTTATGCCCATCTCTATTTGTCAATTGCCCGACTGTAATTTGTTCACCCAACATGCTTTTATCTTATGGGAGAGACACCTCTAGTGAACTGTGGACCCCGGTCCTATTCTTTACATAGCATACAATCTACTGCAATTGTGTTTTACTATTTTCTTGCAAACAATCATCTTCCACTCAATACGCTTAATCCTTTGTTACAGCAAGCCGGTGAGATTGACAACCTCACTGTTTCGTTGGGGCAAAGTACTTTGGTTTTGTTGTGCAGATTCCACGTTGGCGCCGGAATCCTGTTGTTGCGCCGCATCACATTTTGCCACCATCAACCTTCAACATGCTTCTTGGCTCCTACTGGTTCGATTAAACCTTGGTTTCATACTGAGGGAAACTTGCTTCTATACGCATCATACCTTCCACTTGGGGTTCCCAACGGACGTGTGCATCTACGCGTATCATACACTAAAGAAGATTTTATTACTGAGAAACATGGTAATGAAAGAGAACCTTGGGTTCAAAAGCAAATGCCTTTTCCTGCTAAGAAACTAAAATCAAAGGAGGAGGAACATTATAATAAATTTTGTGATTGGATGAAACCTTTATTCTTGCAAATCCCTTTGACTGATGCTATTAAATTGCCTCCTTATTCAAAGTATATGAAAGATATTGTCTCTAACAAAAGGAAAATCCCCAATGAGGAAATTTCCACTATGCTCGCTAATTACTCCTTCAATGGTAAGATTCCAAAGAAGCTTGGAGACCCAGGTATACCTACTATTCCTTGTTCCATCAAGAATAATTATGTTAGAACTGCTCTATGTGATTTGGGAGCAGGTGTTAGTGTAATGCCTTTTTCTCTTTATAAGAGACTTGATCTAGATAAGTTGATACCAACTGATATATCTTTGCAAATGGCTGATAAATCTACTGCTATTCCTATTGGTTTATGTGAAAATGTTCATGTTCAAGTTACTCAACATTGCTTGATATTAACTGATTTTGTTGTGTTGGAAATGCCTGAAGATGATAATATGTCCATTATTCTTGGAAGACCCTTTCTTAATACTGCAGGGGCTGTTATTGATTGCAATAAAGGCATGGTTACTTTCAATGTTGATGATAAGGAACACACTGTCTATTTTCCCAAGAGGATTGATAAAGTATGTGGAGTTAATACAATTTTTAATGTGAAAACTATCAAAGTGGGATCCATTGATTGTCCTATATATGAGCCTAAAGAAGAATATCAAACTCTTGTGATTGGATCCATATCAATTCAATATAAGGTAACATGATTGATTTGAGGTTTATTTCTTCTTATGTCATATAAAATTTATTTGGTAGCAAGACTTGATCAACCTTGTTAACAAGTATATTTTAATGCATAAGAGAGCTAAACAACATTTCTTTCTTTCTTTCTCCCTCCACTTATTTTACTTGCTGTAGCACTTTTTGTTTTGCAATATGCTTTAGTTGTTTAAGATTTTAGAAATCATTTTCCTGTGCAGTAATCATTAATTTAATACCCAGAAATGTGCATTTTTCGAAGTTTTCCAAAAATTACAAAAATTACACCGTTGGTCCTATTTTTCGACGAGGCACTGGGAGTACCAGAGGATGACCTGTGGGGCACCAGAGGGTGCCACACCAGGGCCGGCCAGGAGGTGGGCGCGCCACCCTGTGGTGTGGGCCCCTCCTTGCCCCACTCATCTCTTCCTCCCAGAATCTTCTCTCTCCCGAAAAAACTCGTACCAAGTTCCTCTCACTCGTGTTTCTGCTCAAGAACTCGCGATTTTTCGATCTCCTTGCTCAGCCCAGATTTCTGCTTGAAATTTGGCACATTTACTCCTTGGTATGTGACTCCTTTGATTGTCCAATTAGAATTTTGTTTGGTTGAGTATATCTTGAATATTTTGCTGCTGTAGATAACATGTTTAGTGAGCTTGCATGCTTGTTCTAAGTGGAAGAAACTAGTTTTGATGCATGTTTAGTACTCTAGCAAGTTCCTATAGTAGTTCCCTTCAATTATATACCTTGAAATCAAATTTTATAATGGTTGTTGAAAATTTCAGAAAAGGAAGATGAAGAAATTCAAATTTGGAGAATTGTTCAAGAAGGGAACAACCAGCACCGGTAGGCCCTCGAGGGCATCCACTCAGATTAGGCGATCCTACAATGAGGATGTCATCGCGCCTAGCTTCGCGCCCGAGGAGGACAATGGGGCTCCTAACGCTTCATCCTTCCCATGTTATGATTTTCTGACAAATGCAGGGATATTGGATGACTTCTTCACCCTTGTCAACAGGGCAGGCTTAGCCACCTACGTGGGAGATGAAAGGGAACAATACTACAGGCTCACCAAAATTTTCGTTGAGAGCTTCAAGTTCCACAACACGCAATATGAGCCGACAGTTGCATTCAAGATCTATGATAATCCTGTTACTATGGAATTGGAAGAATTTTGTCGTGCATTGGATATTGCCCCTGTAGGTACAACAAGGAGGATTGATGACAACCCCCGGGACCTGTTGGAGCTCTACCGAGGGATCACCGAGGATGATTGCCGCACCATTCAGCGCGGGAAGATAAGAAATATTCAACTTCCCGCCATTAAATATTTTGCATATTACATTGCTACTAGTATTCTTGGTAGGGAAAATACTAGTAATATTTCTAGCTATCATCTTGCCTTCTTGAATGCTGCACTTACTGGAGAGACATCTTATCATCTTGGTTCTCTTATTGCTCGCCGCCTGTCTAGCAGGGGGCCTATTTTTGGAGGAACTATTGCATTGCGCATTCTAACACATTTAAGACTTTCTCTTGATTCTAATGATGTGCCATTAACCCCTAGGAGACTAGATATTGCTGCTATGAAGAGTCATCATTTTGTTACTACTGACTCCACTATAGATAATATGGTCTATAGAATGTTGTTTGCTGATGGGAATGAGAAGGAAATCCCTCTTCCCCAGCCGGGTTTGTTTAGTATTGACAGGCAATCATGGTCGCTCACTAAGGAGGAGGTGGAGGAACATATGAAGATACAAGAGTTCCACCAGCAACATGACTCCGAGAACGCCGAGCCCTCCTACGACTGCACCGTCACATACCCCGATGTTTCCTCCAGCACATACATGGAACCGGGTCGTTCTTCGTCGTACTACGGAGACACCACTTCATGGGGACCGTGGGAATGAACTCCACTTAGGCCAAAAGCCTAAGCTTGGGGGAGGTATACCGGCATCACTCATTCTTTGCATATTATGGTTGCTGGATACTTGTACATACTTGTTTAGTCTCTTAGAGTGGTTTTCTAATGAGAGGGAGATGATATTTGGGGAAGTGCTGTCCAAAAACAGATTCTGGGCTGTTACCAAAAAAATTCGTGCGCACAGCCAGAACGTTATTTTGAGTTGCCAATTTTTGAGCATGTGCCCCAGGTTGTTATCTAACTTTCATTAGTTGAACACTTTTTGGTCTGAGCAATGGAAGATTTTTTTAATTTCGATTTCTGTACTGCTGTCAGGATTTGGCAGATTTCTGTCATCCTGCTTTTCTGTGTTTCTGTTAGTTTGCATTCTCTTGTTTTCGCTTTGTTTCTTTCCTAAAACACAAAAAGACCAAAAATATTTCTGTTGTTTCTCTTCACCATTTGTTTATTTGGTTCTTTGCTCTTAGTTTACTTTATTTGCTATCGTTGGTTTGTTATGAGAAAACCCAAAAAGATTCTGCTTTGTTTTCTTGTTTTCTTTTGTTCTTGTTTCTAATTCGAAAACACCAAAAATATTTGCTGTTCTTCTTTGGTTTTTAAAGTTCATCATGAGTTCAATGGTCTTCGGTGGCTGGAGCGTGGTTTTCATTTCATATTATCCAAGCTACACAAGTGAAAGGCAATAATGACGATCTACGACAATTGGATTGTGGTGAGAGGCTGGTATGAACTCTATTTGTTTTCATTTTTGTACATATACTCATCCATGTGAGCATGCTTAGTTGGTTCATGTGAGGTATATGTTATTTGAGAAAGTCTAGTAGTTCATGATCTCTCATGTTTAGCTCCAATTTATTAATATGAGTAGCATGTCATGGATGTTCGCTTGCATTGTTTTATTCATAAGTAAGTATGGCATTGTGGTATCCTCCTCTGAATAATTCATTTATATCGACTTGGCACATGCTCACGCATGCATATGACTGAACAAAAAGTCAATTAAGCCTCGATGATTTATATTGCTTCAGAGTTCTTGCATCACTTTTATGCCTCCGTTAACTTATTTTGCCGCAAGCATGATTATGACAGTTATTGCTCTCTTGATTTGTCGCTCCCTAGTCTTTTGCTAGCCTTCACTTGTACTGAGCGGGAACGCCGCTCGTGCTTCCAAACACCTGAAAACCAAGTTGTTCCAAAGTGTCCACCATAAATACCTATGCATGGCATTTCAAACCATTCCAAGTAAATTCTCATGCGCTACCTTTAAAACTTTCAAAATGCTTCTCAATTTGTGTTAATGTTTCATAGCTCATGAAGAAGTATGTGGTGTTTAGCTTTCAATCTTGTCATTTACTTTTGACGGACTCTCATATGGACTAGTGGCACATCCGCTTATCCAATAATTTTGCAAAAAGAGCTGGCAATGGGATTCCCAGTCCCAAATTAATTAACTTAAATAGACACTCCTCCATGGTTTGTGATGGTTGGACGGCACCCGAAGGATTCGGTTAGCCATGGCTTGTGTAAGCAAAGGTTGGGGGAGTGTCATCATCATAATAAAACTTAAATAAAAAGGCACTCCTTCATGGTATGTGATTGTTGGCAGGCACCCGAGGATTCGGTTAGCCATGGTTTGTGTAAGAAAGGTTGGAAGGAGTGCCACCCAAAAATAAATAAAATGGGAGCCGCTCTTGGGAGTCCGGTTGATGAGGTAGTTAGTGTACCCACTACCATTCGTTGACAACAACAAACACCTCTCAAAATAATTTTACTCCTGCTTTAAAATGAAAAGCTCTAGCGCATGTTAATCCCTGCTTCCCTCTACGAAGGGTCAATCTTTTACTTTTATGTTGTGTCTCCATTCTTTCTTTGAGCACTATCTTGAGAGCACAACTGTCATTCTTAGTATAATATGCTTGTCTCAAAATATGATTGATTGTGGTGTAACTTTGATGCTTTTATCTTTGACAATCACTATTTCTAGTCTTTCTATGAACCCCAGAGGTGCCTCGGCATTTATGTTTTGCCGATCAAATACGGGCAAGCGAGATACCACTTTATCATATTCTCTTATGAACATTGCAATCCTGCTTATATACATGGTTCATGGTGCTTATTATTAATTGTTGGTACCTCTCCATGATTGACATAGCTGTTGGATGATCTTATTTGCATGTATCTCATTATGAACTGCTTGAGTATTAGCCATAGCATGAGAATATATACATCATATGAGCAAATGTGTTCGTGAAAGTTCTTTTATCGCTCAGTTGTTAACTGAATTGCTTGAGGACAAGCAATAAGCTAAGCTTGGGGGAGTTGATACGTCCAAAACGTATCTACTTTCCCGAACACTTTGCTATTGTTTTGCCTCTAATTTGTGTATTTTGGATACAACTAACACGGACTAATGCTGTTTTCAGCAGAACTTACAGTGTCTCGTTTTTGTGCAGAAATCCAACTTTCGGGAAAATCCTCGGAATTTCTGCAGAAGGTCCTATTTTCCCAAAATACTGACGGAGCCAGAAGGACAATTGAGGTGGAGGCGAGGGCCCCACACCATAAGGCGGCGCGGCCTAGGGGGCCGCGCGGCCTATGGTGTGGCCTCGGCTGGCCTCCGACGCCCCTTCGGACTACTTATCGGGTTCGACCTAAAACGCACGGAAAGAAGTCGAAGTCGCAGAAACCCTCCAGAGCCGCCACATCGCGAAACTCCGTCTCGGGAGCAGAAGTCTCCGTTCGGCACTCGCCGGGACGGGGTGGAGGAGATCTTCACCGCCATCACCGCCAACGCCTCTCCATCAACCAGCAATGTTTCACCCATCCATGTGTGAGTAATTCCCCTGCTGTAGGCTGAAGGGGATGGTAGGGATTGGATGAGATTGGTCATGTAATAGTCATAAGATTGTTAGGGCATAGTGCCTAGTATCCGTAGAAGTCACTTTTATGATATTGTTGCAACTTGTTATGCTTAATGCTTGTCACTAGGGCCCGAGTGCCATGATCTCAGATCTGAACATGTTATTGATTCATGAAGATATTCGTTGTTTATGATCTTACTGCAAGTTGTATACACATGTCGCTGTCCGGAACCAATGGCCCCGAAGTGACAGAAATCGGGACAACCGGAGGGGATGGTAGTGATGTGAGGATCACATGTGTTCACGAGTGTTAATGCTTTGCTCCGGTACTCTATTAAAAGGAGTACCTTAATTTCCAGTAGTTTCCCTAGAGGCCCGGCTGCCAGGCTGGTAGGACAAAAGATGTTGTGCAAGTTTCTCATTGCGAGCACGTACGACTAAATATGGAACACATGCCTATTGATTGATTAGTACTTGATACCGTTTTATTATTATCTGCAAATGCCCATGCTTTGATTGTTACATGAGTTTCTCTCATCCATGCAACGCGTTAATCCGTCCCTGTGCCTACAGTATTTTAATCCTGCTGTTTACTATAATCACTCTTGCTGTCTTTATTTCACATGCTGTTATTTCACTATTCCTTTGCTATAAACTGTTGCTCTTGATAAACTCTTGTGAGCAAGTCTGTTTCCAGTGCGCTGAATTGACAACTCCGCTGTTAAGGCTTACAAGTATTCTTTGTCTCCCCTTGTGTCGAATCAATAAATTGGGTAATACTTCCCTCGAAGACTGTTGCGATCCCCTATACTTGTGGGTCACCCTTGAAAACTTCCTTCACACAAACTTCAAGCAAACTCATTAGAGGGTTTGTGCATAACCAAAAATTCACATATTCAGAGGTGACACAATCATTCTAAACACTTCTGGACATTGCACAAAGCTTCTGAAAGTTAATGGAACAAGGAAACTCATTCAACATAGCAAAAGCGGCAATGCGAAATAAAAGACAGCATCTGTCAAAAACAGAACAGTCCGTAAAGATGCATCTGGAAGGGGCACTTAACTTGCTCAAATAGAAAAACTCAAAACTAATGAAAGTTGCGTACATATCTGAGGATCATGCTCGTAAATTTGCAGATTTTTCGATTTTTTTACAGAGACTTCTGCGAGAATTCGTGACAGACAGCAATGCTATTTCTGCGCAGCGATCCCAAATATAGCATCAACTTTAGCATAGAAACTTTACTTGGCACAAAAACATGATAAGGAGAGGTTGCTACAGTAGTAAACAACTTCCAAGACTCAACAATAAAGTAAATAAAATAAAACATGGGTTATCTCGAAGAAGTGCTTTTCTTTAACGCCTTTCAGCTAGGCGCAGAAAGTGCAAATCAAGTATTTTCAAGAGATGGAGCATCAACATTACCTCGGGCTTTACGCCTACCCTTCTTACTCTTTTTCTTACCCTTTGGTTTAGGGAATACATGTCGGCCTCCCGGTATGATTTTTAGGGTGCCTTCTCCCGTATTTATGATTGCTCCCAATAGTTTCAGCAGGGATCTTCCAAGTGTGATTTGTTCTACACATTCAATAACAAGATAATCAGTGGATACCGTTCTTCCAAGAATGGTTGTATGCACACCCTCGGCTATTCCCTTAGGTATTATAACGGAGTTATCAATAAGAGTTATTCCTTCTCCCCTTCAACAAGTCCCCAAAGTGTCAAAGATTCATAAATACTCTTAGGCATAAGACAAAATTCAGACATAATATCACAACGGGCATGAAAAGTTTCACCACCAATAATAACTTTGATAGTAGGATTCCACATTGAGGGTTCAGAGTTCACTAAAACTTCATCAAGACGGTTTCGAACATAACCACAACTTTCCTTCAAGTAAGATGCATTTGTCTCAAGAGTGTTTAATCTATTATAAATGCTAATAAGAGATGAATCAAAGTTATTAGCCGAACTATGTGATGCAACCAATTTTTTTATGGCATTAAAAGCTTGATCACCGTTGCAATGAAGGAAATCTCCTCCCACTATAGCATCTAAGGCATATCTATAGCGAATCATAAGCCCAAAATAAAAATTACTAAGGAGCAAACTTAGAGTCATTTGAGGTTCAACTTTACGATAAGCATAAAAAATTCTAGACCAAGCATCTTTAAAACTCTCCTCATCCCCTTGTTTAAAAGTAAAGACTAATTCTTCAGGTGAAGAAGTAACAGGTACGGAACTAGACATGATAACAAAAGTAAACTAAGTGCAAGTAACTAATTTTTTTGTGTTTTTGATATAGAGAACAAGACAGTAAATAAAGTAAAGCTAGCAACTAATTTTTTTGTGTTTTGTTTTAAGTGCAGCAAACAAAGTAGTAAATAAAATAAAGCAAGACAAAAACAAAGTAAAGAGATTGGAAGTGGAGACTCCCCTTGCAGCGTGTCTTGATCTCCCGGCAACGGCGCCAGAAAACGGTCTTGATGCGCGTAGATGTAGACGTCCGTTGGGAACCCCAAGAGGAAGGTGTGATGCGCACGGCAGCAAGTTTTCCCTCAGTAAGAAACCAAGGTTATCGAACCAGTAGGAGCCAAGAAGTACGTGAAGGTTGTTGGTGGAGGAATGTAGTGCGGCGCAACACCAGTGAAACCGGCGCCAACGTGGAACCTGCACAACACAATCAAAGTACTTTGCCCCAACGTAACAGTGAGGTTGTCAATCTCACCGGCTTGCTGAAAACAAAGGATTAAGCGTATCGAGTGGAAGATGGTGTTTGTTTGCAAATAAAATTGAAAGCAGTAGAATGTATTCAGATGTAAAAGAATGGGGGTCCACAGTTCACTAGAGGTGTCTCTCCAATAAGATAACTAACATGCTGGGTGAAAAAATTACAGGCGGGCAATTGACAAATAAAGATTCAATACATATCAATGATGATTACTATGTGATTTAATCAGGGCATTACGACAAATTACATAGACCGCTATCCAGCATGCATCTATGGCTAAATAATCCACCTTCAGGTTATCATCCGAACCCCTTCGGTATTAAGTTGTAAACAACAGATAATTGCATTAAGTATGGTGCGTAATGTAATCAACACAAATATCCTTAGATAAAGCATCAATGTTTTATCCCTAGTAGCAACAACACATCCACAACCTTAGAACTTTCTGTCACTGTCCCAGATTAAATGGAGGCATGAACCCACTATCGAGCATAATTACTCCCTCTTGGAGTTACAAGTATCAACTTGGCCAGAGCCTCTACTAGCAACGGAGAGCATGCAAGAACATAAACAACACATATATGATAGATTGATAATCAACTTAACATAGTATTCTATATTCATCGGATCCCGCCAAACACAACATGTAGCATTACAAATAGATGGTCTTGATCATGTTAGGCAGCTCACAAGATCTAAACAATGATAGCACAAGCGGAGAAGACAACCATCTAGCTACTGCTATGGACCCATAGTCCAAGGATGAACTACTCACGCATCAATCCGGAGGCGGGCATGATGATGTAGAGCCCCTCCGGTGATGATTCCCCTCTCCGGCGGGTGCGGCGATCTCCTGAATCCCCGAGATGGGATTCGCGACGGCGGCGTCTCTGGAAGGTTTTCCGTATCGTGGCTCTCGGTACGGGGGTTTCGCGACGGAGGCTTTAAGTAGGCGGAAGGGTAGGTCGGGCGGCGCGAGGGCCGGACAAAGGGCAGCGCGGCCGGCACTGGCGCGCAGCCACAGTGTCTGGCCACCTCGTGGCCCCACTTTGTCTCCCTTTCGGGGAAGCTTCGTGTAAAAATAGGCCCATGGGCGTTGATTTCGTCAATTCGAGAATATTTCCTTACTAGGATTTCTGAAACCAAAAACAGAAAACAGAATGGCACTTCGGCATCTTGTTAATAGGTTAGTGCCGGAAAATGTATAATAATGCTGTAAAGTATGTATAAAACATTCAAGTATTGTAATAAAAGTAGCATGGAACATAAGAAATTATAGATACGTTTGAGACGTATCACCCCCCTCACGCCAACATCATCACCGGGAAGTGGGTCTTCAAGCACAAGTTCCATCCGGACGGTACCCTTGACCGTCACAAGGCGCGATGGGTGGTTCGCGGCTTTCGTCAGCGCGCCGGCGTCGACTTCACCGACACCTTCGCCCCGGTTGTCAAGCCCGGGACGATCCGCACCGTTCTTCAGCTCGCGGTCTCCCGCGCATGGCCCGTGCATCAGATGGACGTCTCCAACGCCTTTCTTCACGGCCATCTCGAGGAGCAGGTCTTCTGCCAGCAGCCCACTGGGTTCGTCGACAGCGCCCACCCCGACCATGTGTGCCTGCTCTCGCGCTCGTTATACGGGCTCAAGCAGGCACCACGCGCCTGGTACCAGCGCATCGCAGCGTTTCTTCACCAACTCGGCTTCCGCTCCACCCGCTCCGATGCATCGCTGTTCGTGTACAACAACGGCGACACCACCGCGTATCTGCTGCTCTACGTCGACGACATCATCTTAACGGCCAGCTCCACGGACCTCCTGCGACAGATCACCGAGCGTCTTCGCGCTGAGTTTGCTCTCAAGGACTTGGGGCCTCTGCACTACTTCCTCGGCATCGAGGTCGTACGTCGCACCGACGACTTCTTCCTTCATCAGCGCAAGTACGCCCATGAGCTCCTGGACCGCGCCGGTATGCTTAATTGCAAACCCGCGGCCACGCCTGTCGACACGAAGTCCAAGCTCTCCGCCACAGACGGTTCCTTGGCCACGGACGCGTCCTCTTACCGCTCCATCGTCGGTGCCCTGCAGTACCTCACCTTGACCCGCCCCGAGTTGCAGTATGCTGTTCAGCAGGTGTGCCTTCACATGCACGCTCCGCGGGATCCTCATTGGGCTGCGGTCAAGCGGATTCTCCGCTACATTCGTGGTACCATGGACTTCGGTCTCTCGCTCCACGCCTCCACCGCCACGGACATCGTCGCCTACTCGGACGCCGATTGGGCCGGCTGCCCCGACACGCGTCGCTCCACGTCTGGCTACTGCGTCTACTTCGGCCCTTCGCTCATCTCCTGGTCGTCTAAGCGACAGCCCACGGTATCTCGCTCCAGCGCCGAAGCGGAGTACCGGGCTGTTGCTAACGCGGTTGCCGAGGTCTCCTGGCTGCGGCAACTCCTCGTTGAGCTCTCATGTCCTGTCGCCAAAGCCACCGTGGTCTACTGCGACAACGTCTCCGCCGTCTACCTCTCCGCCAACCCGGTCCACCATCGCCGCACCAAGCATATTGAGCTGGACATCCACTTTGTTCGGGAACAGGTGGCTCTTGGGCACATTCGAGTACTTCATGTGCCCACCTCCCAACAATTTGCGGATATCATGACCAAGGGTCTTCCCACGGCATCTTTTGAGGAGTTCCGGTCCAGTCTATGCGTTCGACCAGGCGACGCTTCGACTGCGGGGGTGTTGAGATACATATCTTGTATATCCGGATGTGTATCCTCTGTAGTTATTGTATAGCGATACATATCTTTGTATTTACTATTGGGCCCGCCTCCTTCCTTGTATAGTCGAGGACGTGGCCTATATATGTACCGCCATATGCATCCGATCAATACATCGAGCATTGCATCTCATTCTACAGTTCTGACACAACACAACATTTTCCCCAATCTTGATTATTGAGGTGTCATCGAACAAATAATTTTAGTTTTGTAGGAATTAGATTTTTTTGGATAACAAGTCATCACGGCGCGTTATTGAATTTACTAATCTGTCATTTTTGATGTACAGTCATGTTTGAAACAAAATCTGCACCTTGTTCGTTTTTTATAGTGACAGAATCTGCAATTTGCTACCCAATACTCGTCATTTTTTTGGGGCGGACCCAACACTCATTATTTAACCAACAAAAAGTTGAAGCATGGCCCAACGTCCAATAGGCAGGCCAAAGCCCAACCGTGACGGACGCTCCTTATCCCTGTACGGAGGCAAAACCTATACACCTACCAGATTGGTGGCTACCGGCCACCGCACATCTCCTGGTCGGGTTTGGACCAGGCCGGCCCATTTATGTCTGTTTAGTGTAGTTCGTTTTTCTTTTTCTTTTTTTTTTCTGGTTTTTTTTTTCTGTTTTTCTTTTCTATTTTCTGTTTTCGGTTTTGTTTATATTTTTTCAGATTCGAAATTTTAATTTTTAAAAATTGTTCAAATTGAGAAAATGTTTAAATTCAAAAATATTCAAATTTGAGAACCGTTTAAATCTGAAAACCGTTCAAATTTGAAATCTGTTCAAAATATTTTCAAATGCAAAAATATAAAAAAATGTTTAAATTAAAAAATGTTCAAATTTGAAAACCGTTCAAATCTCAAAAACCGTTCAAATTTGAAACCGTTTAATTTGAAAACCGTTTAAATTTGATATCTATTCAAAATATTTCAAATGCGAAAATATTAAAATTCGAAAAAAGTTCAGATTCTAAATTTGTTCAAATTTTTAGAAAGTTTAGATTCAAATTTTATTCATATTCAACAAAACATAAATGAAATAGCAGAAGAAAAAAAGAAAGAAATGAGAGGAAAGTTACTCGGCGGCCCAGTACCTCCCGCCTGGGGAGTGCGGACGATTAACTTAATGGGCCGAGCCCATATACGCCCGGGGGGTGTGCGGTGCGTTCACTGCCACCGACTAGACTCGCTAGCGCGCTGGCGGAGGCGTCGTTTCACTGAAGGATGAGCGATCGTGGGCCGACCCATCAGATGGGCGCGATGGTAAAAAGTGAACCAAATACGCGTCAAAGCAAGATTCGAACCTTGGGCTCGATGTTCGGAGGGTCACTTGCCGCTGTAGTACTCAAGTATTTTGGATAATTGATTTGCACGAACATTCTTTTATGGAAAACAGTGAGGTTCCCCCGGACGATCGCGTCTTCGATCCTCCAGACGCAGCACTCAACGCGTATACCTGCGGGGCCCACGTTATCTCTTCCCTGTCTCATCTCTTTCGCAGCCATCATCCGATATCTCCTAGAATCTTGCGCGTGGACCGCGACAATGTCGATTCCCCGCGTTGCGTACCGGCGCCGCGCCCGCCGCCGCGACCGCGCGGCAGCTGCGGGAACTGCGCGGCGCCGCGCGCCGCGCCCTGCGCATGCATGGAGGCATGGCCGGGATCGTGGCCGGTTTTCCACGCTGCCGCCTATCTCCGTATGCTCATGGCCGTCTCTCCGCGCCGCCGCGACCAATCGCGTCGCCCCAAGGGAGTTTGCCGGCCAGCACCGTCGCTGGAAACCACGAGCCCGCGTCCATGGCTGGAGATGGAGCACCGCGCCCCCACGCTTTGCACCACCACCTCGCCTACCCGCCATGGCTACCATCCCTCCTTCCCGCCGCATCGCCCGCCACGATTCACTCCGGCTGCCATAGCCGGATGCGAGACCAGGGAGCTCGCCGCCGGCTCTGTCGCCGGCAACCACCAAGTGGTGCAAACCACGCCGATGCGAGCTCCACTATGGGTCTTCAGGGGCGACGGGTTCTTGCTAGGGGGTCCTCGTCGATGGCATCGATGCTAAAATAGTCGCCGCCGTTGCTACGTCTTGCACCCACTGCTACAAGAGGCTGCCGCCGTTGCTACATTCTACCTCATTCTGCTACATCCAACCGTTGCATGTGCTACATCTTGCGGCGCTGCTACATCCATCCACCGGCTGCTTCATCGCGGCCATTGCTACGGGGGCCAGGTTTTTGCGAGAGGCTCCGACAAATTCATTTTTGCTACTTTTGTTCTTGGTTTTTGCTATAATAGCATACGTTTTTGCTACAAGTTCTCGGCGAGGTCTCCGGCGAGTCTCGACGAGGTCGGTTTTGCTACAATAGCAAAAAAAAGCTGCTGCAATTTTTGTGTGTTTTTGCTACTTTAGCATATTTTTTTTGCTACCATGTCTCCGGTGAGGTTTCCGGCGACGCCTCCGGCAAGTTCCCGGGTGACATCTCCGGCGAGTTTTTTTGCGAGGTCTCCGATGAGATCGGTTTTGCTACAATACCAGAATTGTTTTGCTACAATAGTACAACATGTTTGCTACATCGTCTCCGGCGAGGTCTCCGGCGAGTCTCCGACGAGATCTGTGTGTATTTTGGGTGAACCGTGTTTTGCTACAATTGTGTTGATTTTGCTACAAACGAACCGTTTTTTGCTACTTTGGTACATTATGGTAGCAAAAGTGGGACTGAGGTATACTGTGACACGTGTCACGATCTGGACGGTCCAATTGAGTTAATCCAACGGCTGTCCACCCGGGGGATTAGAAATCTAATCCCCCGGGGGACGCTCAGCAGTCCCCTTCTTTTATCTATAGGCAAGGCGAGTTCTTCTTTTGTTTAGCATGGCCTTTTTTGGTGACCAGCGTCCTAGATAGGGATTTTTCCCTTTCTTTTCTTTTCATGCATGCTTTTACACGTATTTTTCTTTCGATTTTTTCTTCTTTTTTACATTCTTTTTCTACACTATGGTTTTTTCTTTGATTTCTTCTTTCTTACATTCTTTAATTTTCTTTTCATGTTTTAATTTCATTTAAGTTGTTGTTCCCCGCCATCTTTGTGTAGGTTGTTGTTCTATCTGTCTAGGTTGTTGTTCCCCTCCGTGTATGTTGTTGTTCCTCTCGGTCGATGTCGTTGTTTCCCTTCGTGTAAGTCGTTGTTCCCCTCCATTCTAGGCCATTGCTCCCCTCCATCCATATTGTTGTTCCTCTACCATGTTGGCCGTTGTTCCCCGTTGTCTAGGATGTTGTTCCCCACCGTCTAAACTGTTTGTTCCTATCGTCTAGGTGGTTGTTCCTCGCTGTCTAGGACCGTTGTTCCCCTCCATCCAGATTGTTGTTCCCCTACCATCTTGGCCGTTGTTCCCCGTCATCTAGGATGTTGTCCCCTCATTCAGGTTGTTGTTCCCGTCTGTTCATCTGTTTGTTCCCACCGCCTAAGATATTATTCCCAACCATCTAGGTTGTTGTTTCCCTCTTTCATGTTGTTCCCCTTCGTGCAGGTTGTTGTTCCCCTTCGTCTAGGTTCTTGTTCCGCACCGTCTATGTTGTTGTTCCCCTATGTTTTTGTCTACATGTCAAGTCACGGAAATCAGCTAACTTCCCATGTTTTTATTTGTTAATAAATATAGTGACGCTAAGCTAGCCACGTGAATGAAAGGAAAAAAAAAGCAAAACAACCTAGCTAGCTAGCTATCTAGCTACGTTTTTTTTGAAAACGACATCCCTCCTCTTTATTAACTTATAATGTGCGGAATACAAACGCCTTCGAGCGGATTAACAAGCCAATTATAACGACCTACGTAACGAGACACAAAGCTGAGCAGATCATGCGGCTCTTTATTCGATCGACGATTTTCATGCACGTAAACCACCTCGACAAGTCCCTCGCCACACCTTGATCTCTGTAAGACATGGCTATACTTGAGTTGACTTCCTTCAATGCCATTACCACAGGAAGCGATCGCTCGCTACTCGTATCTTGGACAGATCGAGGTCAAGAGCAAGGTTCAGGCCCTCCCTCTGCCATTGCTTCTAGAGTTTCGGTCGTGATCGCATGAAACACCACCGCGGAGGCCCCAGAAAAACCCCTTCATCCGGCGTGCCACGGCTGCCACCGCTCCGCCCTCCTAGTCTTTGCAAGCCCTGCGTCCACATTCACCTTCGCCACGCCCCTAGGTGGCTTGACCCGGCGGGTGCGATGGTGTCATCCTAGAGCTTGCTTTTCCACTTTATGGTTCTTACTAGACTGCTCCGGGTCTCTCGGAAAACTCTCAACAAAATGATGGGTGCTCAAAGGGCTTTGGAAGAGATCCTCATGAATTGCCTTCCGACGAGCGTGCCATATCGCCCAAGCGGTAACCACCATACACACTAGCTGGTCATGCGGCAATGTATCAATCATAGTGAACAGCCAATTCCGTGCCTCTGGTTCTTGCGTCTGACACATATGTTCGACCATTTCTTCACACGATAGTGTCCAAACACTCCTTGCCATTGCAGTCTAGCAGCGAGTGTCGCCAAGAATCATCCTTCCCGCAGATGCCACATACCCGAGTCGTAGATATATGCCTATGGTGCAATACATCCATCGTCGGTAACGAATGCTTTGGGCCAGCCGCCACAAGAAGTTCTTCGGTTTTGCCGGCACCTGAATCTGCCATAGCCGAGTCCAGCTTTTCTCTCTCCCCCGGTGGTCAGAGCTTGTCGCTGTCCCCTCAAGCCAGGCCTCCTGTAACATCCCAAAAATTTCAAAACAACAAAATGAATTTCCCTAGTTCTAAATTTTGGAACCAACAAAAACTTTTATTAAATTAAGTTTGATACATAGTGATCTTGATTAATTCTTGTGCTTTTGCCATGATTGTTTAATTAGTATTTGAAATACTCTTAAACCCTAAACCTCACACCCCTTTTTACCATCCAAGTTAAAATAAAATAAAAAGAATTTAAATAAGAAAAAGGGCATATGTGCCTATGGCTATTTTTATAAAACTTTACCCTAGGCCTTTCCACTTTATTTAGAGGATTGGAAAACTTCATAAACCTTAGCTAGTACTTTCCCAATCAAAACCAAGGTGAAACAAAAAGGAATAAAAGAAAATTAAACATATGCATAGAAGCATATGTGGCACTTAGCCATTTTATCAAATCTTGTCCTATGCACTCCTACTTTGCCCAAATGGTGTGAAACCATCTCTAGACCTAATCTAATACTAAATAAACCCTAAACCATGCCTAAGTGAAGCAAAGAAAAAGAAAATAAGAAATTAAGAAAAATGCACTTCATCACATATATGTGGCTATGGCCAATTTTGCAAATCTTTAATCTAGACCCCTTTGGCTTGCACCATTGGTTGTAAATGGTTACTAAACACTTATAAACACTTTTGGAATCAAATAAACTCAAATCAAATAAATTTGAATTCAAAATGAGCTTACATACATTAATGGTCAAAATTGGCAATCTTAATATCATACCCACTTTGAGCCCTTTTATTGGGAGATTCTCAAACCAAACCCTCTCAACTCTTTGCCCCTCATCCAAGACCTCATCAAGATGAACATTTTTCGTGTTGACCACTTTGACCAAATCATTGACCATTGCTCACAATAGTCAATCCAAAATGCCACTTTAACACAAATTCTAGATTCCCCCAAATTATAAAATTTTCACAAATCAATTCCAAATTCCAAACCAATGCCACACATTGCTGCCCAACATCATTTAGAACCCATCCATCACGAAAATTGATCAAAATTCATCACACATGAGACCATAGCACATAATCAAATTAATGCCATAGAGTACAACCACTATTCCAACCACTATTCACACCTCACTCTCTCTCTCTCCTTGAGCTCATCCATAGTACCACTAGTACCACACAACCACCCTCATGACATCACTTAGCATTGACATCATCCACATGAACCAAGACAAGCCAAGTACATGACCTATGTCACACACATTTTGGCATAAATCAAGTGTGCACTCTCTAGTCCTCTCCAATCATGCCCACCTTGTCTAGTACCATGCCATCACCTCACTCCACCCAGCCAAGCACCAGAGACAAGAAGAAATGCACCAAACCCACCAATGCCACACCATGCCACTCCAAATGATCACCACCATGCCACCACCTACCCCTGGCCCTTTTCCCTCTCTCTCACCATGTCATCTACACTCCCCTCGACCCTAGACAACTACTAGACATGACCATGAGACAAGGAGAGCAAGTGGTGAACCAAAAGGCTCATGCCATTGCTCATGATCACCAACCCGTGGCCACCCATGTCCCTCTTCGTGCACACTGCAACCCAGCTGCTCCCACTGCGCCACCACACTCCTCTCACTCCCACTCACCTGCTAGACATCATCGTTGACCTGCCCACGCACCAGGAGGACGCCACGACGCGACGCCCTCAAAGGACGCCGACATCGGAAAGGTCCTGGTCGGCCTTGTTCACCAAGTTTGGGCTAGGCCCGTGTATCTTTATAATAGGTTACGTAGAGATTAGAGTTTATCTGCACGGTTTAGTGCACGCCCACATTAGAAAGTCCCCTGGACTATAAATATGTACCTAGGGTTTATGGAATAAACAACAACCAACGTTCAACACAAACCAATCTCGGCGCATCGCCAACTCCTTCGTCTCGAGGGTTCCTCCGGTAAGCACCATGCTGCCTAGATCGCATCTCGCGATCTAGGCAGCACGAGCCTGCCTAGTTGTTCATGCGTTGCTCGTGCTGAAGCCTTTTTGATGGCGAGCAACGTAGTTATCGTAGATGTGTTAGGGTTAGCATTGTTCTTAGCATCATATGCTTACGTAGTGCAACCCTTGCGCGTCTAGCCGTCCTTGTGCCTCATCATGGGTGCAGGGGCGGCACCCCGCTTGATCTTTATTTAGTAGATCTGATCCGTTACGGTCGCTCCTTGATTCATCAAGGATTAGTTTAATATCTGCAATAGTTAGGCCTTACAAAGGGTTGGAGGATCCAGCGGCATGCAGGGTGTAGTTTGCTGCCCCTAGACAGGACGTTCCGAGGATCAACCTAGTGTTGGTTTTTAGGCCTTGTCTAGGGCTGGCTTACGTTTACCGTGCGTGAGCGCGAGGCCCAATCGTGAGTAGGATGATCCGATTATGCGGTGAGAACCCTAGATCGTCGTGGATCTCATATGCTTTATCTTGATCAAGCAGGACCACCATATATTCGGCCACCTTGGACGAATCATGGGTGGATCGGCTCCATGAGCCGATTCACATGAGAGCCGATCGAGGCTCGTATTTAACGTGTACGTGTGTGCCTGCAGGAAACTAAGCGAGGCATCATCCACACCTTCCGACCAGGTATAGGTCAGTGCACGCCTGCGACCCGTCGGCGCGCGACCAGGAGGCTGCGGGCCGTCGCTGCGAGGACCAGGGCCAGCCGCAGCCCTAGTCATTCCCGGCTCTACGGTGTTGGCCGGTCATTGCCCGCCGGTGGGTTTCGCGTCAACACATTCTGGCACGCCCGGTGGGACATTCGGACAATCTTCAACGACAACCATCTCGCCATCCACATCAGAGATGGCGAAAAGCACCCCGGTCGAGTACGAGGATCGGAATGGCAAAGTCAGGGCCCTCTGCGAGGCCGACCTCATCGGCCCTTCCCACGACGCCCGCTACCGTGGCGTCAACACGGTCGACCTCAGCCACTCCATAAGGGAACCAGGGTTCTCGTTCGATGCCAATATGGCAGGGTTCGTGATCCGCCATGACGCGGACAAAGCGGAGAGCAGCCACTCTCATGGCAAAGAGAAAGAGGGAGCCGGTCCACGAGACCGGCCCCAGGACGACGATGACCAAGGAGGAGGAGAGAAGCATGCGGTATCCACGCCCATCATCTGTGCATCTCCTCAGCAAATACGATCAGCCATACGACCGACGTCACCGCAACGGCGAAGGCGATCAAAGAGATCATCGGTCTGGTGCAGACGGGAGGTATCGTCGGAAAAACGACCACGACGACGGGTATGAACGTCGCGCCAGGGGGAAGTCCAAGGAGCAAGACGACATCGACAAACACTGGAACTGTTCCTTCTTCAGGCACTGCTGGGATTCAGGAATAAGCCGATTGCCAACAATCGGCAACTGTCCAAAATGCACACAGCGAAGGAGAAGGACGAACGAAGTTGTAGTGTTCAAACGCCTGGGGCCTTTCCCACCTCAAAGTAAACGGACTGAGTCATCTCGGAAGAAGACTTCGAGGGGTCGGATAGAGAGAAAGATGAGTACCACCAACCAAGGTGGTGCCCTGGTGGACTCAGCCAGTCTCGGGAGCGCCGGGTGCAACGGCCGCGAAGCTTGGAAGAAGCCGAGGCACAGTACCTGTACATGTTGAGAAGAGCGCGGCCCGATCTGGCCGCGAGAATCCAGCAGATAGTGGAGGCAAAGGCGCACCCGCCGAAGAAGGTATGGCGCCCCAAACAGGCTAAAGCCGATGCACTGGCGTCGGCTGATGCCAAGGCAGACGCATCGGTACACACAGACATGGCCCAGAAGTGGGCAGCATACGAGCGCGCCATCCAAAATTGTACCAAGTCAAGCACGAACGCGTCACCCTGATCGAGAAGGACAAAGGTTCTGCAAGAGATCAGGAGTTTACCAATGTTGAGTGGACCCGGGGGGCAAAACCCGTGTCCTGCAAGGGGGCAAAGCAACCAGGGCCGGTGAAGGGATTCGACTTCGATTTGAGCAAAACGGAGCAGATTTTTGATTGGCTCCTGAAGAAAAAACAGCTGAAGTTGCCCGACGGCCATGAAATCCCCACGTTACAAGAGGTAACCGGCAGACCATACTGCAAATGGCATGACACGTTCACCCATGCCACCAATGACTGTGAAGCTTTGCGCGGACAGATTCAGTTGGCGATAGAGCAAGGCCGGTTACTCTTCGATCAGTTTGCCATGAAAGTTGACGCGCAGCTATCCCCGGAGGTCAACATGGTCGATCTCGGCCATTGCATAAAACGCGAGCCAGGTGGTTCGTCTGATATCGATAGGGCAGGGCTTGCAGATCGCCGGTGCACGGATAAGCCCGAGAGCATTCGCTCCCGCAGAAAAGGCGAAGAAGAAGCCGATCCACACGATCGGCCCCAAACGATGAAAAGGAACGCCGACTACGGTTGGCTGATATCGTCCTCAACGGACGCTTTACCTATTTTCCGCATTAGCCTAGAAGGCGATGGAAAACTAGGGAACGGGTTTGCGTCGGCTGACCAGCTAAAAGAGGTTGAGGGAATCCAGAAAGAGATTAAGGAGTTGTTAGACACCGAGTTCATCAGGCCATGCAGGTACGCCGAAGGAATTCCCAACGTTATACCTATGGAGAAAAAGGATGGCCGGTGGCGCGTTGCCATAGACTTTCGAAGCCTCAACATTCTGTGAATAGTCGGATCGACAACCACAAGGGAAGACGATTCCAGCGATCGGCTGAAATTACTCACACCACCCTTGTTTACTATGTGCTATTTCTCATGGTGGGTGGCTGAAAAAGCCGGTATCTTCAATCCCTTGAAGGATTCGGCTCGGGGGGCATGCACATGGAGAAGGCACAAAGGCTCGAAGTAGGGAGGCCGATTCATGGATCGGCCTGCTAAAAAATAAAATCGAAAATACAGAAATTTTTGAGCACAGCCGATGCGTAGTCATCGACTTAAGGATTCAAAGCTGATGCACAGCCATCGACTCAAGGAATTTAAGCGGAAGCTTAACCAGAGCAGGCCTTTCATTGAGATTGCCTGGCGACTCGGGCCCTCTCTTCAGTAACTTCCAACCCTGGCCAAAGCGGTCATCCAGGTGGGTTGAATGTCATTTTCACCAAATGTTGCCCAAGCAAGTTGCAGTACCTAGATTACATGGCCAGGCAGCTCACCACGGAAGCTCTCTGGTGTTAACAACCGAGTCGGTCAGAATCGGCTGACGCTGTACCACAGTGGAGGGGCTGATAGTGGCCCAATGCAGCGGTACAACTTCACTCTCGCCTTGATCGAAGGCTCGGGGGGCAGCGAGCCAATGGTGTTGAGATGGGTTGGCTCTGCATCGTAACCAGGTTGAACGAGAGAAGTTTGAAGGAGGGGCCATCATCAGTGGTTAGGCCTCAGACCAGTTCATTACGGCACAGGAGCGTAACATCGTTGGAAAAGCTGTGGGCAAACACTTGTTGAGCAGAGGTATCAGCTTCAACGTCCGGGTCGTCAGGGTTTCTAGAAGCATTAACCCAGGAGTTGTGTTATCAGGACGAACATCATATTTGGGTGATGATTAAAGTCTAAGGGCCTTGGGATCCCAAAGCTACGCGTCGGACCTGTTCGATGGAAAGTGTGGATCTGAATCCTATGGGCTGCAGGTTGACGTTTGAGGAGTCAATCAGATCGATCTTTTTGCGATTTATTTGGAAGCTGATGTCTTGCCATCGGCTCATCAAGCAGTTACCGGATTGACAATCGGCGGACTCAGCATAAAAGGAAATCGGCAAATCAAGTTAAGGGAAGTTCTTCATTAATGAACAAGATTTCTTACAAGGGGAGAGCCGATTGCTCGACGAAGGGAGAATAAAGGAAAGGTCTATTGACTAATCTACTACTGATAGGTCTATATTAGTAGATCCTAGTCTATGGACCATCACTGCCCTCGTCGTCGTCCTCAGAACCCTCATCGGCACTGCTGCCGATGGGCTCCTCGTCGCTACTCCCATAGCCCTCTACGGGAGCCTCATCCTCGTCTTCATCGTCGCTGCTGTCGTCGTCCCACCACATGCGGAGGCGCTTCGCCGGCGGATAGCCCTCCAGGGAGTCGTCGTCATCGTCGTCATCCACCTCTTCCTCCTCTTCAGAGGTGGGGCAGCCTTCCCAGGGGACGTCCTCGCTTTCCGGTTCCGGTTTCTCGTCGACGAGGAATTGAAGATCTTCGTCCCCACTGGTCAGGGGCTGGTCGTCTTCAGACCAGGCGGAGGAGGCATGGTCCTCCAGGTCCCATTCTTCCGGGGCGCGGATGTCCGGCGGTGTCTCGCGGGAGGAGGAGGACCCATAGGAAAGCTCGGAGGAGGAAGAAGACATGGTGGTGTAGGGGGTTTTGGGTGCTAATGCGAAGGGGATGAAAGATGAGCAGGCTGTTTAGAACGGCTAAATAGAAGGGATGTGAGGGAAATTTAATGCCACAGCAGTTTCCAAGGAAGTGATGCCTAGCAGGAAAATTTTGCGGACGCGTGGAGAAGTGGAAGGGGCAAGGCATCATAATGGGAGATTCTGCGGTGATTTTTGCTCTGCCACGACATGACCCGACGAGATAAAAGCATAATGATTTTGGAAATGTCATTTCCAAAACCAGGGGGGCATGTGTTATCACCAGAATTTGGCCAAGTCAGAGGTGGGCCGCGATCAAGATGGACTTGAAGATATACATATAGAAAGGATATCTGGATCGGCCTTGTTCACCAAGTTTGGGCTAGTTAGCCCGTGTATCTTTATAGTAGGTTACGTAGAGATTAGAGTTTATCTCGTGCACGGTTTAGTGCACGCCCACATTAGAAAGTCCCCTGGACTATAAATATGTACCTAGGGTTTATGGAATAAACAACAACCAACGTTCAACACAAACCAATCTCGGCGCATCGCCAACTCCTTCGTCTCGAGGGTTCCTCCGGTAAGCACCATGCTGCCTAGATCGCATCTCGCGATCTAGGCAGCACGAGCCTGCCTAGTTGTTCATGCGTTGCTCGTACTGAAGCCTTTTTGATGGCGAGCAACGTAGTTATCGTAGATGTGTTAGGGTTAGCATTGTTCTTAGCATCATATGCTTACGTAGTGCAACCCTTGCGCGTCTAGCCGTCCTTGTGCCTCATCATGGGTGCGGGGGCGGCACCCCGCTTGATCTTTATTTAGTAGATCTGATCCGTTACGGTCGCTCCTTGATTCATCAAGGATTAGTTTAATATCTGCAATAGTTAGGCCTTACAAAGGGTTGGAGGATCCAGCGGCATGCAGGGTGTAGTTTGCTGCCCCTAGACAGGACGTTCCGAGGATCAACCTAGTGTTGGTTTTTAGGCCTTGTCTAGGGCTGGCTTACGTTTACCGTGCGTGAGCGCGAGGCCCAATCGTGAGTAGGATGATCCGATTATGCGGTGAGAACCCTAGATCGTCGTGGATCTCATATGCTTTATCTTGATCAAGCAGGACCACCATATATTCGGCCACCTTGGACGAATCATGGGTGGATCGGCTCCATGAGCCGATTCACAGGACAACCGAGCCGATCGAGGCTCGTATTTAACGTGTACGTGTGTGCCCTGCAACTAAGCGAGGCATCATCCACACCTTCGACCAGGTATAGGTCAGGTGGCACGCCCTTGCGATCCCTCTTCGTGCACACTGCAACCCAGCCGCTCCCACTGCGCCACCACACTCCTCTCACTCCCACTCACCTGCTAGACATCATCGTTGACCTGCCCACGCACCAGGAGGACGCCACGACGCGACGCCCTCAAAGGACACCGACGTCGGCCTCGTCCTCGTGTGCCCTGCACACTACGTCTGCAGGCCAGCCACTGTGCACGCGTCCTCCTCTACCCCCTACCTCCCTGCTGACGCCATGGCACGGGCCAGAGAACCCTGCACATGACGCGCCCGGCGACATGGCCACCATGCCGGCCACGTCACGCCCCACCTCTCTAGCGCCTATATAAACCCCGCCCCTCGACCTGGACATCACCACACAACCCAGCAGCATCCCCTTCTTCCCCCTAGCGCCTCCCTCTCGCCCTCCTCGCAGCTCACCGGCGTCCACAAGCTCGCCGGCGACCACACCAAAAGCCGCCCAGATTTTTTCCACCATAGCCTCCAACACCTATACCAAAGTTGTAGCCCTTGGAAATACCTTTCCAACGCAACAAACCACGCCTCAATCCGAGCTCCGAGGTGAAAGTTAGAGCCCCCGCAAGGTTGCAGAATCGCGAGGTAGGCGATGAACCAGCGCCGTCCGATCCCGATCCAGCGCACCGCGTGCGTCGCCTGCACCCGACGTGCATGCCCCATGCACGTGTGGCCCAGGCCGCCGCTGGGCCGGCCCATTTCGTTTCCCGCCCCCGTTTGATTCAAATTTCGTTTAATTCTTTTTCAGTTAAATTGCTCTCAGATGCCTTGCTAGAAATCAAATATCTCCAAATCTACTTGGCCATTTTTCGTGAATTTCATATGGTTGGAAAGCCTGTGAAATTATCTATCCAATGCCACTGGATTCAAACCCATATCTGTTGTAGAATTAAAGTAGCAAAATAAACAAGACATGGACTTTTCTGACTTAGAATAATTATTAAAAATCAACCCTTTTGAATTTTGAGGTGATTCCACCTCTCATAATTCACATTTCACAAACTCTAATTGTTTATGTAAAAATATGATATAGTTACTGTGTATGATCATGGGCTAGATTCAAATAGTGGCTATATGGCCATTTCTAGCTCATTTAAACTATTTCAAAAATAGTATTTAAATTATATGAGGTGTAGCATCTCATTTAAATCATTACTCCAAGTGATTCAATGTGAGTTGATTACACATGTCTTCATGACCCATATGTTCTTATTTGAAAATATTAAATCATTTTCATCTTAGTATTTAAATTGTTCCAACTAATTATTAAATCATATGAGATGTATTCTTCTCATTTAAATCTTTGTCTCAAGTAATTCTACATGAGGTAGAGACCATGGTCTATCAATTCTCATATTGAATTATTTGATGATATTAAATCATTACTATGTTGGTATTAAATTGCATGAGGTGCATCACCTCATTTAAATCATTTTCCCAAATGATGAGTATGAAGTGTTGACCTTGGTCAACATGAGTTCATATATTATCAAATGAGGAAATTAAATCTTAAATAATATTCAATGAGAGGAAAGTATTTCTCCAAAGAAATAAATAGAAACCCTAATCAATATTTGTAATGAGAGGAAATTATTTTAAAAGAAAACAAAGTCAACCAACATGTTAATAATGTGGTGATGCTAGAATAGCTTGTGTGAGCCATTTGTGTGATTAGTCTAGCACTTAAGTATTGTTTGGTGATTGCATCCTCGTATTCGTTTATAGACGCTAGTACCGGAGACTATCAAGAGGAGGAGGCTTTCTACCAAGAGGAAGAAGAAGAGAACTTTGATCACTACTCCAACCAAGGCAAGCTATACTCTTGCAAGCTAATATTCTTTCTAAGTGCAAAGCTCTACAAGAGCAAGGCACCACCACATTTTACTTTATGCTTATTGAGCCCCTCCCAAGTTTTTACTTACAAACTTTTACTTACAAGATTTATTGCTTTGGTTTTATCAAAGTACTTTTTGATTCATGATTCACTTGGTCTAGAGTAGAACAAGATCATCAAATTTAGCCTAGAACAATGAAAGCCAGATAGCACCCCTCATGATTAGTTGCTAGTGCTAACAAATAAAATTGACTACTCTAGATGGGAACTTGTGAAATGAAATGACTTTGAAAACCTTGGAATGATGAGTCATTCTATTGAAAGATTTTGAAGGTGAATGTGACTTGTGAATGACATGGTGAACTTTACAAAAACTGATGGTTGGGTTCGGATGCGATACCATTCCAATTTTACAAGTACCCCCACAATACCTGATATGGGTAGGGCTTAACTAGAAGTTTATGTATCTTAGTATGGGTTCCCTCTAAACAAGCGTCATCGGGGTTATGCCAAGGCTGCCTCCAAAGAAATATGGAATGATGTGATATGACGTGAATATGAGGTGAATGTCCGGCCCAAGCCCTGTGCAGTTGACGGTTTGTCTTCACTGGGAGGCCAAGCTCATGGGGAGAGGTGCCTATACTAGGATATGTAAGTGAAAGGTTATGGTTGGTAGTCCGCACACGGAGTGTGATAAATCAGGGCCAGTTAACCCTGACGGATTATTGCAAATGTTGTGGCACAAGTGTACGACCTCTGCAGAGTATAGATCTATTCGAATAGCCGCGTCCACGGTTATGGACGGTTGGAAAGGCCATACTGTTCCGTCATCAGAACTTTTCAAAAATGTGACATGTGAAGGGTGACTTGTGATTTGAACTTGAAAGGTGAATGGTGAACTTGACTTGAATCACAACTGAGTTGTGGGAATGACACTAATGTTCCCACTTGAGTTAGTTAGCAAATGAAGAGTCTTTTACTAAATTCTTATGAAATAAAATTGGCTTTATGCAAATAAACTTAGAGCTTAGCACCCCCTTACTATAGCTGATAGTGCTTACCTTAGTATTAGTTTGCGAGTACTTTAAAGTACTCATGGCTTTGTCCCTGGCTATTTAAATGGCAGACTATGAAGGAGAACAGCGTACGAGGAAGATGGACAGCGGGACGTCTACGACAACTAGGATCACTCGACGTCAACAGTTGCCTGTGGAATAGATGGACCGCCGTTACTTCGCTTCCGCTATGTGTTTTGTAATAGGATCTCTAGATCCACTATGATGTATTAAGGCTGGATCATGTGATCCCTCTATGTAAGACAATTATGGGTTGTAATGAATGATGTGTTGTGATATCAATCTATTATGTCTCGCAAAAACAATATTCCTGGGATTGCGATGAATGGCATAATAGGCATCTGGACTTAAAAATCCGGGTGTTGACAAGTTGGTATCAGAGCCATTGTTGACCTTAGGAGACCCTAGTTAGAATGGACGTCTGGAAAACTTAGTTTCAAAACTAATGAAGTGAATATTTATGAAAACTTATTCTCACTCTTATCCTTGAGATCTTTTTCAAAGAAAGAAATCCATACTCTACTTTTCCTTGTAATATTACATAAAATTTTGCACACTTAATCACTTCTCTAACTTACTCATCCTAACTGCTCACAGATGGAATACCAATGGGAGTGCTATCAGCTTGGTCACGGAGGAGAACTGAGGTTCGAAAAGGATTTGAAGCAACTAGTAGAATATCTAGGACACCCATATCCCGAGTTCTTCGGAACACCCCTCAATAATCAGTTGGGAGGACCACCTCGGTGGGAAGTTTCTGCTGATCTAGGAAGAAAGCTTGGAGCCCCAGTATGGGAAACCATATGGTTTTCTGTAACGGGGAACACCTGGAAGGAAGGACTAGTCAGAGCTATGCAAGAAGCAATCGCCCGTCTGTGTGGACAAAATGAGAACAAGATCCGAAACACTCGTTTCATCTACTACCCAAGACATGACTCCATGGGAAGATCGCTGACCATGCCACCACACACGAAGATGAACCACTATGTAGCACACCAGGACTTCAGGCTGTACAAAACCCGTAGGGATTTGGACAACGCCCTCGCCCTTCGCCAAGCACCTCAACAGTGAAGACGAAGAATTCCCCCTGAAGAGTAGTATCATTAAAGCACTTGAGTAGGTGTGAGTTGTATCAGGATCCCCTTGTATCGTAGAGCGATGAATGGTTCTTCAAACCAACGGTGTGTTAGAATTGTAATGTGTGATGTTTGGTATGAATGAAAAAGTGTTGTTGGTTTTACCCCCGCAACACTACTCAAATTTTCAAGTTATGAACTTTTTGAACTTTAACTCAAACAAACCATAGAAATTTCCCTCTTATCTTATCACCTACCTCAATCTTCAGATGGCCCCACCAACCCGCAGCACCAACCAAGACGCCATGATGCAAATGCTGCAGATGATGATGGAAGACCGCGAAGCCGAGAGAGCTGAACGACAAGCCAACATTGCTGCACTGCAGCAGATAGCTCAGACCAATCAGGGCCATGGAAACCACGATCACCCTGGATCGAAGCTGAAGAATTTCCAAAACACTAATCCCCCAATGTTTAGCAAGACCGAAGAGCCCCTAGATGCTGATGACTGGCTCCAGACAATGGAGAACAACCTCGAAGTTGCGGGAGTTGAAGCCGCAGAGAAAGTGCTGTTCGCCACGCACTACTTAGCAGGACCAGCAAGAGCTTGGTGGACCAGCACCCGTGCCATGAATGCAGGACAGATGATGACCTGGGAAGACTTCAAGCTGAAGTTTAGCAAATATCATGTGCCCCAAGGACTGATCAAGAAGATGAGAGACGAGTTCCGCGAACTCAAGAAAGGAAGGATGTCCGTGGTAGAATACCGCGATAGGTTTCTTACTCTGTCAAGGTACGCCCCGGATGAGACCGACACAAATGAAAAGAGGAAGGAAAGATTTCTGAACGGGGCATGACGAGATGCAAACTGTGTTAGTGAACATTCCGTTCGCTGACTTGGAAGCCCTGGTAGACTCAGCAATACAGATGGAAGGGAAGCTGAACCAAGCCAACGAGAACCGCAAGAGAAGGATGATGACCCAGAATGGACCCCACCATGCACAGAAGCACCGCAACAACTCAACTGGAGGATTTGCCCCAAGATACAACAAGCCCCCTGCTCAGACTTACCGCCCAAACTACTCCAACAATAATGGAGGACCCCCGAAGCCCGGAGGTTACAACAACAACAACAACAACAACAACAACAACAACAACAACAACAACAGCACCAACAACCACAACAACAACCACCCCAATGGTAACAACAACAACCCCAATGCCCCAGGACTGGAAGCAACACTGTTCCCGTCAACCCCAAAGACAAGTCCACCGTCAACTGCTATGAATGTGGAGTTGTGGGTCACTACTCCAACGAATGCCCCAAGAAGCTTGCCAAGATTGCTGCCAATACCGCAGCACCGCGCAACGCCGCTGGGAAGAAGGAACCAGAACGACAACAACGGTCGTTTCTACCACATGACTGCCAATGAAACCCAGGAAGCCCCTCAGGCCATGCCAAGTATGTTCCCCTGTTAAACTCACTGCTCAATCTCTCTTAGGAACCTAACTTTTCTTAAAATCTCGGGACGAGATTTGTTTAAGGGGGAAGGGTTTGTAACATCCCAAAAATTTCAAAACAACAAAATGAATTTCCCTAGTTCCAAATTTTGGAACCAACAAAAACTTTTATTAAATTAAGTTTGATACATAGTGATCTTGATTAATTCTTGTGCTTTTGCCATGATTGTTTAATTAGTATTTGAAATACTCTTAAACCCTAAACCTCACACCCCTTTTTACCATCCAAGTTAAAATAAAATAAAAAGAATTTAAATAAGAAAAAGGGCATATGTGCCTATGGCTATTTTTATAAAACTTTACCCTAGGCCTTTCCACTTTATTTAGAGGATTGGAAAACTTCATAAACCTTAGCTAGTACTTTCCCAATCAAAACCAAGGTGAAACAAAAAGGAATAAAAGAAAATTAAACATATGCATAGAAGCATATGTGGCACTTAGCCATTTTATCAAATCTTGTCCTATGCACTCCTACTTTGCCCAAATGGTGTGAAACCATCTCTAGACCTAATCTAATACTAAATAAACCCTAAACCATGCCTAAGTGAAGCAAAGAAAAAGAAAATAAGAAATTAAGAAAAATGCACTTCATCACATATATGTGGCTATGGCCAATTTTGCAAATCTTTAATCTAGACCCCTTTTGTAACATCCCAATTTTAAATTTTTAAAGTTCATGCATTGCATGCATTGCATCATGCCAACATTGCATTAATAGGGAAAATCCAAAATTCAAATTCGTTTTAAAACCCCGAACCCCAAAACGGCACAATTAGCCACTTAGGCATATGCCAAACTTTTGTTTTATAAATATTTTTATTTTGTTTCAAAAGTTGTCTCATAGTGAAGACCTTTTCACAAGGAATCCGTAGATATTTTATTCGTATTTTTCCGACTATTTTTGAGTGCTCAAATGCATATTCTAGTAAGAGAGAAATAAAATAAAAATAAAAACAAAAACGGGCCGACCCAAACTGGGCCGACCCAGTCAGCCGCACCAGGCCCAGCGCCGGCCAGGCCGCTCGCACGCCCGCTCCCACGCACAGCCCGCACGCGCGCTCGCCCCCAACCTCCAGCCGCCCCACGACGCACGCTGCGCACGCACGCAGACCACGCCGGCCAACTCCCGCCCACGATCCCCACTCGTCCCCTCCCTCTCGCTCCGAGGTCCCCAAAGCCCCGGCCTCCTCTCTCATTTCCCCCTCTTCTCCCTCTCTATTGCGCCCCCAGGCTGCTCCGATCTCTCGCCGTAGTTCGCCGGAGTTGCGCCACCTCCATCCGCCCGCCACGGCCGCCTGGGCCCGAACCACGCCGTGCCGCGGCTACCCCCATCACCGCCTCCGCGTGCCGCACCTCGTCCACGTTTTTACCCGAGCCGAGGACCACCGGAGCGCCGCCGCCGGCCGCCGTCCGAGCCGCCGCCACGTCATCCGCCTCGTCACCTCCACGTCGCGCCACGTCGCTGCCCAGTCGGCGCCACGTGAGCACCCTTTCCTTTCCTTTTATTTCTTTTCCAATTTCAGCAAATAATCTCAGCCGCAGATTCTAAGTAGATCCAACGGATTAGAAGCCTGATCCGTGTGAAGGGGTACGCACCAATAGGGAAGCGCCACATGTCCAGTGACCACCCTAGGTTTCGTTTAAACAGGATTTCGATAGTCCGCGCTTCATAAAAATCATAACCAGAGTTCTGTAGGTCCAAAAATTACAAATCATATACCGTTGGAATCCTAAAAATATAGGGAACATTATTGAACCATAAAATGTGAACTTGCAGAACTTTGAAAATCAATCATATTTATATGCCTAATCGGAGTACTATACCCGTAAAATGAGATCTACACACTCTTTTCGAGTGATTCCTTTTGCATATGCTTGCAAATGGAACCCTATGACCAGTAGCACCAAAATCATCATTTGTCTACTGTACCAAAACACCTTTTACAATTAATGGTAGTTGCCCTTCGCTAGTGCGACATAGTCGGTTCGCAATAATCCAACCAACCGTAAATCTTGACCATGGCATCATGCATATAGTGACAACTAGAGAACAACAAATGAAGTGCACTTGTGTAAACCTCATATGCATTTCATGTCTATGTTTGTGCATTTGTGTCTTGCATTGTGCTTATGGTGCAATGTTATCGGATTGTAGATTGTGATTGTGCTGACTGCAACGGTTGTGCTTGTGAAGATTGTGCCAACTCTCCACCTTATCCAGGCAAGTGACACACACCAAAAGTCCCAGTTTTAATTCTTGCACTGTAGTGTTTTTTATAGTAGACATGTCTAGGGTATATGCTTTGCTATGCAATCCCAGTAGTCTAGCTACCCCTACTTGACTTACTTTGTCGCCATTAAATTTAGTTGTTGCTCAGCTATGCTATAAAATGATTTTGATAGTGAGTTATGGAAAAACAACTAAGTTTAATGAATTACCTGGGTGGAATTGGTATTGCTCGGGTTATGTTGAGTGGTTCCCTGGGGTCATGTCGTCGAACCTCTGAACCGCCAGGTGTATCGCACTTGTGGACGGCCACCCAGGAACAAAGAGATAATAGACAACCTTGCTCATTAGCTTTCCGTACAGCCACATGCTAATATGGGCTCTGGCTTGATGGAGTATGTTGTGAGAACCCGGATCCTACGTGACAGATGATGTAGGGGATTGTAGGTTGGTACGGGTCCGTAGAGAATGGTCTGGGGGATTACTTCGGAAAAGTCTTGTCCTAGTCAACATCTGTCCATTTGAGCAAAATGTGCTTCATGGAAGAAGAGCAGACTAGGTCATGTGGGTAAATTGTACAACCTCTGCAGAGTGTTAATCTAAGTACTTAGCCGTGTCCCCGGTTACGGACAATTGAGCGAACTGACAAGGATCCTGTTCGAAAGTCTCCTCATTCCAATTTCTTAAATAAAATTTGATGGGTGAACAGGGAATATGTCAATTGGTGCAAGTGACTATCGGCTAGCAGGTCCCGTGCCATGTCTATGGTCTGAGTCTGCAGGGGTAGGTCGCCCAAACCAAGTTGGTCATATGAAATAGGAAGGCTCACCGATGTCTATCGGTGGTGTCCAGGTTCATTGATGTCTATCAATGGTACCGCTTAATTAGTATGAAAGAAAATGATTTGTCAAATGATAGGATAAAATTGGCTTTATGCAAATGTGCCTGAGCTCTACCAGCCAAATGTGCACTTAAGTGTTAGGTTGCCACTTGTGTCCACCATAGTGTCATCTTGCCAATACAATTCCAAATGTATTGACCTTCGGGCTGTAACGTTTTATGTTGCAGGTTACTTCTCTAGCTGAAGATGTTTGTTTAGGTTCACGAGTCTTTGCCCAACATGTCTGCCTGTGGCTTCATGAAGGAAGATGGCTCCATGCTTTAAGTTTTCCTTGCTGCTTAAACTCTGAATTTGTGCTAGCCTGAGAGCTATGCAACTTGTATCGAACTATTTTATTTCCGCTGGATCTTAGGTTGTAATGAAGACCTTTGCTACTTGGTATTTCATCTTAAACTGTGTGTGCTAGCAGTTCGATCCAGGGACTAGCACGGTTGCACAGAGACTCTCACTTTTTCAGGTGAGGTCACCACAGATGGTATCAGAGCACTGTGTTGCCCTTAGGTTCGTGAACCCTAGGTTTGGATTAGAAATAGGAAGACCTTAGGATGAAATTCCATCTTATCTATCTAATCCATTTTTCTATTGAAAAGAAATGTTTGCAAATTGGTTTTCTTGTATTCTCACCTATTTCATCTTTAAAACAAATCTTCATCTTTTAGACGTCCAATCTTTGAAGACCTCAAGGAAGTAGGAGAGAAACTTGAAGCACTCAAGACAAATAGAGTGACCACCATTTCCGTTTTTCTTAGCTTTCGAGTTGAGTTTGCCGACCACCTGAGGTAGGCAAGCTAGTGTGTTTTATTTTCCATTTTCGAGACGTTTTGCAATTCACGTATTTCAAAACTAAATGTTTGATATGTGAATGCTTGTGTGTTTAAGGTTGTTTTGTGCATGTGTTGTGTGAGGGTAGGATTTTATTTCCCTTAGATTCTATTTCTGAATTCTATTCTTACCTCTCAAACCCCACAGCATGCCGCCCCGTCGAGAGCCTGAAGTGCCAGCGTATGTTCAGCAAATGATGGAAGCGCAGGCCCAGCTGATGCAAGCAGTGACACAAACCATAACCCAGCTGAACAACAACATGCAGAACAACAACAACAACAACAATCCACCCCCGCCACCACCACCACCTCATGTGGATATGCTGACTAGGTTCCTGAGGCTTCGTCCTGAGAAGTTCTCAAGGGCAGCAGAACCCATGGTGGCCAATGATTGGCTACGTTCTGTGAACAAGGACTTGGTGACCATAGGATGCACTGATGCTGAGAAGGTCAGATTTGCTGCTCATCTGCTGGAAGGACCTGCAGCTAGTTGGTGGGAGAATTTCCAAGTCACTCATCCAATAACAGATGTGACTTGGGCAATCTTTGAAGAAGGTTTTCGCACCGCTCACATTTCCTCTGGAGTGATGGACCTGAAGAGGACTGAATTCCTCAATCTTAGACAAGGTCGTCGCAGTGTGTCTGAATACATAGAAGAGTTCAGCAACTTGGCGCGCTATGCACCGGATGATAGCAACACAGATGCCAAGAGGAAGGAAAGGTTTCTTAAAGGACTGAATGACGAGCTGATGGTTCAACTGTCAGTGGTTTACTTGCCCACTTACCAGTCACTGTGTGACAAAGCTATAACCCTAGAGGACACAATGAAGGAAGTGGAGAAAAGGAAGAGGAAACACAGCTACGACAAACATGGTTCAGGACCACCACATAAGATGCGCTCTTATGGTGAAGGCAGTGGAGGTTCTGGATATCACAAGTATGGGAACAATGATGGAGGAAGTAAGCATCGGCACCACAATGGAAATGGCCACCATCACAATGGCCATAAGAGCTATCACCACCACAACAACTCTGGGAAGAGTAATGGAAGCCATCATGGAAATGGCAATGGCCACAACAACAGCAATGGTCATCGCTTTGTGAAGAAGGATATCAGTCAAGTGGAATGCTTCAAGTGCAGGAAGACGGGACATTATGCCAATGAATGTCCTGAGAAGGAGTCCGAGGAAGCAAAGAAGGCCGAAGAGGCAAGGAAGCCGAACCCATTCCGCAAAGGACATGTTAACCACGTCAATGTGGAGGAACTATATGATGAACCCGACGCAGTAATCGGTACGTTCCTGCTTAACAACTCCTCAGCACTTGTCCTATTTGATACTGGTGCATCACATTCATTCATTTCGAGAGCATTTGTGGATAAGAATGAAATACCCACTGAAACAATAGGGTGCCCTCTTAGAGTAAGCTCCCCAGGAGGAGAGATGCTAGTAAGTGTTGGATGCAGACAGCTGACCCTAGAAATTGGAAAGCATAAGTTCCCAGTCGACTTGATAATATTGGAATCCCAAGGTTTAGATGTAATCCTGGGAATGGATTGGATGACCGCCTACGGAGGTATAATAGATTGTACAAAGAAAACTGTTACACTCACAACCCCAGAGAAGAAACGAATCCGTTTCAACTCAACCTTTGAGCTTAAAGGTAGTAAGGTCAACTCTCTTAAGGGGGTTAGCCTAGAAGATGTACCCGTTGTGAGGGAATATCCGGATGTCTTCCCGGAAGAGTTGCCAGGACTGCCACCTGATAGAGATGTTGAGTTTCTCATTGAACTTTTGCCCGGTACTGGACCCATAGCCAAGAGACCATACAAAATGGATGTTGATGAACTAAAGGAACTCAAGAAGCAGCTTAAGGAGCAAATTGAGAAAGGATTTATTCGACCTAGTTCATCATCTTGGGGAGCACCTGTACTGTTTGTTGAGAAGAAGGACTCTAGCAAAAGATTGGTGATGGACTACCGTTCGTTGAATGAGATGACGATTAAAAACAAGTACCCATTGCCCAACATCAATGACTTGTTTGACCAATTGAAGGGAGCAAAGGTATTCTCCAAGATAGATCTTCGATCGGGTTACTTCCAACTGAAGATCCGGGAGGAGGATATACCTAAGACCGCATTCACAACTAGATACGGTCTGTATGAGTATACGGTTATGCCCTTTGGACTAACCAATGCTCCGGCATATTTCATGACCATGATGAACAAGGTATTCATGGAATATTTGGATAAGTTCGTGGTGGTATTCATCGATGATATATTGATCTATTCAAAAGATGATGCCGAGCACGAGAAACATTTGCACCTAATCATGGAAAAGCTCAGAGAGCACAAGTTGTATGCCAAGTTCAGCAAGTGTGAGTTCTGGTTAGACAGAGTTGGATTCCTTGGACACATAGTTTCAGCAGAAGGAGTCGCAGTAGACCCAAGCAAAGTTGCAGCTGTAACTGAATGGGAGTCACCCAAGAATGCAGGGGAGATTCGGAGTTTCTTAGGACTCGCGGGATACTACCGGAGATTTATTGAGAATTTCTCCAAGATTGCAAAGCCCATGACAGAACTGTTGAAGAAGGATAAGAAATTCATATGGACTGACGAGTGTGAGGCTAGTTTTCAAGAGTTGAAGCAACGCCTAGTAAGTGCACCAGTTCTATGTTTGCCGGATATCAATAAGGATTTCCAAGTGTATTGCGATGCTTCTCGCCAAGGACTTGGAGGTGTTCTAATGCAAGATGGAAAAGTTGTGAGTTATGCTTCGCGACAGCTCAAACGTCATGAGCGAAACTATCCAACTCACGACTTAGAGCTAGCATCTGTCGTGCATACTCTCAAGGTATGGAGACATTATTTGATGGGAAAGCATTGTGATGTGTTCACAGACCATAAGAGCCTGAAGTACATTTTCACTCAGAAGGAACTAAACATGAGGCAAAGAAGATGGTTGGAACTAATAAAGGATTATGATATGAGTTTGCAATACCACCCGGGAAAGGCTAATGTTGTAGCCGATGCGCTGAGTCGTAAGACCTATGTAAACGGTCTCACCGCAGGAGAACTACCTGAAGAGTTGTGTGAACATTTCAAAGATCTCCGACTGGAGATTGTGCCAGAAGGTTATTTGGCATCACTTGAAGTTCAGCCAACACTAATGGATAAGATTAGAGAAGCTCAGAAGTTAGACAAAGAAATGGAAGTAATCAAGGCCAATATGAGTGAAGGCAAAGCAAAGGGATTTCATGAGGATGAGCAAGGAACCATATGGTTCGAGAAGCGAATTTGTGTGCCTCAAGACCCTGAACTTAGGAAGTTGATTCTTCAAGAAGCACATGATTCACCATACTCCATTCACCCTGGAAATACTAAGATGTACATGGATGTAAAGGAAAGGTTCTGGTGGACTAACTTGAAGAGAGACATTGCCGAGTATATTGCACTGTGTGATGTTTGTAGCAGAGTCAAGGCAGAACATCAGAAACCAGCAGGACTGTTGCAACCCTTACCAGTACCAGAGTGGAAGTGGGAAAATATTGGCATGGACTTTATCACCGGATTGCCAAAGACTAGATCAGGATATGATTCAATTTGGGTCGTAGTGGACCGTCTGACTAAAGTGGCTCACTTTATACCAGTGAAGACCACCTATACGAGTGCCAAGCTAGCCAAGATATACATGAGCAGAATCATTTGTTTGCATGGAGTGCCCAAGAGCATTGTTTCAGATAGAGGTACTCAGTTCACCTCTCACTTTTGGCGTCAAATACATGAGTCCTTGGGAACTAGACTTGAGTTCAGCACAGCGTTTCACCCACAGACTGATGGACAGACTGAAAGGGTAAACCAAATCTTGGAAGATATGTTGAGGGCTTGTGCGCTGGATTATGGATCCAGCTGGGATGAAAATTTGCCATACGCAGAATTTTCATACAACAATAGCCACCAAGCAAGTATTGGAATGGCTCCATTTGAGGCACTATATGGAAGGAAGTGCACCACCCCACTGTTATGGAGTGGCGTAGGAGAAAGGAGCCTATTTGGCCCAGACTTGATCAAGGATGCTGAAGAGAAGGTCAGATTGATCAGGGATAGACTGAAGATAGCTCAATCCAGACAGAAGAGCTACGCTGACTCAAAGCGTAGGGAAGTGACATATGAGATTGGTGATAGAGCATACCTTAGAGTCTCACCACTTCGTGGTGTGAAGAGGTTTGGAGTCAAGGGAAAGTTAGCACCCCGCTTTGTAGGACCATTCAAAATCCTGGCTCGCAAAGGTGAAGTAGCTTATGAGCTGGAACTGCCAGAATCACTATCTGCAGTTCATAACGTGTTTCATGTAAGCCAACTGAAGAAGTGCCACCCAGATATGGAAGAGACCCCATTGAGAGATACAGTGCCACTTGAGGAAGTTCAGTTGGAGAGTGATCTCACATATGAAGAGAAGCCAATCAAGATACTGGAGATAGCAGAAAGAGCTACTCGTACTAAGACGATCAAGTTCTGCAAAGTCCAATGGAATCACCACACCGAGGAAGAAGCTACCTGGGAGCGAGAAGATGATCTTCGAGAAGACCATCCACACCTATTTGCTAGCCACTCCGATTCTCGAGGGCGAGAATCATCTTAAGGGGGGTAGGTTTGTAACATCCCAATTTTAAATTTTTAAAGTTCATGCATTGCATGCATTGCATCATGCCAACATTGCATTAATAGGGAAAATCCAAAATTCAAATTCGTTTTAAAACCCCGAACCCCAAAACGGCACAATTAGCCACTTAGGCATATGCCAAACTTTTGTTTTATAAATATTTTTATTTTGTTTCAAAAGTTGTCTCATAGTGAAGACCTTTTCACAAGGAATCCGTAGATATTTTATTCGTATTTTTCTGACTATTTTTGAGTGCTCAAATGCATATTCTAGTAAGAGAGAAATAAAATAAAAATAAAAACAAAAACGGGCCGACCCAAACTGGGCCGACCCAGTCAGCCGCACCAGGCCCAGCGCCGGCCAGGCCGCTCGCACGCCCGCTCCCACGCACAGCCCGCACGCGCGCTCGCCCCCAACCTCCAGCCGCCCCACGACGCACGCTGCGCACGCACGCAGACCACGCCGGCCAACTCCCGCCCACGATCCCCCCTCCCCCACCTCGCCTCCCTCTCCCTCCGAGCCCGTCCCCTTAAAGCCCCCGGCCTCCTCTCTCATTTCCCCCTCTTCTCCCTCTCTATTGCGCCCCCAGGCTGCTCCGATCTCTCGCCGTAGTTCGCCGGAGTTGCGCCACCTCCATCCGCCCGCCACGGCCGCCTGGGCCCGAACCACGCCGTGCCGCGGCTACCCCCATCACCGCCTCCGCGTGCCGCACCTCGTCCACGTTTTTACCCGAGCCGAGGACCACCGGAGCGCCGCCGCCGGCCGCCGTCCGAGCCGCCGCCAGCGAGCACCTCGCCGCCGGCCACGTCACCGCCACCTCTGCGCCACGCGCGCGCCCAGTCAACGCCACCTGGGTAATCCTTTTTTTTCTCTTCTTTCCAATTTCAGCAAATAATCTCAGCCGCAGATTCTAAGTAGATCCAACGGATTAGAAGCCTGATCCGTGTGAAGGGGTACGCACCAATAGGGAAGCGCCACATGTCCAGTGACCACCCTAGGTTTCGTTTAAACAGGATTTCGATAGTCCGCGCTTCATAAAAATCATAACCAGAGTTCTGTAGGTCCAAAAATTACAAATCATATACCGTTGGAATCCTAAAAATATAGGGAACATTATTGAACCATAAAATGTGAACTTGCAGAACTTTGAAAATCAATCATATTTATATGCCTAATCGGAGTACTATACCCGTAAAATGAGATCTACACACTCTTTTCGAGTGATTCCTTTTGCATATGCTTGCAAATGGAACCCTATGACCAGTAGCACCAAAATCATCATTTGTCTACTGTACCAAAACACCTTTTACAATTAATGGTAGTTGCCCTTCGCTAGTGCGACATAGTCGGTTCGCAATAATCCAACCAACCGCAAAACTTGACCATGGCATCATGCATATAGTGACAACCAGAGAACAATAAATGAAGTGCACTTGTGTAAACCTCATATGCATTTCATGTCTATGTTTGTGCATTTGTGTCTTGCATTGTGCTTATGGTGCAATGTTATCGGATTGTAGATTGTGATTGTGCTGACTGCAACGGTTGTGCTTGTGAAGATTGTGCCAACTCTCCACCTTATCCAGGCAAGTGACACACACCAAAAGTCCCAGTTTTAATTCTTGCACTGTAGTGTTTTTTATAGTAGACATGTCTAGGGTATATGCTTTGCTATGCAATCCCAGTAGTCTAGCTACCCCTACTTGACTTACTTTGTCGCCATTAAATTTAGTTGTTGCTCAGCTATGCTATAAAATGATTTTGATAGTGAGTTATGGAAAAACAACTAAGTTTAATGAATTACCTGGGTGGAATTGGTATTGCTCGGGTTATGTTGAGTGGTTCCCTGGGGTCATGTCGTCGAACCTCTGAACCGCCAGGTGTATCGCACTTGTGGACGGCCACCCAGGAACAAAGAGATAATAGACAACCTTGCTCATTAGCTTTCCGTACAGCCACATGCTAATATGGGCTCTGGCTTGATGGAGTATGTTGTGAGAACCCGGATCCTACGTGACAGATGATGTAGGGGATTGTAGGTTGGTACGGGTCCGTAGAGAATGGTCTGGGGGATTACTTCGGAAAAGTCTTGTCCTAGTCAACATCTGTCCATTTGAGCAAAATGTGCTTCATGGAAGAAGAGCAGACTAGGTCATGTGGGTAAATTGTACAACCTCTGCAGAGTGTTAATCTAAGTACTTAGCCGTGTCCCCGGTTACGGACAATTGAGCGAACTGACAAGGATCCTGTTCGAAAGTCTCCTCATTCCAATTTCTTAAATAAAATTTGATGGGTGAACAGGGAATATGTCAATTGGTGCAAGTGACTATCGGCTAGCAGGTCCCGTGCCATGTCTATGGTCTGAGTCTGCAGGGGTAGGTCGCCCAAACCAAGTTGGTCATATGAAATAGGAAGGCTCACCGATGTCTATCGGTGGTGTCCAGGTTCATTGATGTCTATCAATGGTACCGCTTAATTAGTATGAAAGAAAATGATTTGTCAAATGATAGGATAAAATTGGCTTTATGCAAATGTGCCTGAGCTCTACCAGCCAAATGTGCACTTAAGTGTTAGGTTGCCACTTGTGTCCACCATAGTGTCATCTTGCCAATACAATTCCAAATGTATTGACCTTCGGGCTGTAACGTTTTATGTTGCAGGTTACTTCTCTAGCTGAAGATGTTTGTTTAGGTTCACGAGTCTTTGCCCAACATGTCTGCCTGTGGCTTCATGAAGGAAGATGGCTCCATGCTTTAAGTTTTCCTTGCTGCTTAAACTCTGAATTTGTGCTAGCCTGAGAGCTATGCAACTTGTATCGAACTATTTTATTTCCGCTGGATCTTAGGTTGTAATGAAGACCTTTGCTACTTGGTATTTCATCTTAAACTGTGTGTGCTAGCAGTTCGATCCAGGGACTAGCACGGTTGCACAGAGACTCTCACTTTTTCAGGTGAGGTCACCACACCTTTGGCTTGCACCATTGGTTGTAAATGGTTACTAAACACTTATAAACACTTTTGGAATCAAATAAACTCAAATCAAATAAATTTGAATTCAAAATGAGCTTACATACATTAATGGTCAAAATTGGCAATCTTAATATCATACCCACTTTGAGCCCTTTTATTGGGAGATTCTCAAACCAAACCCTCTCAACTCTTTGCCCCTCATCCAAGACCTCATCAAGATGAACATTTTTCGTGTTGACCACTTTGACCAAATCATTGACCATTGCTCACAATAGTCAATCCAAAATGCCACTTTAACACAAATTCTAGATTCCCCCAAATTATAAAATTTTCACAAATCAATTCCAAATTCCAAACCAATGCCACACATTGCTGCCCAACATCATTTAGAACCCATCCATCACGAAAATTGATCAAAATTCATCACACATGAGACCATAGCACATAATCAAATTAATGCCATAGAGTACAACCACTATTCCAACCACTATTCACACCTCACTCTCTCTCTC
This sequence comes from Lolium multiflorum, assembly GCA_030979885.1. Classification (NCBI taxonomy): domain Eukaryota; kingdom Viridiplantae; phylum Streptophyta; class Magnoliopsida; order Poales; family Poaceae; genus Lolium; species Lolium multiflorum. The sequence goes on along the minus strand of CM061749.1, from coordinate 71,531,557 downwards.
TCCTTGAGCTCATCCATAGTACCACTAGTACCACACAACCACCCTCATGACATCACTTAGCATTGACATCATCCACATGAACCAAGACAAGCCAAGTACATGACCTATGTCACACACATTTTGGCATAAATCAAGTGTGCACTCTCTAGTCCACTCCAATCATGCCCACCTTGTCTAGTACCATGCCATCACCTCACTCCACCCAGCCAAGCACCAGAGACAAGAAGAAATGCACCAAACCCACCAATGCCACACCATGCCACTCCAAATGATCACCACCATGCCACCACCTACCCCTGGCCCTTTTCCCTCTCTCTCACCATGTCATCTACACTCCCCTCGACCCTAGACAACTACTAGACATGACCATGAGACAAGGAGAGCAAGTGGTGAACCAAAAGGCTCATGCCATTGCTCATGATCACCAACCCGTGGCCACCCATGTCCCTCTTCGTGCACACTGCAACCCAGCTGCTCCCACTGCGCCACCACACTCCTCTCACTCCCACTCACCTGCTAGACATCATCGTTGACCTGCCCACGCACCAGGAGGACGCCACGACGCGACGCCCTCAAAGGACACCGACGTCGGCCTCGTCCTCGTGTGCCCTGCACACTACGTCTGCAGGCCAGCCACTGTGCACGCGTCCTCCTCTACCCCCTACCTCCCTGCTGACGCCATGGCACGGGCCAGAGAACCCTGCACATGACGCGCCCGGCGACATGGCCACCATGCCGGCCACGTCACGCCCCACCTCTCTAGCGCCTATATAAACCCCGCCCCTCGACCTGGACATCACCACACAACCCAGCAGCATCCCCTTCTTCCCCCTAGCGCCTCCCTCTCGCCCTCCTCGCAGCTCACCGGCGTCCACAAGCTCGCCGGCGACCACACCAAAAGCCGCCCAGATTTTTTCCACCATAGCCTCCAACACCTATACCAAAGTTGTAGCCCTTGGAAATACCTTTCCAACGCAACAAACCACGCCTCAATCCGAGCTCCGAGGTGAAAGTTAGAGCCCCCGCAAGGTTGCAGAATCGCGAGGTAGGCGATGAACCAGCGCCGTCCGATCCCGATCCAGCGCACCGCGTGCGTCGCCTGCACCCGACGTGCATGCCCCATGCACGTGTGGCCCAGGCCGCCGCTGGGCCGGCCCATTTCGTTTCCCGCCCCCGTTTGATTCAAATTTCGTTTAATTCTTTTTCAGTTAAATTGCTCTCAGATGCCTTGCTAGAAATCAAATATCTCCAAATCTACTTGGCCATTTTTCGTGAATTTCATATGGTTGGAAAGCCTGTGAAATTATCTATCCAATGCCACTGGATTCAAACCCATATCTGTTGTAGAATTAAAGTAGCAAAATAAACAAGACATGGACTTTTCTGACTTAGAATAATTATTAAAAATCAACCCTTTTGAATTTTGAGGTGATTCCACCTCTCATAATTCACATTTCACAAACTCTAATTGTTTATGTAAAAATATGATATAGTTACTGTGTATGATCATGGGCTAGATTCAAATAGTGGCTATATGGCCATTTCTAGCTCATTTAAACTATTTCAAAAATAGTATTTAAATTATATGAGGTGTAGCATCTCATTTAAATCATTACTCCAAGTGATTCAATGTGAGTTGATTACACATGTCTTCATGACCCATATGTTCTTATTTGAAAATATTAAATCATTTTCATCTTAGTATTTAAATTGTTCCAACTAATTATTAAATCATATGAGATGTATTCTTCTCATTTAAATCTTTGTCTCAAGTAATTCTACATGAGGTAGAGACCATGGTCTATCAATTCTCATATTGAATTATTTGATGATATTAAATCATTACTATGTTGGTATTAAATTGCATGAGGTGCATCACCTCATTTAAATCATTTTCCCAAATGATGAGTATGAAGTGTTGACCTTGGTCAACATGAGTTCATATATTATCAAATGAGGAAATTAAATCTTAAATAATATTCAATGAGAGGAAAGTATTTCTCCAAAGAAATAAATAGAAACCCTAATCAATATTTGTAATGAGAGGAAATTATTTTAAAAGAAAACAAAGTCAACCAACATGTTAATAATGTGGTGATGCTAGAATAGCTTGTGTGAGCCATTTGTGTGATTAGTCTAGCACTTAAGTATTGTTTGGTGATTGCATCCTCGTATTCGTTTATAGACGCTAGTACCGGAGACTATCAAGAGGAGGAGGCTTTCTACCAAGAGGAAGAAGAAGAGAACTTTGATCACTACTCCAACCAAGGCAAGCTATACTCTTGCAAGCTAATATTCTTTCTAAGTGCAAAGCTCTACAAGAGCAAGGCACCACCACATTTTACTTTATGCTTATTGAGCCCCTCCCAAGTTTTTACTTACAAACTTTTACTTACAAGATTTATTGCTTTGGTTTTATCAAAGTACTTTTTGATTCATGATTCACTTGGTCTAGAGTAGAACAAGATCATCAAATTTAGCCTAGAACAATGAAAGCCAGATAGCACCCCTCATGATTAGTTGCTAGTGCTAACAAATAAAATTGACTACTCTAGATGGGAACTTGTGAAATGAAATGACTTTGAAAACCTTCGAATGATGAGTCATTCTATTGAAAGATTTTGAAGGTGAATGTGACTTGTGAATGACATGGTGAACTTTACAAAAACTGATGGTTGGGTTCGGATGCGATACCATTCCAATTTTACAAGTACCCCCACAATACTGATATGGGTAGGGCTTAACTAGAAGTTTATGTATCTTAGTATGGGTTCCCTCTAAACAAGCGTCATCGGGGTTATGCCAAGGCTGCCTCCAAAGAAATATGGAATGATGTGATATGACGTGAATATGAGGTGAATGTCCGGCCCAAGCCCTGTGCAGTTCCCAGGCTGACAGTTTGTCTTCACCGGGAGGCCAAGCTCATGGGGAGAGGTGCCTATACTAGGATATGTAAGTGAAAGGTTATGGTTGGTAGTCCGCACACGGAGTGTGATAAATCAGGGCCAGTTAACCCTGACGGATTATTGCAAATGTTGTGGCACAAGTGTACGACCTCTGCAGAGTATAGATCTATTCGAATAGCCGCGTCCACGGTTATGGACGGTTGGAAAGGCCATACTGTTCCGTCATCAGAACTTTTCAAAAATGTGACATGTGAAGGGTGACTTGTGATTTGAACTTGAAAGGTGAATGGTGAACTTGACTTGAATCACAACTGAGTTGTGGGAATGACACTAATGTTCCCACTTGAGTTAGTTAGCAAATGAAGAGTCTTTTACTAAATTCTTATGAAATAAAATTGGCTTTATGCAAATAAACTTAGAGCTTAGCACCCCCTTACTATAGCTGATAGTGCTTACCTTAGTATTAGTTTGCGAGTACTTTAAAGTACTCATGGCTTTGTCCCTGGCTATTCAAATGGCCAGACTATGAAGGAGAACAGTACGAGGAAGATGGACAGCAGGACGTCTACGACAACTAGGATCTCCTGACGTCAACACTGTGGAATAGATGGACCGCAACCGTTACTTCGCTTCCGCTATGTGTTTTGTAATAGGATCTCTAGATCCACTATGATGTATTAAGGCTGGATCATGTGATCCCTCTATGTAAGACAATTATGGGTTGTAATGAATGATGTGTTGTGATATCAATCTATTATGTCTCGCAAAAACAATATTCCTGGGATTGCGATGAATGGCATAATAGGCATCTGGACTTAAAAATCCGGGTGTTGACACCTCCCTTCTCACCTTTGTAGTCGCCAACATTCGGTAGGCAGACCGAACGCTAAATATGCCCTTACGCTCATAATGCCACGACCAAATGTCTGTTTGTATCCTTGTGCTTATTGGAATGTCCTGGATAATCTGTATATCCATCGGAGTAAAGAACTCGCCCAGCTTCTCTAGATCCCACTGTCTGGTTGATGAGTCAATGAATTCTGATACCAACTGAGGTGGATCATCATTGAGGCATGCAATAGGTCGCAAAGCCCCATCCCTCGGAAGCCAGTTGTCATTCCATGCATTTGTGTTCGCCCCCGAGCCAATCCTCCGAATAAGGCCCTGAGCCAACACCTCCCTTCCCTCCATGATCGCACGCCAAATTTGCGAAGGGTGAGATCCCAGCTCCGCATGCAGAAAGTCAGTGTTGGGGAAGTAGATTGATTTCAGAATTCTAGCACTCAAAGTGTCCGGATTCTGAATAATACGCCATCCTTGTCTAGCGAGGAGAGCTAAATTGAAGAGCTCAATATCTCGGAAGCCCAATCCACCAAGGAACTTTGGCTTTGTCATATCATCCCATGACACCCAGCATGTCTTTCTCTTGCCTTCCTTCGAACCCCACCAGAAATTCCTGATTAAAGAGTTTATATGCTGGCATAAACCCCGGGGCAGCTTAAAACATGACATAGAAAAAGTGGGTATGGCCTGTGCCACTGATTTTATCAACACATCTTTCCCACCCGCTGAAAGGCATTGTTCTAACCATCCTTGGACTCGCTTCCAAATCCGGTCCTTCAGGTACTTAAAAGCACCATTTACAGATTTCCCAACATCAGAAGGCAGGCCCAAGTACTTGTCTCTAAGAGATTCACATTGCACATTTAGTGTGTGCTTCATTTGTTGCTTCACCATTTCTGGACACCGTTTGCTAAAGAAAATGGATGATTTGTCCAAATTTATACGTTGTCCTGAGGCACGACAGTAAGCATCCAAAGTGTCCCGGGCATTCCGAGCACTCTCCCCACTCGCTTTGACAAACAGCAGGCTATCATCAGCAAAAAGAAGATGGTTCACTGCCGGGGCGTAGGAGCCACCTTTAAACCCTGGAGCTCAGATGATTCACTTCTAACTTTTAGGAGGCACGAGAGGCCCTCTGCTGCTATCAAAAACAAGTATGGCGATATTGGATCCCCTTGGCGGATGCCCCTCGAGGGTTTGAATTCCTCCAGACGCTCCCCATTCAACATCACTGAGAATGAAACCGTGGTCACCATCCTCATAATCATCTCAACCCATGTGCGGTGGAAGCCTATTTTAATCATGATGGCCTCAAGGTATCTCCACTCCACACGCTCATATGCCTTCCTCATGTCCAACTTCAGTGCACAGAACCTATGCTTGACCGCCTTATTCCTCTTCATGAAATGCAAGCACTCATATGCTGTGATGATGTTGTCGGTAATCAATCTTCCCGGAACAAATGCAGACTGCTCATCACAAATAATATCAGGCAGTACCTTCTTCAATCTATTTGCAAGAACTTTAGATGCTATCTTATAAATCACATTGCACAGACTAATAGGACGAAATTGACCCAATTCTTCAGGTTTTGGAACTTTCGGAATAAGGACAATGAAAGTTTTATTGAAAGCTTCAGGGTCATCTTCACCACGAAGAACTCGCAGAACAATTTCTGTAATTTCCTCTCCGCATAAATCCCAATGGCGCTGAAAAAAGTGTGCTGGGAGTCCGTCTGGACCCGGCGCTTTAGTTGGGAACATCTGAAATAGGGCTTCCTTCACTTCACTAGTAGTGATGGTCGAGACCAATCCCTCGTTCATCTCAGGCGTTACACGGCAAGGAACCGTGTCGAGCACCACCTCCATATCCTCTGTGCCCTCTGACCTGTATAAATCACGATAGAAGTCGTTAGTAATGGTAGCCATTTCCAACGGGTCAGCTGTCGTCTCTCCATCCGATCTACGGAGGCTAGAGATTTTGTTTCTCCTCTTCCTTTGGCTCGCCCTCAGATGGAAAAATCGGGTACTTTTGTCGCCTTCAGCTAGCCAATGGACCCTGGACCGTTGTCTCCACATCACCTCTTCCCGGTGATCAATCTCCACCAAGCGGTCTGCAATCTTGATCTCTGCGTGTGATGGCCCCACTCGAGCTGGATCATTTCGAAGCCGACCAAGCTCCTCCCTGAGCTCGCGGCTCTCCTTACGAACACTACCAAAGGTCGTGGAACTCCAGTTCTGGAGAGAACCCGTTACGGCATTAATTTTCTCCTGGATCTCTATCAAGGTTGTTGCCTTTCCTCTCTGTTGCCAAATGTGCTCAAGAGTTGCGCCGAAACTTTCATGGGTCTCCCACATAATCTCATACCTGAACAGTTTCTCCTCCGCGCGCCGAGGGGGCGGCCGCGTCCGTTCCTCCCATGAAAGGAGTATAGGGCTATGGTCAGTCGACACAACCGTCAAGTGACGAACACTCGCCAAAGGGAAGCGTGCACACCAGTCCGCAGACGCCAGTGCACGATCAAGCCTAACCCAGCAATAGGTGCCACCCGCCACTTTCTTCTCATACGTCCAACTAGGACCAATATACCCTAGGTCCTGCAGCCCACACACGTCCACCATATCACGAAATCCTTCGATTTGTGCGTGACTTCTCTCCTGTACTCCCACATGCTCGTGGCGGTGCAAAACCTCATTGAAATCCCCCAGGCAAACCCAGGGTAATGCGATGACGAGCGAATGAATTTGAGTGTATCCCAGGTTTTAAACCTCTCGCTAGTTTGCGCTGCTCCGTAGACACATGTAATTCTCCACGGATCTTTCCCATCCTCTGTCACAATAGCATCAATATGGTACTGTGAATAAGGTAAAATTTCGATCTTTATATTATTGTTCCAAAACAAACCTAGGCCGCCACTACGACCCAAGCTGCTTACAGCAAAACATCTATCAAAACCTATCGATCGAGCCATATTTTCCACACGTTTCTTGTGTAATTGAGTTTCCAAGACAAACATCACGGTGGGGCGTGTTCCTTCGCTAGATCACGAAGTTCTTTTACTGTCGCGGCACCGCCCATGCCACGACAGTTAACGCTTAAGGCACTCATTGCTCCTGGCGACCTCCCGCGTCGGGGGCCGCCTCTCCATTGGTCAAGCTTCCAACGCCATGGCCATCGCCTGGCGTCGTATGCACCACTGCCCCTTGGGCAGCTGCTGTCTCCCCATCTCGCGCTGCAGCCTCAGGTTTCTCTTCTGCTTCTTTCTTTCGTTTGGTGTCACATACTGTGGCGGCGGAGGCGGAACCTCAAGATCAGTATCTTCAGCCATGCCCGCTGCCATATCTAGCTTCTTCCTTGCTCCCTTCCCAGGCTCCGCACCCTCCTCCTGGGGTCTTGAGATAGCACCCTCAGTTTGTTTTAAGGGGCTGATTGTAGTATCGTCCAGATCATCCTTGGGATCCTCCTCAAGCCCAGCTTCCCCCGAGTTCCTCTTGCGAGACCCCGAGTTCACCGGCACCCACTTGCGCCGTCCACGAGCGCCAGTATTAGCATCACGTGCCCTGACACCTTCATCACGCTCGCCAGAACCACGCCCCCCGTTCCTCTAAACCGACCTGCAGCACGCCCACTTCCAGCCTCCATCGAACGCACAGGCCGCGCCCCGGCACCTGGCGTCCCCGCCTTCCAGTAGGCTTCATCAGCTAGCATCCAGGGTCCAAACTGCAATTCCGATTCCTCATGCTCTCCAGAACCGCACTCTAGGTGCGTGTGCCCCATCAGCCCGCAAAGCGACAATGTTTAGGCATCTTTTCATACTGAATTTGGAGAAACATGCGTTCACTCCCTTCCCTGGCTAGCGGCACAAAACGTGTTAGTGGTTTGGTTGAATCCAATTTCACCCTCCCCGATGAAAACCCCCCGTCCTGGTCTGCACCGCTGCCATCTCCACGATAATCACCTCGCCCACCCTCTTCGCCAATTGCGTCAAGACTTCAACATTGCGAAACAGAGGTGGCACCTTGTGAATCGGACCCATGTCTCAACACACCTCGGTATCACAGAGGGCACCGACGTTGCGCCATCGAAGGGCTCGGTCATCAGGGCACACCGACGTTGCCCTACATGATCAAGATCATCTTTATGTAATGCTACATGTTGTGTTTGCTGGGATCCGATGAATATTGTATACTATGTTGAGGTCGATTATATATTCGTGTCATATGTTATTTGTGATCTTGCATGCTCTCCGTTTCTAGTAGATACTCTGGCCAAGTGTAGATGCTTGTGACTCCAAGAGGGGGTATTTATGCTCGATAGTAGGTTCATGCCTCTAGTTTTGGGGAAGAGTGACAATAACTTCTAAGATTGTAGATGTGAGGTTGCTACTAGGGAGAAAACAACAATGTTTTATCCAAGGGTAATTCTATTGTTTACTTTACACACATTTCTTAATGCGATAATCTGTTGCTTGCAATTTAATTTTGGAAGGGTTCAGACGATAACCGGAAGGTGGATTATTAGTCATAGACGCAGTTGGATTACGGTCTATGCATTATGTTATAATGCCCAAACGAATCTCATAGTAATCATCTTGTAAGGTATGGTCGATATTCTTTCAATTGCCCAACTGTAATTTGTTCACCCATCATGTTATTTATCTTTATGGAGAGACACCTCTAGTGAATTGTGGACCTCGGTTGTCGAGGGTGCTCCTCGGCAATGCCCTCCGATATGGGCTTAGGGTTGATGGAATCCTGCAAGCTGACACGAGACATCGGTTCGCAGACAAGCGGGGAGCGATTTACCCAGGTTCGGGGCCCTCGATGAGGTAAAACCCTTACGTCCTGCCTGTCTGTTCTTGATTATGATGATAATAGGTTACAATGGGGTGCCGAATAGTTCGGCTGAGATCTCGTCGAGATGGCTAAGCGCTATGATGACCTAGCTCCAAGCTTCTGGTGGCTAAGATTGCTAAGATTAATTGTCCTCCTCGGCAGCCCCTCTCCTGGCCTTTATATAGGAGGCCAGGTCTCAAGAGGTCTAACCGAGTACGACTAGGTTTACAATAATTTTAGATATAATCTTTCCTTGTTCGGCTGCTTCTTTGTCTTGCTTGTCAAGAAATCTTCTGGTGCACCACCTGGATGGGCCGCCTCGCCTCCAAGTTCCTTCATGGGCCTCCAATTAGGAAATATAGGATAGAGCAACGTCGGTAACCCGAAGGGTAGTGCCCACGTCAGTAGCCCCCGAGTGTCTAGCTGAAGATAGTTCGGATAGAGACTAAAGCATGGCTTCACCTAATGTTCTTCTCCTTGATTGTTCTTCTTCTTCTTTTGTCGGGTGCGCGTCAGCGCTCCCGATGGGAGTAGCCCCCGAGTCTAGGTACGGATGTTTGCAATCCGTGCAAAGACTCAAGTTGTACCACTCGAACATTTTGCTCTACCGAAGTTTTTCTGCAAGTCTTCATAAGTCATCCGATACATTTCCTCATGCAAGGGATAATGAGTAACGCGCCCAACTTTTGTTGGTTAACTGCCGATGGCAAAACAACGTTACCCTACACAGAATCAAGTCCCCGGGCATGATCCTGGAGTGCAAAAAAGTTCTGTCAGGTGCGCGTCCAGCGCTCCCGATGGGAGTAGCCCCGAGTCTGGGCACGGGTGCTCGCAACCGGGTGCGGACTCGAATCAAGCAATTATCTCTTCCTTCAAGGCTTTTTTCTTCGAATCTTCATTCTGTCGGGTGCACGTCCAGCGCTCCCGATGGGAGTAGCCCCCGAGTCTAAGTACAGATGCTTTGCAATCTGTGCGTAGACTCAAGTTCACCATCCGACACCTTTTTATTCCTTTGAATGCTTTGGGCATTCCTCATGACGTCATCGATGATGCTTTTACTGATATCTTGATTTTGACTGACAAGATGCGACCCGCTGGGCCTATTCTTTCTCTATCTAGCCCTGCTTTTAAGCAACATCCGCCCTTCTCGCACAGTTACCAAGGCACCTCCTCGATTTCCGTAATCTTTAATGGAAAAGATCCACTTGATGAACTGGTAGCAATGACACGTGCCCGCACAGCCCTCAAGTTCTCCCTTTCTTAAAATCTCCAAAGGACGAAAATCTCTATTCTTCTCCCATATTTTCCGTAGCATCTTCTCGCCCTTCTTCTTCTTCCTCCCGTCGCTACTGCTGCGCCGCCACCACTGCTTTTCCAATCTTCCTCAGATCTCGCTATGGTGAAGAAGAAGAGCCTTACCGCCGCCGCCAGTTCTACCAGTGGTGGCGCCGCCGCCAAATCCTCCTCGAATCTTCCGAAAGGGAGCGCTCCAGACGCTCCTCCCCCAGCTCCGGCGCCGCCAGCGCCGCCAGGCTCGGTAGCCAAACCTGGGGATTGGATAGCGTCATCCATCACCAAGCGCAATGAGAAGAGATCCCGAAGCCTAGGGTTAATCTCCTCCGACGAGGGGAATGTAATTTTTCCAGGTGCGGTTTCTCGGCCCAATCCCCCTGCTGGATTTACTGTGATGTTCCTGTCGTTCCTATATCGGGGTCTCTCGCTTCCTGCTCATGAATTCCTTCTTCATCTTCTGCGGACTTACGAAATCCAACTTTGGCAACTCACTCCTAACTCAATCCTTCACGTCGCTGTGTTCATTACTCTCTGCGAAGCGTTTTTGGGCATTGAGCCTCATTTTGGATTGTGGAAAAAGATCTTTTATGTAAAGAGGTACAACAGTAGTAATGGATCTTTTGTCATCGGAGGAGTGGGGTTTGTGGCTTGTTCGGAAGTTAATTACTTCAATTTCCCAATGAGAGAATCCGTGCAAGGATGGAGACTGAAATGGTTTTATGTCAAGGATTCCTTGTCAACCGAGTCCCAGCTTCCTTGCTTTGCCGATGCCCTTGAAGCCAAGCCTAAGGATTCCTGGAAGAACATTCTCTCTCCCGACGAAAGGGCAGCTGCCGACGAATTATTCGCCAAATTTCTTCGAATCAAAGAGGCCGATGGCCAAACTATGGTTGGCACAGAGGTGGCAGCGGTGTTCCTGAAACGTCGAGTCCAACCAGTCATGGCCAGAGTTCGTCCAATGTGGTTGTATTCAGGTTCGAAGGATGAGACCAGGATTAATGTTGCCGAACTGTCGGAAAAGGAGCTGCTTGATGAAGTCCGTCGCCTTACTTTCTTTAGTCAAGAAGACTCGATCCCATTGATATCTTCTTACACTCCTCTTGATGCCGATCATCCACCGCCAGAGGTAACTTCCCTTTTCATATTCTCATTATGCTATTTCCACTTAGTTGACATAATTACCATTATTCTTATTTGTTTTTTCTCTTTGACAGATCCCCATAGTCTCCGAAAACATGCACGATTCGCCAAATGATACTTCTGAGGGAAGAGGTTCCTCAGTACCCGTCGATTTTCACACTGTCGAGCACACAGGCCCAGAGAGCAAACACGATGATCCGATAGATTCTGGAACTGCTCACACCGATCTTCCTCCCCCAGCCGATGATGCTTGCGACACAGAGGGATCAGTGCGTGATGATGACGCTGATCGTGATGCCTTTGTTAATGCAGCTGCGGAGGAGGCCAGGGCTTCACCCGTGAAGAGATCAACTGGTGGCTTCGCCGAAGAAGACGATCTCGTCGATATGTAAGCATTTTATTCCCTGACGCCATTTTTTGTCCCTTATTTCTCGCATTCTTTTCATAACTTCTGTCGATCGTTCCCTTTTTACAGGGACGAAGGTTTCGTTGAGCCTCCGTCTAAGAAAGCCAAATCTGGCGCCGCTCCGCCGGACGTTGCGGCTTCCGAAGCTTCGGCTCCTAAGACGGTCCCCGCGGCTCAGGTATCGACAGCTTCTTCCCTTTCTAAGGGGAAAGATGTTCCTTCGACCGCCGCCGCCGTGACTCCTCCTTCTGTAAGTCCCTTTTTGATTATAACGCGAATCGACCTAGTGCGTACCTTGCTTAATGAACATCCTTCTTTCTCAAGGACCTGCGGGGTGTTATTTCTTCTTTGGAGGCCTTCGCCTCCCAATTCACCTCCCTTGAAGCAGACAAGGCTCGGCTGCAGAAGGAAGTTAAATCTTCTTCCTCGAAACTGGATGGTGCTGTCAAAATAGCCGCCGCAGCTCGCCAAGAAGTCGACTCCCTCAAAGAGGAGCTCGGCAAGCTAAAGGAGAAGCTGAAGGAAGAGGAAGCCTCTAGGTTGGCTGCCGAAGCTCGGGCAGCCGAAAAAGATGATCTCCTGCGCCAATCTTCATTGGCTTTGCTTGGTACTTCCTCTTTACGCCTTCTTAGCGACTTTTGCGAATCTAATCCTTTGATAATAATCTTTTCCATTTCGTCTCCTTTCAGAGGCCGCCGACATCCCTGTTGCCGCATTGGATAAAATTCCAAACAATTCTCCGGCAAACAGTGTGTCGATGACTCTCGCCGCCCACCAGCTTACACGGGAGCTCCTTGATAAGGGCAAAGGTGCCATGGCGCGGATGCACTCGATGATCTTCCCCAAAATTAGTCAAGACAAGACTTTGGGGCAGCTAATTGACGCCTTCGCGGTCGACACCAAGGAGGTTATCGAGGTATTCAAACGTACTTCGCGTACTTATGGTGCCCTCCTAGCCTTCCAACTTATGATGGGTCATGGCTTCAAGGCCGATATCGAGAAGATGTCTAAGGAGCTGCCGAAAGATCAAGATGGGCAGTTTATTGATTTAAGCATCTTCAAAACGTCAGCTGTTCAATGCGCACGCCAGCTCCTTGATCTGGTTTCATCGAAGAAAACACCGGCTGGCCCAAGTCTATCATCCCAAACTCAAGCCCCTTGACTTTTGTAACAAGTTTTTCTTTGATTTGATGTGAAACGATGATTTGCCGAAAAACTTATGTTTGTAATAGACTTTGTACTAGCAATGTTGCTAGTACACGCTTGCTATGATATTTCCACTTGCACTTCTCCCGATGGGAGTTATTTTAGGTGTCTGAATTGAAGCGATCCGTCATCCCTTTAACGCTGTTCTTTGCAGATTTTCCCAGTGTCGCCGTTTGTTGATGATTCTTCGGGTGCTCTTTCTGAAGAGGATCGGATCCAGCGTATGAAGGATCGGATTGCGCAGATGGAAAAAGATCTGCGCAGTACCTATGCCTTGGCTGCTATTATCAGGAAGAAGGGCGAAATTGCAGCCGACATAGAGCGCTATGCTCTTACTGAACTGCATAAAGCCACTGAAAGCTTGAACTGTAAGTCTTCATGATCCTCGTGCTTATTATTCTCTGGTGAGCATATCGCCTGATTTCTCTATTAATTCCATTGCTAGTCATAGCCCTGAACCGTGCCGAAGAGAACAAGCGAATTCACGAGCGCGTGAACGCATTGACTCATCATCAGCCGAAGAAATTTTTTGGCGGGAACACTCGAAGGCTTCGGCTGTCGCACGATTTCAGGATCGGGTCCAACAAGTCCACCATTTCTTCGACAAGTGCTACAAAGCCCTGAGGGTAATTTGGAGGACTATGTTCCCGTTGAACGCGATTCCTCCTACGCTGTTGACTCTGATGTCTGAGTTTGGGAATACCAAAAAGATTCGAGACTTGGTGCGAGCTCAGGTTTTTGCCGGAGCCAGGTTTACACTTGCCCTTGTCCTTGCACGTTACCCGTCGGCAAATCTGCTCACTATAGCCAACACGGTTGGTGACTTGGAGACTCTGTATCCGAAGGTATTGCTGCCCGCCAATATAATTGTCGACAAGCTTGAAAAGGATTCAAGGGTACCTGAAGAAAGAGAAACTCCTCGAGGGTGATTTCAGGGATTGAGGTTATTTTGTAAATAGGCTATTTTGGCTACTTTATCCAAGTGTTAGGATTGTTTAGCCGAAGCTTTTTATTCGGTAGATACATGTATATGTACTTTTACCGTGTTGATGCCGTTGGCAAATTTTGAGGGAGCAAATTTTAATTGTTCGTTAAAACGTTTTTCGCATTCGTTGGTCAGCAAATTGTTTGAGTGATCAGCTCGTGTTGCAGGTCTTGCTAAAACCCGTTGTATGTGCAACTTTGCTTTCAACCGATGTATGTTTCGACAGTCACTCCCGAATATTTCGGGTGCAATGATTCTGCCGATGAGCCCGTTGTTCTTTGATATTTCCATAAGTAAAATATCGAACGTGGGTTGTATTATGTGTATTTCCGAACTCTTGCTATTTTCGGCACTCGTAGAGGCATCTATAGCAGAGGGAAAGGTCATCACCCTTGTTTTTTTGCATCCTTTAGCACTCGTAGAGGCTTTTTCGGAACACAATCTTTAGCCGCGTACTACATTGCGCCATCGTTCACCGAGAGGTGTAAGCAATGGTTACGATGATGCGGATTAAGTGCTCCAAATTACTGCATGTTTACCAAGGGATCAAAAACTGAAGTTTTCATTAATAAAGGTAAACACGGTACTAAAGGGCGTAAAAAAGGAAGCCCTGCTGAAAATAAAGGAGAAAGCTAAACATTATTCGACTATTCTAAACAAGGGAGGGGTTCTTCTTATCTTCAGGCTTGTCTACCACGTTAGCGGTTTTCGAAGCGTCGTTGATTATAGTAGGTGTCTCGACAGCGACTGCCAATGTCTTGCTTTCTTCTAAGACTGCTTTGCCATCAACTGCCGAAGTTTTTGCTGCCGAAGCTTCTAGAGCAAGGTCGGCTGGCTTCTTCTTGATTTCCCTGACCTGTTTCTCCTCCTTGATTTCGCGTATCGACAGCTTGGGTGGAGGATCGATAATTTCTTGTTTTAACCCAAACTTCGCAGCAATCCTCTGAAAGTCGCGATCACAATTGTCCGAGCGTGAAAAACTTCCATAGACTGTGATGTTTGTCCCGTTGTTCCCAGGCATTTTCAGCTTGAGGTATGCGTAGTGCGGCACAGCCATGAACTTGGCATGAGCTGGTCTTCCAAGTATAGCGTGATACTGTGACTCCCAGTTCACTACTTCAAACTCGATCTTTTCCTTCCTGAAATTGTCGGTTTTGCCAAAGACGACGTTCAGGTAAACTTTGCCAAGAGAGTAACCCGGTGCGGTTGGAAGAATCCCATGGAAGCAAGTGTCTGTTTCTTCTAGCATCCTCATGGTGATCCCCATACTTTTGATTGTGTCGACGAATATTAGGTTTAGCCCGCTTCCACCATCCATGAACACTTTGCTCATCTTGAACCCCCCGATTTGTGCCTCGACTACTAAGGCAGCGTGTCCTGGTTTTGGTATGGTCATCGGGTGATCTGCTCGACTGAGCGTAATGTTCTGAGAGGACCACTCGACATACTCGGGGATGTTCGCCATAATGCTTTCTGCCAGATTAATCTCTCGGGTGAGCTTCTTCATTTCTCTTCTCGAGACACCTGTCCTATGGATCATGCTCATCTGCCCACGTGGTGGTGGAAACGCCTCGTTGGGTTGATGAGGTTGAGCCTGCTGGACTTGATGCTGCGGTGGAGGTGGTGGTGGTGGTGGTGGTTGTTGGCCTGCCTGCTGGATAAGTTTATGCATGTCAATGAACTGCCGACAGTCCCTGAGCAGGTGGCTCGACTTTGTTTTGCCGTCCTTAGAGTCGACATACGAGTGCAGATAACAGGGGGCATTGATGCGCAGCGTAGGGCAATTCGGGAGTCCTCTGCTGCCGTGGTTTGTAATTGCCACGGTTCCCAGAGTTATTCCGATTACCGTCCTGTCGATCGTCTCTTCTGTCGTCATATCGATCGTCCTGCCGATCGGAGTATCCTGCGGCTACCAGGTTGTTGTCGTCATAGCTGCGGTTCTTCCTTCTCTTGTGGCGATCCCTTCGACCACCCGAGTCGTGCTTCGGCTGATCATCGTCTTCGTCGTCACTGCGATGTCGCGGCCTTCGCATGTTGTCCTCACCATCAGCCCAGTTGTTGGCGATTTCCATTAATTTGGTTATGGTTTTTGGCTTTTTGCGTCCGAGTTCTTCTATGTAGCTTTCACGTCGGACGCCATCGCTGAAAGCGTCGATTGCTCTGTCCACAAATACATATTCGGCATCGTTTAGGAGTTTGGTGAATCTCCCGATGTATGAGCGCATTGATTCCTTCTGCTTTTGCTGGCAATGCCGTAACTCTTCAATCCCGACGGGTCTTTTGTACGTTGCTTGAAAATTGGCAACGAAGGCATCTACTAGGTCGTCCCATGACCTGATGGAACCCTTCGGCAGACCCCTTAACCATGCTCGCGCTGAATCCTTTAGGTAAAGCTGCAAGCACTGCATTGCTGCTATCTGGTTCCCCTTATGCAGAATCACGATCTGCAGGTAGTCGTCTATCCAAGATCTTGGCTCCTGCTGCCCATCGTATTTGGCCGTGTCAGTAGGGGTGGGCTTGAACTTTTTGGGTGGCATCGCCTCGCGGATTTTGTAGCTTAAACAATCGGCTCCCCTGAGCTCGCCGTCGTTCTCCTGATTCTCATCCGAAGAATCACTGTCATCCTCCTCCCTAGCGGCACGTCGTCGCCTTGCTTTGTCGATCCTGCTCTGGGTGATTTCATCCCGAGCATCTCTCGCACGATGCTTTGAGCCACTAGCCTGTAACGTGGTCTTTTCCTTTCGTGGAACTAGGTTATCTCCCAATATCGCGAGACTTTCTAGGGCACCTCGGTGGGCTTGAGCCATGGATCCTTCAGGGCGCTGGTTGATGAGGTATGCAGCGAGGTTGGCTGTTGCTCCCGCAACATTTTTCGGCCGTGGCATGCCCGCGGTGTCCGTGGTCATAAAGGACTTGGTTAAGTTCGACGTTATTTCTCTAGCGATTTCTCGATCTCTTTGCTCAGCCCAGATTTCTGTCTGAAATTTGGCACATTTGCTCTCCGGTATGTGACTCCTTTGATTATCCAATTAGAATTTTGTTTGGTTGAGTATATCTTGAATATTTTGCTGCTGTAGGTAACATGTTTAGTGAGCTTGCATGCTTGTTCTAAGTGGTAGAAACTAGTTTTGATGCATGTTTAGTACTCTAGCAAGTTCCTATAGTAGTTCCCCTCAATTATATACCTTGAAATCAAATTTTATAATGATTATTGAAAAATTTCAGAAAAGGAAAATGAACAACTACAACTTTGGAGAGGTGTTCGAAGGAGAGACGACGAGCACGGGGAGGCCCTCGAGGGCATCCACTCGGATTAGACGATCCTATAATGAGGACGTGATTGCACCAAGCTTCGATGAGGGCAATGGAGACCCTAATGCTTCATCTTTTCCATGTTATGAATTTTTGAGCAATGCAGGGTTGTTGGATGATTTCTTGACTCTCGTCGGAAAGGCGGGTTTAACCGCCTATATGGAGGATGAGAGGAAGCAATACTACATGCTTACTAAAATCTTTGTGGAGAGCTTCAAATTCAACAACAAGCACTTCAACCCGACGGTTGCATTCAAGATCTATGGTAATCCTGTCACGATGAAGTTGAAGGATTTTTGTGCTGCATTGGGTATTGCCCCTGCAGGTACAACAAGGAAGATTGAGGACAACCCCAGGGTTTTGCTGGAGCTCTATCGAGAAATTACAAATGATGATTGCCGCACCATTCAGCGTGGCAAGATAAGAAACATTCAACTCCCCGCCATTAAGTATTTTGCTTATTACCTTGCTACTAGCATTCTTGGTAGGGAGAACACTAGTAATATTTCTAGTTACCATCTTGCTTTCTTAATTGCTGCACTCACTGGGGAGACACCTTATCATCTTGGTTCTGTGATTGCTCGCCGTTTGTCTAACAAGGGGCCTATTTATGGGGGAATAATTGCATCGCGTATTTTGGCACGTCTAGATCTCCCTCTTGACCCCACTGATGTAGAAATACCACCTGTTAAGTTAGATATTGCTGCTATGAAGAGTCACAAATTTGTTACAATTGACTCTAGTATGGATAATATTGTTTATAGAATGTTATTTGCTGACGGGGATGAGAGGGAAGTCCTCTTGCCCCAAACAGATTTGTTCAGTATTGGCAGGAAACCATGGTCGCGCTCTAAGGAGGAGGTGGATGAGCAACTGAAGATACAAGGCTTCCACCAGCAACATGACTCCGAGGACGCCGAGCCCTCCTACGACTACACCGTCACGTACCCTGTTGCTTCTTCAAGCACATACCTAGAACCGGGTTGTCCTTCGTCATACTATGGAGACACCACTTCATGGGGACCGTGGGAATGAACTCCACTTAGGCCAAAAGCCTAAGCTTGGGGAGGTATACCGGCATCACTCATTCTTTGCATATTATGGTTGTTGGATACTTGTACATACTTGTTTAGTTTCTTAGAGTGGTCTTCTAATGAGAGGAGATGATATTTGGGGAAGTGCTGTCCAAAAACAGATTCTGGGCTGTTACCAAAAAAATTCGTACGCACAGCCAGAACGTTATTTTAAGTTGCAAATTTTTTAGCATGTGCCCCAGGTTGTTATCTAACTCTCATTAGTTGAACACTTTTTGATCTGAGCAATGGAAGATTTTTGTTAATTTCGATTTCTGTACTGCTGTCAGGTTTTGGCAGATTTCTGCCATCCTGCTTTTCTGTGTTTCTTTTAGTTTGCATTCTCTTGTTTTCGCTTTGTTTCTTTCCTAAAACACAAAAAGACCAAAAATATTTCTGTTGTTTCTCTTCACCATTTGTTTATTTGGTTCTTTGCTCTTATTTTACTTTATTTGCTATCGTTAGTTTGCTATGAGAAAACCCAAAAAGATTTTGCTTTGTTTTCTTGTTTCCTTTTGTTCTTATTTCTAATCCGAAAACACCAAAAATATCTGTTGTTCTTCTTTGGTTTTGTAAAGTTCATTAGGGAGTTCAGAGGTCTCCGGTGGTTGGAGCTTGGTTTCATTTCATATTATTATTCAAGTTGCACAAGTGAAAGGCAATAATGACGATCTACGGCAATTTGACTGTGGTGAGAGGCTGGTATGAACTCTATTTGTTTTCATTTTTGTACATATACTCATCCATGTGAGCATGCTTAGTTGGTTCATATGAGGTATATGTCATTTAATGAAAGTCTAGTAGTTTGCGATCTCTCATAATTAGTTCCAATTTATTAATAATGAGTAGCATGTCATGGATATTTGCTTGCATTGTTTTATTCATAGATCGGTATGACATTGTGGTATCCTCCTCTGAATAATTCACTTGAATCGACTTGGCACATGCTCACGCATGCATATGACTAAACAAAAGTCAATTAAGCCTTGATGATTTACTTTGCTTCAGAGTTCTTGTATCACTTTTATGCCTCCGTTAATTTTATTTTGTCGCAAGCATGATTATGACAGTTATTGCTCTCTTGATTGTCGCTTCCCAGTCTATTGCTAGCCTTCACTTGTACTGAGCGGGAACGCTGCTCGTGCTTCCAAACACCTGAAAACCAAGTTATTCCAAAGTGTCCACCATAAATACCTATGCATGGCATTTCAAACCATTCCAAGCAAATTCTCATGTGCTACCTTTAAACCTTCAAACTACTTCTCAATTTGTGTTAATGTTTTATAGCTCATGAGGAAATATGTGGTGTTTTATCTTTCAACCTTGTCATTTACTCCGGACAGACTTTCACCAATGGACTAGTGGCACATCCGCTTATCCAATAATTTTGCAAAAAGAGCTGGCAACGGGGTTCCCAGCCCAATTAATCAACCTTCATTAATAATTCTCTTCACGTGTTTTGCTCTGATTCATCAGTAAGCAACTTAACCTGCAAATAGACACTTCCCCATGGTATGTGAATGTTGGAAGGCACCCGAGGATTCGGTTAGCCATGGCTTGTGAAAGCAAAGGTTGGGGGAGTGTCATCCATAATGAAACTAAAATACATGTGTAAACAAAAAAGAAGAGGGATGATCTACCTTGCTGGTAGAGATAACGTCCTTCATGGGAGCCGCTCTTGAGAGTCTGGTTGGCGAGGTGGTTAGAGTACCCACTATCATTCGTTGACAACAACAAACACCTCTCAAAATAATTTTACTTCTGTTTTTGAAAAATGAAAAGCTCTAGCACATGTTAATCCTGCTTCCCTCTGCGAAGGGTCAATCTTTTACTTTTATGTTGAGTCACCATCCTTTCTTTGAGCACTTTCTTGAGGGCATGACTGTCATTCTTAGTATAATATGCTTGTCCCAAAATATGATCATTGTGGTATAACTTTGATGCTTTTATCTTTGACAAATTTACTTCTAGTCTTTCTATGAACTTCAGAGGTGCCTGGGCATTTATGTTTTGCTACAAATACAGGCAAGCGAGATACCACTTTATCATATCCTTCTATGAACATTGCAATCCGGCTTATTGAAGTGTTTCGTGATGCTTGTTATTAGTTTTTTGGTATCTCTTTTATGATTGACACAGTTACTAGATGACTTTATTTGCATGTACCTTATTATGAATTGCTTAAGCACTTGCCATATCATGATAATATTTACATCATATGAACAAATGTGTTCGTGAAAGTTCTTTTATCGCACTCAGTTGTTAACTGAATTGCTTGAGGACAAGCAATAAGCTAAGCTTGGGGGGAGTTGATACGTCCAAAACGTATCTACTTTCCCGAACACTTTGCTATTGTTTTGCCTCTAATTTGTGTATTTTGGATACAACTAACACGGACTAACGCTGTTTTCAGCAGAATTTCTGGTGTCACGTTTTTGTGCGAAATCCAACTTTCGGGAAAATCCTCGGAATTTATGCGAAAGGCCCTATTTTCCCAGAATGCGACGGAGCGAACGGCAAGCCAGGTGGGGGCCCGAGCCCCCACACACTAGGCCGGCGCGGCGGGGGGGCGCCGCCTTGTTGTGTGGGCGCCTCGGCGGCCCCCGGCCTCTCCTTCGAACTATATATGTCTTTCGATCTAAAAACGCTAGGGGCGTCGATATTTCCGGAGACCATCATGCGCCGCCGCCATCGCGAAACTCCGCCTCGGGACCGAAACTCCGTTACGGCACCGCCGGGACGGGGAATTGGAGGGGATCTTCACCGCCATCACCACCGACGTCTCTCCATCGACCAGCCATGTTTCCCCGTCCATGTGTGAGTAATTCCCCCGCTGTAGGCTGAAGGGGATGGTAGGGATTGGATGAGATTGATCATGTAATAGTCACAAGATTGTTAGGGCATGGTGCCTAGTATCCGTAGATGTTACTTTTATGATATTGTTGCAACTTGTTATGCTTAATGCTTGTCACTAGGGCCCGAGTGCCATGATCTCAGATCTGAACATGTTATTGTTTCATCATGATATGCATTGTTTATTGATCTTACAAGTTGTATACACACGTTGCTGTCCGGAACCCGAGGCCCCAAAGTGAGAAATTGGGACAACCGGAGGAAGGCGGTGATGTGAGGATCACATGTGTTCACGGAGTGTTAATGCTTTGCTCGGTACTCTATTAAAAGGAGTACCTTAATTTTCGTAGTTTCCCTAGAGGCCCGGCTGCCACCGGCTGGTAGGACAAAAGATGTTGTGCAAGTTTCTCATTGCGAGCACGTACGACTATATACGGAACACATGCCTATTGATTGATTAGTACTTGGATACCGCTTTATTATTACTGCAAATGCCCTACCATGATTGTTACATGAATTCTCTCATCCATGCAACGCCCGTTCATCCGTCCCTGTGCCTACAGTATTTTAATCCTGCTGTTTACTATAATCACTACTGCTGTCTTTATTTCACTGTGCTGTTATTTCACTATTTCTACGCCATAAAACTGTACTGATAAACTCTTGCGAGCAAGTCTGTTTCCAAGTGCGGCTGAATTGACAACTCCGCTGTTAAGGCTTACACATATTCTTTGTCTCCCCTTGTGTCGAATCAATAAATTGGGTAATACTTCCCTCGAAGACTGTTGCGATCCCCTATACTTGTGGGTCATCAGCTGAACGAGACATCGGTTCGCAGACAAGCGGAAAGAGCGATTTACCCAGGTTCGGGGCCCTCGATGAGGTAAAAACCTTACGTCCTGCCTGTCTGTTCTTGATTATGATGATAATAGGTTACAATGGGGTGCCGAATAGTTTGGCTGAGATCTCGTCGAGATGGCTAAGCGCTATGATGACCTAGCTCCAAGCTTCTGGTGGCTAAGATTGCTAAGATTAATTGTCCTCCTCGGCAGCCCCTCTCCTGGCCTTTATATAGGAGGCCAGGTCTCAAGAGGTCTAACCGAGTACGACTAGGTTTACAATAATTTTAGATCTAATCTTTTCTTGTTCGGCTGCTTCTTTGTCTTGCTTGTCAAGGAATCTTCTGGTGCACCACCCGGATGGGCCGCCTCGCCTCCAAGTGCCTTCATGGGCCTCCAACTAGGAAATATAGGATAGAGCAACGTCGGTTACCCGAAGGGTAGTGCCCACGTCACCGGTCCTTTCATTTACACTGATAAATTCATCCACTGCAATCCTTCTCTGTTACTTACTGCAAATCTCTGTTCTTTTTGATTACTGCAAACATCTCTTTCCACTCGATACGTCTAATCCTTTGTTTTCAGTAAAACCGGTGATATTGACAACCTCACTGTAAGTTGGGGTAAAGTATTTTGGTTGTGTTGTGTGCAGGTTCCACGTTGTTAGCCACTGCTGGTTTATCAAAGGCATGGTGGGGGAGGCTTTGTTAATTTCATGTTATGTCCTCAATAGGGTTCCTAACAAGAATAAAGAAAAAAAAAACCCTTACGTGGAGTGGGTTGGGAGAAAACCATCACTTGTGTATTTACGCACATGGGGATGTTTGGCAAAAGTCAATATTCCAATTACTAAGAAGAGCAAACTCGGACCAAAGACAATGGATTTTATCTTTCTAGGTTATGCTCCGCGGATCGTTGGCTATAGATTTTTAGTAGTTCAATCTGAGGTACCTGATATGAATGTTGATACTATTATGGAATCCCATGATGCAACACTTTTTGAGGATATGATCCCTATGAAAGATATGCATAGCATTGCTAGATTTGTACTAAGATAATTCCTGAATTTAGTACATCTAATGAGTATTTTGAAAAATCAAATGAGAATGTTACTGAGAAGGATGACAATGAAGTTCCTATATGGAGAAAGAGACAAAGGATTGCAAAATCCTTTGGTGATGATTTCATTGTGTACCTTGTGGATGATACTCCCATGTCCATTCCAGAGGCATATGCATCTCCACATGCAGATGACTGGAAAGAAGCTGTCCATAATAAGATGTGCTCGATTCTTTCTAATGGAACTTGGGAGTTATCAGAATGACCCCATGGATGCAAGCTTGTGGGATGCAAGTGGGTGTTTAAGGCCTGATAGTACTATTGAGAAGTACAAGGCGCTACTTGTAGCGAAAGGCTACACACAGAGAGAAGGTGAAGATTACTTCGACACCTATTCACATGTCGCTAGACTTACCACCATTCGAGTACATTTATCCATGGCTGCCTCCTATGGTATTATCGTTCATCAAATGGACGTAAAGAAAACTTTCCTTAATGGAGAGTTGGAAGAGAAAATCTATATGAATCAGCCTAATGGGTTTGTAGTAAAAGGTAAAGAAAGAAAGGTGTGCAAGTTGTTGAAATCTCTATATGGCCTGAAACAAGCACCTAAGCGGCATGAGAAGTTTGACATAAGTTTAACTTCTGTAGGCTTTGCTATTAATGAGGATGACAAGTGCGTGTACTATCGCCATGGTGGGGTGAAGGGGTTATGCTATGTTTGTATGTGGATGATATTCTAATCTTTGGTACAAACATGAAAGTAATAAACGAAGTCAAGTCTTTCTTGTCAAATAGCTTTGATATGAAAGATCTGGGAGAAGCTGATGTGATTATGAACATCAAGCTGATTAAGAACGAGAGTGGGATTACTATAACACAATCCCATTATGTTGAGAAGATCTTAAGCCGGTTCGGCTATATTGATAGCAAGTCTTCTCCAACACCTTATGATCCCAGTGTGACACTACGCAAGAACCAGAGGATTGCCATAGATCAGTTGAGATATTCTCAGATCGTTGGCTCACTCATGTACTTAGCGAGCGCGATTAGACCTGATATCTCTTTTGATGTTAGTAACTTGAGTAGGTTCATGTTAAACCTGGGTACTGATCATATTGGCATGCACTTGAGAGGGGCATGCTCTATCTATGTGGTACAATGAGTTATGGGATTCACTGTTCAGGGTACCCAGCTGTGGTCGAAGGATATAGTGATTTGAATTAGATCTCTGATGTAGCTGATCTCTACGCCACAAGTGGGTATGTATTTACCCTTGGAGGTGGCACAGTGTCATGGAGATCTTGCAAACAAACCATATTGACGAGGTCAACTTTGGAAGCAGAACTAACTGCTTTAGACACATCCACTGTTGAATCTGTTCCTGCAATCCTTTTGGATTGTGACAATCAAACTGTAATTGTCAAAGTGAAAAATTCTAAGTATAACACGAAGTCATCAAGACACGTAAAGATACGTTTGAAGTCTGTCAGGAAATTGCGATACTCCGGAGTAATAACTGTTATGTATATTCAAACAGACAAAAACCAGGTAGATCCCTTACAAAGGGACTATAACGTAATGTGATAGAAAGTGCATCGAGGGAGATGAGTTTGAGACCCGTTGATGTTACACCATAGTAGTAACTCAACCTTTGTAATCGGAGATCCTGTGAATTAGGACCTGGGAAGAACAAACTAGTGGTTTCACTGAGGAGAGTATTATGTAACCCTCTCTATGTGAAGATGCACAACTCTCAATTGTTGTAAGGCAGCAACAGGCCTTAATGTGTTTCTGTTGGCTATTTTAGCAAAGATGCTGTCCTACAGAGAATTCTTGAAAGAACACACGTATATGATTCCGATTGTTAAACGTCTCAATCTATGAGATTTAGGTGATCTCTAGTAAACTCATGAAGAGACCACGAAGTATGACACATATGCTTCACCCGCGGGGTAGGCTACAAGAAACCATGTATTGGTTATGACTTTGAGTGAAACATGTTCACGCAAAACTTGCAATTGAAGGTTTAGTTCATTGTTCAAGTGTGAATAGATGTAGCTTAAGGTTCTAAGCGGAAGTTCAACTTAACAGTCTCTGTTGAAACACTAGTATATAAACAAGCAGCGAGTATTGGTAAATCTCTAAATGAGCATCTGAGATCTGGTGGGGGGTTGTTGAAATATTGGGCCGATATGAAGTGCCCAAATTAGATTTCAGATTTCCCTATAAATCTCAAAGCCCACATTGTGGCAACCCATGTGAGTTTGAGCCCAAGCTGGTGGCAGCTCACTAGGGAGTGGTAAGAGGTGGGAAGTTTAGTCCCACATGGAAAATTAGGAGGGAGTTAAACCACCTTATAAGGTGGGTTGTTCCACCACTAGTGAGTGAGTGAGAAAAGGAGTGGTACACGTGCGCTCCTCCTTCTACTCGCTCGTCTCGACTCGACTCGACACGTCATGACGCGTGCGCTGCGCTCGTGGTGACTGGATTGAGCTTCGAGCCGAGACTTTCCTATCTTTTTGCAGTTCAGGAAAACGAACATAGTCCTAGATGGACGCGTCACAGTTAGTCGGTTTGGGTCGCTCCTGGACCATGGGCTATCTGTAACCGACTCAAAACATGCATGCGACGTGGCCGTGGCCCACGCTGCCTAGGGTTTCCTGAGCCCTATATAATCTCTTGCCCGTCTACCGTAGAAACACATCCAATACATGAGTTAAGGTTTTGCCACCTCACTCTCTGCTTGGGCCTCCATCGTAACCTACTCCATCCCGCCCGTCGGCATGCACCGACGAACGTGAGAGCAGGTCTCTGAAACCGCTCACCTTTACGATCATGTATGGGAGAGGGAAAATTAGGTTTTTTGGAAGCGCTCTGCGTGACTGCTCAAGCTCTTCATCATGGTCGTCTTCCGTCCAAGTCGGGCGGTGCTCCCTACCGTTGTCTTCAACACCGTCTACTTCGACCCGTCATCAACAACGTTGCTACTGCATCGGCGACCGCTACACCGCCACCACCACCTCTACCAGAGCGGTACGTGCGACATATCTCGATCTGGTTAGTGATGGATGTTGTGTTGTTTGCCCTGCTACTATTCATATTGATTAATTCATCTAGTATGTTTGGGTTTCACATGTTAGTAGTTGTTGTCGTCATGCTTAATATTGTAGAATTAATCATGGAAATTGTGCCTAATTATCCAAAAATTACGTATGTTTCAAAGGGTTTAATATTACTGGGATACAAAGGTAAACCAAGCTAATCTAAGAAAGGGCCCCAAGAGTCTATGGACAATTGCAAGGGATTCACTAGCCACACTAGGTTCTAGTCACAATATACGATTTCTCTTACTCCCGCCTACTTAAACTTAGCTATATGACAGGAGAAGAATATGTGCTTACAGTCTTCTATGTCCACATATAGAGAGAAAGATTCATCTTTGTAAGTGTAGGGATTCGTAGCATAGAAAACAAAAATTTTCCTACCGCAAGAACGAAAAACAAGCCAAGATCTAATCTAGTAGACGGTAGCAACGAGGAGATGATGAGACTAACCCTCGAAGATTCGCAAAGCTTAACGAGATTAGATCTCGGGGTGGATGTAGTCGATCACTTGCCGCTTGCAAAAGCGCGTAGAAGATCTTGATCTTGACGGTGCCACAATCGGGCAGCACCTCCGTACTCGGTCACACGTTCGGTGTTGATGAAGACGACGTCCTTCTCCCCGTTCCAGCGGGCAGCGGAAGTAGTAGATCCTCCTCGGAATCCCGAGCAGCACGACGGCGTGGTGGCGGTGGTGGTGGAGAACTCGGCAGGGCTTCGCCTAAGCGTATGCGGGAGGAGTGGTGGAGGAGGAGAGGCTAGGGTTTGGGAGAGGGAGTGGCTAGGGCGCCGGCCATGGGCAGCCCTAGGTGGTGCGGCCAAGAGTGGGCAGCCCCCTCCCTCTCCTCCTCATTATATAGGTGGAAATCCCCAAGTGTTGGTATCCAAGTCTTCGAATAAGACCCGAAACCAAAACCTTCCATAGGGACAAAACCTACCCAAGGGGGAATCCCACTCAAGGTGGGACTCCCACCCCTTCCTTGGGGGTTGGCCGGCCACCCTTGGGGAGTCCACCTTGGACTCCTCCCCTTTAGGGTTGGCTGGCCATGCAAGGTGGAGTCCCTCCGGGACTCCACTTTCCATGGTGATTTCTTCCGGACTTTTCTAGAACCTTCTAGAACCTGCCATAAATGCACCGGATCATTTCCAAACTTGGAAATGACTTCCTATATATGAATCTTATTCTCCGGACCATTCCGGACCTCCTCGTGATGTCATGGATCCCATCCGAGACTCCGAACAAAACTTCGAACTCCATTCCTTATTCCATATCTACTTAAACGACATCAAACCTTAAGTGTGTCACCCTACGGTTCGTGAACTATGTAGACATGGTTGAGACTTCTCTCCGACCAATAACCAATAGCGGGATCTGGAGATCCATAATGGCTCCCACATATTCAACGATGACTTAGTGATCGAATGAACCATTCACATACGATACCGATTCCCTTTGTCACGCGATATTTTACTTGTCCGAGGTTTGATCATCGGTATCTCTATACCTTGTTCAACCTCGTCTCCTGACAAGTACTCTTTACTCGTACCGTGGTATGTGGTCTCTTATGAACCATTCATATGCTTGAAAGCTATTTAGACGACATTCCACCGAGAGGGCCCAGTATATCTATCCGTCATCGGGATGGACAAATCCCACTGTTGATCCATATGCCTCAACTCATACTTTCCGGATACTTAATCCCACCTTTATAACCACCCATTTACGCAGTGACGTTTGATGTAATCAAAGTACCTTTCCGGTATAAGTGATTTACATGATCTCATGGTCAAAAGGACTAGGTAACTATGTATCGAAAGCTTATAGCAAATAACTTAATAACGTGATCTTATGCTACGCTTAATTGGGTGTGTCCATTACATCATTCATATAATGATATAACCTTGTTATTAATAACATCCAATGTTCATGATTATGAAACTAATCATCTATTAATCAACAAGCTAGTTAAGAGGCTTACTAGGGACTCTTTGTTGTTTACATATCACACATGTATCAATGTTTCGGTCAATACAATTATAGCATGGTATATAAACATTATCATAAACGGAAATTCAATTCGGCTCCCGGGTGCGTATGCTCCCTATACCAAAAAATTATATTTCGAGTTGTCGAAAAATTTTGACAAAAAATTCTATGTGTACATCTCCATAATATATGAGCATTCGTCAAGTTTCATGAAAAATTAATATTTTTTGTGGTCTATGTAAAAAAGAGAAAATTTATCTTGTAAAAAACATTATTTTTAGCACTGAGTTTTGTCTTTTTTACACACGTCACATGACAAGTCTATTTTTTATGAAACAACTTTGTGAGCGTGTAGCACGTGAAGATGTACGTGCGAATTTTTCGTTCCAATTTTTTTGAAATTCAAAATTTGTGTAAGATGAATTTCAAAATAAAGGGAGCATATGCTCCCATGTTCCAAAACACCACTCCCGTATAATATTTATTTCTTGGGCATATCTTTACACTCCCACTTGCACTAGAGTCAATAATCTAGTTTACATATGTAAAGATATAACACCTTGGCCCTGGTGCTTTATCATGTTTTGCTCACGGGAGAGGTTTTAGTCAACGGTTCTGACACACTCAGAAACGTATGTATTTTGCAATTCATTTGCATCTTCACGCATCACTCATTTTCCAAATGAGTCGGCATTAAATATGTTTGGTCTTCTGGTGGAACCTTAATTCCGCGGTCTGAAATATGTCACTAATATTGTCACACACAATATAGCTTCAAAGTTCTGACACTATCGGAACTACACCAAGTTCTCAAAGAACTTCTTGACTCAACATCCTCAATCATTGTCAAAACAATGACATACTATGTCTTCTTTTGTAGAATCCGTCACAATATTTAGAACTCTTCTAAATCTAGCATTGTGCTACCTTTTTAATAACACTTAGCCTAATAGAGATTGAAATTTATTTTTATATATGACCAAACTAATATCGGTGCAACACTTAACATCGATTTTGTTTGTCATTACCCATATAAAACTATATATATATATCCTTGGTTCTTCTAAAGCACACAAGGATATTCTTTACTGTTTGTCAATGATCATCACATGAATCATTCTGGTATATGCTCCTAACTTTTAGAGCTCAGGACATCTGATTGTGTACATATTAATCGTGATTTAAAATCACTCATGTGTTTTTACTCATTGAGTGTCAGATACACTCAAGTTTTGTTAAAACTTCACATGACAAGAACATTTTCTTAATATTTCTATATTGAACTACTTCAGTATCCTTTCTGTACTTTGACTTAAACTTATTATGTGTTTCAATCTATCTTCATAGATCTTTACACTAAATATGTTTCAGTCCATATTCTTTCATTGAAGTTAATTCTCAATGAAACCTTTTATAATCAAGTATATAATTTCATCATTTATAACCAACTATATGTCATTTACATAAAGTATTATAAATATGTCTCAGCGCTCCCACTTAATTTCTTGCAAATGCAAGCATCTTCATCGTTTCTGATGAAATCAAAACTCTTTGACTATTTCATCCGGTGAAGATTCCAACTCCGTGATACTCACTTCATCCAATTGAAGTTCGTATACCTATCTAGTATTCCACGGACTAGCAAAACAATTGGTTGTATCTTGTATACACCTTTAATACACACTTCTGTTAAGTAATGTATTTTGCCATCCTACTATCATATCTCATGAAAGAAATATGTAGCGATTACTAGAATAATCCACATAGACTATAATCATTGCTACGGAAGATCTAATCTTATCGTAGTCAACTCTTTGAACTTTGTCGTAAACAACTTTTCGACAAGTCGAGCTTATTCAAGGATATTCCATCCAAGTTCATCAATTTTATAGATCCATTTACTTTCAAAAAGTATTCATCTATCTTGGATTTCATGGCGTATAGCCATTTTAACGGAGTCAGGGCCCATCATAACTTCTTTGTTTGTAGTTGGTTTATCATTGTTCAAAAACAATCCTTTGTTCACAAATCATTTATTTGATCACAAAGTAAATCATACCTACAAGGTTCAATAAGTACTTTGATCTCCATGACTATAACATTTTGTAGACATGGGATCCATGATCGTCGTGGCCGCTTCCGGATCTAATTCCGATGCTACGCTACTCTGATCATTATGCTCAGGTTCATAAACCTTATCAAGTTCTATTGTCCTCCCACTCAAATACTTCGCTAAAAACAATTTCTTGGAAATAAGTAAGAAACATCGACAAACACTTTTGTCTTTGTCTCCATAGTGGAAAGAATTCCCAATTAATTCTTTGAGATAACCCACAAAGACATTCATCCGATTTTGGTTCACCTTATGCTATGCATACCAAAATTTAAGAAAGGACTATTAGGTTTCATACCCAAGCCATAACTCGTATGGTGTCATTTCAACGGATCATGATGATGCTCTATTCAGTGTAAAAGCGGTAGTCTCTAAAGCATAATCCACAAAAATATAATGGCATCAATATTTTATCTCATCATTGATCCAACAAGGTTTGGATACATCTCTCGGATACTCCATCATCACTATGATACTCCAAGAAACGTGAGTTGTAGAACAACTTCATAACTCTCTTAGATGTTCGCTAAAACTCGTAATTCAAATATTTCCACTATGATCCAATCATAGATATTTGACTTTTCTATTACGATGATTTCCACTTCATGCTAAAATTTATTTGAATCCATTCAAATGTTTCAAACTTCTTCCTTATCGAATATATCTACATATATACTCAATTCATTGTTGGAAGTTTTCATAAAGTAGAAGAATCTCCCGCACACAACTATGCCCAGTGAACCACATATATCATCATGTATGTTTCCACTAAGTTAGTTGCCCGTTCAACTCTTGGCCTATGAACGGTATTTTAGTCATTATCTTTTAGAAAAGATTTGCAAGCGCCAAACGATTCAAAAATCAAATGACTCCAAAAATCCATTTGCATGGAGTTCCTTCATGCGTTCCTTTCTAACATGACCTAAATGGCGGTTCCACAAATTAGTGGAATTCAAATCATTTGCCTTATGGCATTTTAGCGTCAGTATTATGTGTGTGTGTGTTTCACCATTAAGATTTATAATAACTTATCCATTGTACATGGAGTAATGTCACAATTTGAACAACTCATTGTTTTCATTTGACCAGAGCAAAATAACAATTATTAAGTTCTTTATTATAAATTCTAAGGGCTAGATAGAATGCCAACGATGAACATAATAACACTTTATTTTTGTTCCAGACGTGCATACCTATCATATTCCTTGTCAGTCACTTAGGCCATTATATTCTTGTATTGCGTTGTTTTGTATGACACTTCATACCAACCAATATGGTACAAATACCCAAGAATTTTATTGTGTGACCAAACGAGGAATACATCCATAACATGTATATCATTTATATACACCTGAGCTAGACTTTCTAGTCTTTTCTTTCTTTCTTTTGCCAATAATCTTTTGTAGTTTCTCTTTTAGCTTTCCTCATTATTCAGAAAAACACTTCAACATCAATAACTTCTAGGTTTGTTGATCAAATACCAATAACCTTGAGGTTCTTTGAAGTTGATCATCATATGACAAGTGTTCCGGATTTCACTATTAGTAACCTTTTAATATGATGAACAATTTCACTCATAATTTTATCCATCATATCATGACGACTTCTCGAGACCATGTCTGTACATGCTAGGCTCGTAAAGTTTAACCTCAGTATTCGTGTGTGCAAATCTGGCTTGCACCCGTTGTATGCACACATAGAATCTATACCTTAGTATTCGAAACTATGAGTCTTAGCAACGGTGCATACTAAGGACGATCACTTCATGGATATACGAATATCGTTAGTGCCCAATAGTTGGAGGATTGGGACGCCTTGCGTCTTCAACCTTCGTACATTCCCATAAAACTTATGAGTTTATGTAGTCTCACCAAATTATATTCTATCACCTTGCAACAAGGTCTTAGATATCACATATATCTCATACCTTGATTATTTCTGAAAACTAAATTTTCAGCTCCTTACTTTTCAAACAGATTTGAACTTCAAGTTTCACGGAGACAAGATAACTTTAGGTACTAATTGAAACCATAGCTCTTTGAATCAACATTGTGAGGTTTACTAAAAGTTTGCAATAGGACTTAATCATTTCTTGATTCTTTAACAATACGGTACCAGTCCGTAAAGTTTATTTTCAGATTTTAACAGTATTTCTATCTCAATAACAAGACTAGCGCTTGGTAGAAAAACGGATGCCAATACTACAAATTAATTCAAAATACTACTCAGACTATGTTTATGATAATTAGTTCATGTTTTAATCTAATTACTAATGAACTCCCACTTAATACAACATCCCTCATAGTTGTTAAGTGGTACACGATCTGATCCACTACACCAAAACCGATCATCACGTGAGATGATGTAGCTTCAATGGTGAACATCAACATGTTGATCATATCATCCATATGACTCGTGTTCAACCTTTCGGTTTCCGTTGTCCCGAGGCCATGTCTGTACATGCTAGGCTCGTCAAGCAAACCCAAGTATTCCACGTGTGCAACATGGCTTACACCCGTTGCATGTGAACGTTGAGTCTATCACATCCGATCATCACGAGATGCTTCGAAACGACGAACTATATCAACGGTGCATACGTGGGGAGAACACTTTATTATCTTGATATTAATGTGAGGGATCATCTTATAATGCTACCGTCGCGTTCTAAGCAAAATAAGATGCATAAAGGATTAACATCACATGCAATTCATATGTGATATGATATGGCCCTTTAGTCTTTGCGCCTTCGATCTTCATCTCCAAAGCACGGACATGATCTCCATCATCAACGGGCATGATCTCCATCATCGTCGGCGTAGCGTCAAGGTCCATGGCGCCGTCTTCATGGTTGTTCACCTCATGTAGCAACTATTACAACTACTTTGAAATACTACTCAACATGAAATTTAAAGACAACCATAAGGCTCCTGCCGGTTGCCACAATACAATAATGATCATCTCATACATATTCATCATCACATTATGGCCATATCACATCACCAAACCCTGCAAAAACAAGTTAGACGTTCTCTAATTTGGTTTGCATATTTTACGTGGTTTAGGGTTTTCGAGTAAGATCTAATCTACCTACGAACATGAACCACAACGGTGATACTAGTGTTGTCAATAGAAAGAGTAAATTGAATCTTCACTATGGTGGGAGAGACAGACACCCGCAAATCCACTTATGCAATACAAGTTGCATGTCGAACGTGGAGCAAGTCTCATGAACGCGGTCATGTAAAGTTAGCCCGAGCCGCTCATCCCACCATGCCACAAAGATGCAAAGTACTCGAACTAAAGACAACAAAGCATCAACGCCCACAAAACAATTGTGTTCTACTCGTGCAACCATCTATGCATAGACACGGCTGATACCATACAAACAAAAATTTTCCTACCGCAAACGAAAAACAAGCCAAGATCTAATCTAGTAGACGGTAGCAACGAGGAGATGATGAGACTAACCCTCGAAGATTCGCAAAGCTTTAGATCTCGGGGTGGATGTAGTCGATCACTTGCCGCTTGCGAAAGCGCGTAGAAGATCTTGATCGTGACGGTGCCACAATCGGGCAGCACCTCCGTACTCGGTCACACGTTCGGTGTTGATGAAGACGACGTCCTTCTCCCCGTTCCAGCGGGCAGCGGAAGTAGTAGATCCTCCTCGGAATCCCGACAACACGACGGCGTGGTGGCGGTGGTGGTGGAGAACTCCGGCAGGGCTTCGCCTAAGCGTATGCGGGAGAAGTGGTGGAGGAGGAGAGGCTAGGGTTTGGGAGAGGGAGTGGCTAGGGCGCCGGCCATGGGCAGCCCTAGGTGGTGAGGCCAAGAGTGGGCAGCCCCCTCCCTCTCCTCCTCATTATATAGGTGGAAATCCCCAAGTGTTGGTATCCAAGTCTTCGAATAAGACCCGAAACCAAAACCTTCCATAGGGACAAAACCTACCCAAGGGGGAATCCCACTCAAGGTGGGACTCCCACCCCTTCCTTGGGGGTTGGCCGGCCACCCTTGGGGAGTCCACCTTGGACTCCTCCCCTTTAGGGTTGGCTGGCCATGCAAGGTGGAGTCCCTCCGGGACTCCACTTTCCATGGTGATTTCTTCCGGACTTTTCTAGAACCTTCTAGAACCTGCCATAAATGCACCGGATCATTTCCAAACTTGGAATATGACTTCCTATATATGAATCTTATTCTCCGGACCATTTCCTCGTGATGTCATGGATCCCATCCGAGACTCCGAACAAAACTTCGAACTCCATTCCTTATTCCATATCTACTTAAACGACATCAAACCTTAAGTGTGTCACCCTACGATTCGTGAACTATGTAGACATGGTTGAGACTTCTCTCCGACCAATAACAAATAGCGGGATCTGGAGATCTATAATGGCTCCCACATATTCAACGATGACTTAGTGATCGAATGAACCATTCACATACGATACCGATTCCCTTTGTCACGCGATATTTTACTTGTCCGAGGTTTGATCATCGGTATCTCTATACCTTGTTCAACCTCGTCTCTGACAAGTACTCTTTACTCGTACCGTGGTATGTGGTATCTTATGAACCATTCATATGCTTGCAAGCTATTTAGACGACATTCCACCAAGAGGGCCCAGAGTATATCTATCCGTCATCGGGATGGACAAATCCCATTGTTGATCCATATGCCTCAACTCATACTTTCCGGATACTTAATCCCACCTTTATAACCACCCATTTACGCAGTGGCGTTTGATGTAATCAAAGTACCTTTCCGGTATAAGTGATTTACATGATCTCATGGTCAAAAGGACTAGGTAACTATGTATCGAAAGCTTATAGCAAATAACTTAATGACGTGATCTTATGCTACGCTTAATTGGGTGTGTCCATTACATCATTCATATAATGATATAACCTTGTTATTAATAACATCCAATGTTCATGATTATGAAACTAATCATCTATTAATCAACAAGCTAGTTAAGAGGCTTACTAGGGACTCTTTGTTGTTTACATATCACACATGTATCAATGTTTCGGTTAATACAATTATAGCATGGTATATAAACATTATCATAAACACAAAGATATATAATAACCATTTATTATTGCCTCTTGGGCATATCTCAACAGTAAGAACTAGGTTGTAAACTTTATTCATATTCAAGAATCTTGAGATTGGATATGGTTTGATCTTATTTGTGGCTTGCTATGGTAATATCAAGATGAATTTCATTTACAATATCATTATGCCTTCGTTCAATTCTCCTCTCATAGTGAATCCCCTTGGCGTGGGAGATGTAGGGGATTGGTGAAATGTGATGTGCTTATTACTATACTCATCCATTTGTAAAAGCTATCGTTATTATTACTTATGATATTGATTATCTATGGTTTGCTTAATGCTTGTTGTCCAATTAAGGGTCTGGACAACATGATTCATAGATCTACATAGATGAACAATTATTGTGTAGCAACTCCGCGACCTCCTAGTGACAGTGGAGATATCAAAGAGAAGTATATGTCGGCTAATGCTAATAATAATAATTAATTGGACAATAGTATCTATTGATCCTGATATGGAGGAGATATATGACTCAAGGGTTGCTCGCCTACTTGTATCCTAATAGGCAAAACTTATTTTGGCA
The DNA here is from genome assembly GCA_030979885.1 of Lolium multiflorum. Lineage (NCBI taxonomy): Eukaryota > Viridiplantae > Streptophyta > Magnoliopsida > Poales > Poaceae > Lolium > Lolium multiflorum. Next base: position 71,495,967 of record CM061749.1, on the reverse strand, counting down.
TACTACCTTCATTCGTGTACTCATCCATATGTTACACTTACTATCACTATGAACTGAATCTCTTCGCGCATGACCTCTCATCTGCATGAAACACCAAAGACAATAAGTTACTTTGTTTTCGTTACTAATTTCGGTTTATTTATGCTCAATTATTGCTTTCAACTCACCACCTCCACCTTCACACTTGCAGTCAATTCACTCAAGATAACGTGACACCTTGGGTGCGACAGAAATGCCGAATAATAATACTTGCCTTCTTGCTCTTTGTGGGTTTGACATAAAACTGAAAATACTTCCACGAATTTATGCTATAGCGATCATGTGTTCATGTGCTTAATAGTTGACTACACATATAAGAATAAATTGTACTGATTATTTATTTGTCAGGCTGGTGATCGTAGCTATTTTAATTTATCATCAATATTGACTAAGCTAAAATAAATGTATAACTATAGCTTCTGGAAATACATTCTTATGCCACTTGCCTCTTTGGCTCTTCGTGGGCTGATGCTGCCAGTATTTTGAAGATGTTGCATCTGTGTATGCAAGGTGATCTAACATTCATACTTGAGGAATCTTTGAGTTTAAATAGAGTTAAACAGGATGTCCGGCCTAATTCTTTTAGGAAATACAAACAAGCTCAAATGATTCAAATTTATTTCTCTGTTGTTGACTGGTGAATGTACCATGATTGAGCTGAAAACAAGTACTGAGCTGGTCTGGCGATGGTAAAATTACGAGGAAGCAAGATCAAAGTACAATGTCAGGCTGCCCCACAGTTTGGTCCTGCTATTTGTAACAGGAAAATGCAGTCATATTCATAGAATTGGTGAACCAATGTCACTCTCTTCCTTACAAAATAGATCAACTTTCTCCACATGCCAAGGCTGATGAATTTGTTGTTGTATGGCATGGTACCCGTAATGAGTTCACATCTTACCATATTCTAGTGAAGTCCACATCGACCATTTTCGGTTTACTGATTTTATGGCTTTTGATTAATTAAGATTTCATGAATAGTTACCTCATAATGCAGATGATGTGATTTTATTATATTCGTAGCACAATTTCTTCTAAGCCGTGTATTCCTTTTACATATGCTATTTGGTTCAGTATCCAGTTTAGCTGAGTAAACTCATCAACCAATCAAAATCACCTTGAGGTGCAGAATTACTCTGTTGCATCCCAACATACCAACAGTACACACTTCAATTCTTCTTTTCCGTTGATGTCTTTTCTTCTGATACATGATATGTCTGGTTAGTATTGCTAAATTGTGTTGGCCGTTGAGTTGGCAATGGGACGATGTTTTTGTGCGGTGAAAAGGAGAAGTCGTGGCACCCTGATTGTCCAGACTGCTGAAGCCAATTCCTGAACAACTAGATGAACGTGCGCGCTTCGCCGCGCCGCCTATATAGCATTTGTGTTTGCCTTAGCAAGAGTGGTAGCTTTGCATGGTAGTGCCGCCACATTGTTTCAGGCCTTAACAGAGTTTTTTTTTCTTTAGATCTCTTCTATTTTAGTGTTGCGGGCCCTATTTGATGTATGGAGCAGATTTTTTTTTCTTTTTTGCACATAAGAGGGGTCAGACGACCCCGGTGGAGCTTTTATATTGAACCAAGTGGCAGGTACATTTTACAGAAAAACCCTTTAACATCTCTTGCCCAGAGAAACCTAAAATTTGAAGAAAGGGTTTTCCACTTTACAAATACCACTCTGACCAAAATAGAGAAAAAGCAATCGGGTCCAAGGTAGTCTCCACCACGCACCGCCGGCGAACTCCAGGCGTCTCCGCCGAGTTCCGAGCGCAAGATGCTCGAACGCCCATTGCCGACGACAAGGTTAAGCCCCTGGCGACCACCAGAGAGACGGGGACGAACCACTTGTCTCCCTCGTGGCGTCGGGCTCCAGCAGCCAACCGAGAAGGCCTCCGCCATGGAGGTAGATGAAGACGGGCCACCATATTGGCCAAGGATCACGGTGACAAGCTTGGTCACCGTGTGTTCCGCTCGACGAAGATCAGCTCCAAAGAGGGAGCCAGCAGATCTGTCAAAAGCAGAGTCGTCGGAGATCCTCTCCCAACCTTCACCGCCACGGTGACCAGAGAGAGAGGGAATCAGGACAAACTCACCCAGATCTGGTGACTCGGGGAAGACTTTTATTGGAGAGGATGACGCCGACCTGCCGCCGCTCGCCTCCGGCTCCGACCGCCGGAGCACCACGAGCAGCTGCAACACCGCCGCCAGCAGCAGGGAGAAGCCCATACTCCGCCGCCACCACCTCAACACGGGCATCACGCCAAAATCCACAAGGGTAAACAGCAAATCTAGAAAAGAGAAGACCTAGAACTAACCTATACTACTTCGGCGCGTCACCTTCACCGCCTCCGGCCGGCTATTCCGGCGGAGTGGCTCCGGATCTGCCCGGTCAAGAGGAGAGAGCGACCAGGGAACTGTAGCGCGATGAGAGCGAGGAGGGGGGGAAATGACCCTTATGGAGCAGATAATCCCAACAAAACACTTCTGAGTTGTAACCAAGGACAACTTAAATTTTCAGGTCAAAGGCAAACTATAATCAAACCACCGGTCAGATATGGAGCAGGTCAAAGGCAAACTATAATCAAACCACCGGTCAGATATGGAGCAAGTCAACTGGTAACGATAGTGTGGAACGATAATCAAGATAACACGAAGCTCAAACAAACAAAAGCCACCATAACATAAGAATGAGTAACTATGACCTACACTGTATTTTGGCTCAGCGGCATTCCTACAAAAGACACTTTGCAGTACAAACCCCTGAAATCATCGATGGTACCCATGAAGAGATGATCCACGGCCGGCTTCAGAATTGTCGTTTAATGCTGATCCCAGAGACCACTCTATGTGTAAGCTTAAGCAAGAGGATCACTTGTCATTAATAGGATACTGTTCAAAACCAACGAACATGGATATGCTGCATTAGCAATATAGATGTTGTAATTACACAAAGGGTATAAGCAAATGATAGACATATTATAGTGTTCAAACATGAACGTCAGGATGACTGAGACATATACACCCATACACTTCTGCCTCTACAGAGTTGTAACCAAGGACAACTTAAATTTTCAGGTCAAAGGCAAACTATAACCAAACCACCGGTCAGATATGGAGCAAGTCAACTGGTAACGATAGTGTGGAACGATAATCAAGATAACACGAAGCTCAAACAAACAAAAGCCACCATGACATAAGAATGAGTAACTATGACCTACACTGTATTTTGGCTCAGCGGCATTCCTACAAAAGACACTTTGCAATACAAACCCCTGAAATCATCGATGGTACCCATGAAGAGATGATCCACGGCCGGCTTCAGAATTGTCGTTTAATGTTGATCCCAGAGACCACTCTATGTGTAAGCTTAAGCAAGAGGATCACTCTGTCATTAATAGGATACTGTTCAAAACCAACGAACATGGATATGCTGCATTAGCAATATAGATGTTGTAATTACACAAAGGGTATAAGCAAATGATAGACATATTGTAGTGTTCAAACATGAACGTCAGGATGACTGAGACATATACACCCATATCTCGAGTTTTATAAGCATAAGGGTATTCTGAAATATGGAACAAATAACCAGGCAAACCAGCTATAGAAGCAAGAAATTGGATATAACTTAGTATGAACCAAATGAACTTTGTATCATCTGCTGAATTTATGATACTGGTTTCAGATGCTTTGAATGTTCTCTCCATGGAAAAGCTCGTTAGTTTAATACCAGAACTGATACAGCTAGAAAATATTTCAGACAAATGTCATCCATATGAAAGAGAATCGTTGCAAAGGATCACACATGCATGTTAAGAGATCACATATGAGATACCAAGATTGTCTCTCAATTGACCACATTGTTGTCGCTATTACGGAACGCAGTGTAGACTAAAAAAACATAACATCTTTCTCGGAAAAAAAAAACCCATGAAAAACTGTCCTGGCTGAAAGAACATGCAAAAGCTCCTCAATTGACGAAGTCATTGACTTTCGCATTCAGTTTGTCTATACTGATTCACTAAAACAAAATTCATGGGTGATTATTCCACAAATGCGTTCACAAGCCCAACACTCCAAGCAAGTGAAAAACATATGGTGCACTATTGAACCTATATTACAGTACCATGGTAGAGTGTCCTCCCCTCCAATTCGGTAAGTTTGACCAGATGCGATTGAGCACTCAAGAGGTTATCTAGTAGTTATTTTACTTCTGATGAAAGTGAACCACCGAAACAGGAAAGATTTGCAACATTGCGAGCCAGGCAAAACCTTTTTCTGGCATTCTGACCTAAACTATATATCACCTCATCGGACTACACTGGCTTCCGGATGTAATGTCATTTATTGGTATGATCTTCAATCCTTATCCACGCGTAGAAAAGTTATTGCAGCTAAGACAGTTGCCTACTGCTCCAAGATATGTCCTGCTTCGTTGGCTTTCACAGAGAAAAAGGTTGCAGTGTCTAGAGCAGATTAGTCTAATAATGCATATTTTAAACTAAAAATTGTCTTGTAGCCATGGCAACAACTTACACCATTCTTTCTAAAAAATATAAATACCCTTATCCTGCCTTCGCAAGAACAGGTTGCATGATAATATAGGCTAACATGAAGAGGTCACCTGCAAGCAATAGTGTAAGTTATACTCCAAAGCTCAATTTAGTTATGAACTTGTTCTATAAAAAGAAATTATTAATCAAAAGTTGAAGAGGCTAGACTAATTTGTACCCATGCACGTCAAGGTCAGTGACATATGGAGGCCTTTAGGTAGAGTACCAAGTACGGTAAATAATGCAGCAGAAAAATAACACTGCCCTCGTGCTTAGCAACTATTTTAAAATTTGTTAATAATTTTTCCTTCGTCTTTGGATGCCCGAATGTTCCAAACAGATACTTAGGCACTCTATTTACTATGATTCGGTGATAAATTTTCTTCTTCTACTTGACACGAAGAAATTGTTAATCAACATACCATTATCAATTACCATCTGTACATATGTGTAAAAGCTACACCAGAATTTGCACTGAATTGTCAAAAGACTTAGATAAACCTAAAAATTAAGCGGGCTTTCACAATATGTAGGTCATCTCAATTCAAGGCCTAACACATGTCGTGGCTGCAACCAAATGATAACAACTGCTCTTAAACCATCTTTCATCGGTCAACAATTCAATATAGCAGGTTTAGTAAGCTAGCATGCTGCAGGCGAAGGAAAATGATATATTAAACCAACAGTTATCATTAAAGTACATAACACCTAGTAGCAGCCGGCTAGCCACAAATAAATTTTGATTGCCTGAACTCAAAACAATGAATGTTAGCAGATATGTTAACCTGCAGCAAACATATAACCTTTTCAGAAAAAATGAGGAAAGTGGTCCTTCAAAACTGGAAGAGAAACTGAAGCTTTCACAACACAATTATGTAACATTCTAAATTTTTGTGTAAACTTACAACCTATAATTAGTCCTACATTTGAATGAGAGAATGTCAGGACCATGAAAGAACTGGCAGCTAGCCAAACAACAATACCAGTAACAAGATGGAAACACATTGCGATAGTGTACGATCCATTAGATAATGCCATTACAGATAATGTTACTGGGACGGGATTGAGGTGAGTTAAGCCTGCTAGGTCCTACCCCCTAAGAAGTATAAAATCAGAAGGTAAGTGTATGCTTAGGAACGATTATGCTTGCAGACTTTTGCTCTTTCAGTAACATTTATTGCATAACAATCCAGTTAATTATGTGACAGCCAATAGGAAATATCACAGGAAAAGCACCCCGAAATCACAGCTCGGTGCTTTAGAACTGAATGCTTGGTTCATGTTGGTGCTTTTGTCCCCCGGAGCGCACCCACTGTTGGGATGCTCTAGTACAACAGCAAATGTAACTCAACTACTTTTCTTCTCTATGAATGTCAGCTAACGAAGGAACTCATGCATCATGCAAGAAACACAAAAATATTTCATCTCATGAACCGAAGAATATTTACCTTTTGAAATGAAAGGCCATATGCTTAACCAAGAGAATTATGAGCCTGCCAGCATGCTATATTTGGAAGAACATCTTTACGAATTCGTTGTATCCCCCAAAATCTTGGCTGAGAATTACTCTAAATAAAATCCAAATATAGAGTATTTGAGTAAGTTTCAATAAGATTAAACACTAAACTTTCTAACATTTAAGATTTCAAGCCTATTTATCTAACTTCCACAAATCTCAAATATCAATGATAATCTTTTATATACAGTTGGTAGTCTTTGGAATTTCTTTTACAAAAAATTACTATAAGATTCAATTTTACAAATCAAGCATTGCATCTCGGCTCAGACAATGCACCATGAATTCACAAGCCAAAGAACAGGTCAAGGGATCAACAACTACATCTGGCAACTCAGATGAAATACTGCAATTATTGAGTAACAAACTTGGCAGTTAGGGGCTTTATTAATTTAAAGCTGGGCAGTTGTGCCTTATGTTTAAAAACTGCCTGTGCGAGTCGACTTCCACCATGGCCCAACCAGAGCAGCATGTAAGATCCATGCCAAGCCCTCCCCTCTTCTGAAACTCAACAGTAACACAAACACATGCCAATCAGTCGACCTCCCTGCCAAGACTTCCCTTTGGCAGCACCCTCTTCTAGAACTCAACAATAAAAATAAGCTATGTAAATAAAAATTAGGCGCTACTAATAAGCGACATAGATAAAACAGACTGTAAAATTCTAATTTTCAAAAATAAATGGTGCTCCACGAAATTGGGAAAAGGCAAAAGCTATATCTTATGAGCAACAGTTATCATTCTGAAGCACTATCACTAAAAGTGCCAAAAACTGAATATCATGAAGCAAAAACTCTTGGGTTTTTTTAATAGCTTAAAATATGTGAACCGGAACAGTTACTTCTAGATACCTAGATGGCATATCTACATGGAAGACCAAGTTGTCGGCTGCCACCGCCTCAATAAGGAGTGGGAAATGAATAGCATGCCCAAGTTCAAATTGCCCTATATAATAAACATGGCAAATTTAAGAAGAAAGCGCCAGTATCATTCTTGTCAGAACAAATTCTGCAACTTTTGTTTGGATAGGTGGATTCACAGTTCTAAAATGAAGAACAGCAAACAGAACTCTGATTTAGAATTAAGAAACAATCTATAAAAAATTATAAGATTTACTTATCTAAGCCAGCAGGTTGGAAACTAAATGAGATGTATTTGGAATCTTTTAAGCTTATACACAGAGGCCGGTTCAACCTAAAAAAACATCATAGAGCAGAATCTGCAGAGCGTCAACAAAAAGGAGCAGGAGAACATTACCTTTCCAAATACATGGAGAAGGGAAGAAAAGAGAAGAAGGGCAACCCATCACATGAACCTTCTGAACTCGGAGGCTGCACGAACGGACACGGGTCAGGGCATGAAGGAACGACCACAGTGGACGGCAGCCAGCGGGCAGGATTCGAGCCGTTTACCTGCAGTGGACACCGCTGCAGACGGCGGCATCCATCTAGGTGGACGCGTGGTCAGGGATAAAGGGCTCGTGAAAGGGGGGTTCAGGGACTCGCCGGACTCAGCTGCAACCAAAGTTGGTGGCGAGGGCAGCGCCCATTAGCAGAGAGCAACTGGTATGCATATGTAGCGACGACGGAAGCACGACGACGGTGATACTTGGTAAATTAACTTCCATCTACAGGTTGGCAACGCCACCATACCGACCACCACCGGAAACGGCCCGAGCAAACAATCAGAAACGAAGACCACTGGCCTTCCCGCACCGCCATGAAAAGCATGCCAAAGGAGGGTAAGAAGCCTAGGCCAACTTAATCAAAGACACGGCGTCGCCATCCTCATCGGGAGAACGCCCCTCGAAGACATAGCCGGCTATCCCTACGCCTACCTACATGTAGGCCAATAAAGAAGCGTCGGGTTCCCCCTCTCTTGCGTCAGCGGGGCTGCGGACGGAGGGAGAAAAACCTTCGACGGCTATGGACAAGGGGCCTCCATTGCCTCCCTAGTCGCCAATTTCGCTGGAGAGAAGAAAGGGCAGAGGAGAGAATGCGAATTTTCGTTGTGGGGCTGTGCGCGATCTGAGTATTAGGAGATTTGGGAAACAAACCTACCTGCAAAACTCCGGCGGCGATGAACCCTAGGTATTTTGCTCAGGTATTTAAACCCCACCCTAGGTATTTTGCTCGCCAGTGGCTCGTTCGCCGTCGCTTGCTCCGCCGCGGAGAGCCACGGCGTCGCCGGCTCTGGCGAGGCGGACGGCTATGATCCGGCTCCGGCCCTCTCTCTCTCTTTCTCTCTCAACACGAGTATACTTATCGCCTTCTCCATGTCCTCCTTATTTGAGAACTTAACACTCCAAATTATTTACACTTAGATTGGAGCACGGAGACCCTTGTTACCCCCCTGCAATGCATAGTGAAAGGAGATTTTAAGAAGATTAAGAACTGGGACAACAGAGTGCTACTTTCTTGAAGTCCCCAAGACTCAGCAGGGCAGCAGCTACCATCACCGGCTGCTAGACATCTACTCTGCCTTGCTGTAATGCATAGTACTGTGCTGATGAGTGTAGAGCCATACATTCCAGATTCAGAGATTTTAACAGTGACATTTAAAGTTATTGCAGGCCAAAAAGAGAG